>JAPQVY010000133.1:13092500-13692500 GCA_028535165.1 Quercus tomentella
ATCAGGACTTAGAGTTAGGGGGCAGTTCTGCTGCAGGCTGCGTGCATCGGCTCTGACCTTCGACTCTGCTACTTAATCATTGAAGTTTTTTTTTTTTTGGTCTTTGATGTGTGCATGCTAGATAAGGAAATTTTTTTTTTGGTTGAAAATTTTAAAGGATCGGGTTGTTTGTTTTGGGTAAAATAGGTTGATTAGGTTTAATTTATTTTAGTTTTACTATTGGTAATTGTTGGAGATATTACACAAAGTAATAATGGAAGAACAAGATTAACACAAAAGACAAATAGAAAATAGATAACTTGGAGGCACTATATCATTTTCCTTAGACAATATTTGCCCCCTACACTTTTGTTGCTAAAGGGTTATCGCAAATTTGTCTCTAGGATACAACCAAGATGTTGGGTTTTACAGATAGCAATTATGGAGAATGACCATAAGATTTCTTGTATTTATCTCAAACTTACTATTTTTGCGGAGTTAGTTTTTTCAAGTGAACATAAGCCTTTATTTATACCCATAGGGTTATGTTTAATTAAAAGGCACGTATGGAGAGTTAGTTATTTTTTCATAAAATGGTTAACAAAGATTGAAACATCTTCAACCTTTCTGAACAGTCACCAGAAAATTCTGCAGAAAATTCCAGAAATTTTAGATTTTCGAATTTTCACTTAGAAAATTTCAGAACTTGAATTTTCACTTTATGAAGCCATATTCTCCAAACTCAAACATTATTATTACAACGTATCCTTGTATATATCTATATATAAAACAATCCCCCACTAAGTTGTAATAATATATGTCTCACTTGATTGATATCCTATCATGCATAATGGAAGGTGTCTTTCAACTTAAACCTCCCTTTAGTGTAATTGCTCAAGAAATCAACAGAGTTAATGGTGGCTTGGTGCTTAAACCAAAAATCTTATGTGTTGAAATCGGAAACAACACACACATGAGAACACCCACAACACATTTAGAAATCCACTGTTGTTAGCACTATTATGGCCTTGTGCTCTTCTTGATTTAGTGAACATTTACAAGAGAAAACCATTTACTCTTGCTAGAAGCGGCACCACTTCTATGTTCACAAAGGTGAAGTTCCTTCTTATGTCCCTGTTACACAGACATTTATTCTTTATAAACTTCATTAAGAGTGTAAAACTCATCATCAATTACATCGTAACAGTTTGCACTAATCCATCCTAAATGAGACATAAAATTAGTGTTCTTACTAACCACATATAGCTTGTTGTTACCCTTTAAACCTCTTTAGATTAAATCAATTCGTGGTTGAGTTCCCAATATTGGTGATTCTCTTAAAAGAAGGGTTTTAGTCCCATTCCAATGGATGTTATTCTTACCAAGTCTCGAGACACATTTCGGTAAATGACCTATTTTATATATAGAATTATGTAGGCAATGGACTAGTCCAACCATATTTGACTTGCCTTACGTATTCTTGTCTTAGACTTTTAAGTCTAAGTTCACTTTGTATACAACTCATGTGTACCATACCCATTGTGATTTTAAAATTACAGTACAAGGAATGACTTACTATGGTCGTGGCCATAACACTTTATCAAAACCTTAGTCATTTTCCTTCCTTGCCCATTACAATTATAACCAATGCTTTCAAATTAATTCTATAGTAGAGTAAGAAATACACCTTATTTCTTTAATGCTTACACATAGCACCCCCACATGTAGTGATTATCTAACTAGACATAAATATTATCACTCACATCAATAATAGAATTAACTTTGAATATTCTATATAATAGATATTCATCACAATTAAGTACTTTCTAGTGATTAACCTCAAGTTTTAGAAATTTTGAAAGTCTACATATTGTGAAGGCAATGTTTAGTTTAGTTCCATGCATGATATACAATATGTACTTGTTACACTAGCAAACTCGAGCTGTGCATCCACCCTTCCAGTAATCTCTTTATTTAATATAGGAGTCAAAGTGTCTTTGCCTTTTTAAAGATATTAAAATCTAAGAAGCAAGTTCTCAATACTAATCTCAACACAATGAGATAACATAAATCTCAAAATGAGATTAATATAGTGCACATCTCCACTATATTTCTTTACTTGATTCTCATTCATAAAAGACTTTCATTTAATTAATTAAGGAAGTACAAACTCACAGGTCTTTCAAGCAAATTTCCTTACCAAGATCACTTTTTAAGAAAGCCACTTAATATCTATATGATGCATACTCAAATTATATGTGAGAACACAATCCAATATTTCATCATTGATCCTTGAGTGTTCAATTAATGAACTCACTTGTACTCTCTTTATTTCACTAAGAGGTACTTTCAAAATAGGATCACAATGTGTGCTTATTTAAACTCGAAACATCTACCACACATGACAGAATTTAATCACAATGAATTTAACATCCCTCGATGTCAATTCTCAATACTTTTAACAAGCACATATTTGATGCACATTATTAGCATTCTTACGAGTCCATGACTCGAATAAGGGTTATACCCCCACACTTCTTGGATATCATAATTCCACAATTTGAGTTTCTAAACCCCACAATTTGGGTTCTCAACCATTCCAAAATTCACATACACACACACACACACACACACACTATAATTACATATATCAAAATGTAATAATAGAATATAGTGAATTTCTTTAAAATTATATGAATGGTTTTAAAGATATCAAACTAATAACACAAATAGTTACTAGTGTATAGATACAAAAAATCTATTTTTTCCCTTTGTTTCAAACGTTTTACTATTAACCTTAGACCAAAAGATTTTATATCTTATTCTAATATCCACTCACAACCAATTGGTTTTAAAACTAGCGGTAGATCCATTAAGACCCAATTATTATCAAATAATATCGAGTCTATCTCATCATTAATAGCTTTTACAATAGAAAGCTACATCTTTTAGAAGAACAAAGCTTTCTCAAACTTTAGGATCACTTCCCTTAAAAAATACTATGGGTATTTAATTAGGGCTACACTTTTATTACCTTTAACAAGGTAAACAAGAGCTTCACATTAAATAAAAATTTGGATTAATTTTTTTTTCCCTCAAACTTTGACTCCACCTTTGTTCACTTGGTGAACCATATTTAAATCTTTAATATCACTTAATATGATATTTATGATTGGAATTATTTACTCGTGTTTAAGTAGGTATCAGGGTATTCTTGAAATCATCTTTGATTTAAACTCAATAAATTCAATATCCTTTGATTTAACTCTTATGTTAGACATTAAGTCTAATAAACTACATACCCTCGAATTTACTCAAAGTCTACATATATACTTTATATAGCTCTTTGACTAATTAGCTCTCTTTGGTCTATCATTTACAAAAGGTTAGCACTCCCACAGTTTAAAATGATAAGCATTTGATCACTTTCTCATTTCATAACACATATGAAATACCTTTGAGATGAAATTCTATTATACACATAACATACACTAAGCAAAGCTTCTTTCCATTGATTAGATAGGAACTTAGTTGATTACACTCAAGTTTATGGCATTCATCATATCAAATAGAGTTCACTTCTCTTTTCTTTTAACCAAACCATTTTATTAGGGTGTATTAGGGACTGCATTTTGATGTATTATGACATATTCCTCACAAAGAAGAATATACATTTAGAAATATTCACCATCTCTAGTTAATACACCATACAACGCAAATCATCATGCTTATATAAATTATATCATGCTTTGACATGAATTTCAAGAATTTGAAATTTAAAAGTCTTAATCTAGCATGCCACAAATAAAGAATCAACAATATAAGCACAACCAAAACATATTGATAAATAACACTCAGATAGTAGCATATTCATTGCCTAATAATATCTCATTCTTGGACAAGACCATTCTTAAATAAAAAATTGGCTTTTCTTGATATTAGGTACATGAAAAACATTGGTCAAGAGAACATCTTGTCAAAACTCAATTTCATTTCAATAATGCACTTTCCATGAACCTTTGCCTTACTGTGGATGCCCACAAGCACCTTTAATTCTATGAAAGACTTCCCATAAGTCTTAAAATATGCCTTATAGTTGCACATATGCAACATTGTACCCGACTCAAATCACCAACAGGAAGGATTTGTAATTACAGCCATATGAAATATAATGATCATATTATTACATACATCACGCACCATAGCAATAATGTCCTTAATGACAATTGCATCATTGGCATTTCCATCTTAACACTTCATATTCTTTAAGAACTTACATTCTCAAATGTAATGGTCTTTCTTTCCACAAGGAAAGATGACATGTTCTTCTTGTCATAAAAAGCACTATTCAACCTATGAAATTAATATCAATTCTCAAAGGAATGATAAGTCAAATATATATACATATAAATGACTTAAAACCTATCATGCCTTTTAAAATCAATCAAGATGTCTATGAAAACCATCAAAGTGGGCGGGTGTCTGTAGTGTTTTTTTTTCATTCACATGGTTACTGATGAAAAACAGTGGCATCTGTTAAGACATATGTGAATCATGTTAGGAACATATGCCAATATAGAAGTGGCTAATCTTTTGACAATATGCACTTGTAATTGGGTAGATCTAAGATGTGTTTAATACTTCAAGAAACAAGGTTTCAAGTTCAAGTGTTAAAGTCATGCAAGTTTGTCCAAGAAACAAGTGAAAAAGTGCTGAATTTAAAACTCGACAACTAGTATCTATCGAGGTTTAAAAAGCTGTTTAAGCCCGATGCTTGACAGCTGTTTGATAGATAGAGTATATATAGAGATTTAAGAAAATCAAATTTTCAGTTTTGATTTTCATCCAATCCGTGTATAGACGTTTGAGCTTTCTTTTCTCACAACCCTAAACATATATAAGGATTGTTTTAAGGGCCGTCACAGTTGATGCACCTAAATGCAAAATTTTTTTACAAGCATATTGTGAACCGAAGACATATGCCCTAATTCATTTTTCTATTCAAGAAGCTGCTGTGTTTGTATATCGTAGGGTTTTGTAACCAAGGAGTTTCATGATCATCATCGTGTGATGAACAAAAGAACTTTGTAGCCAACATCCTTCTAAAATTGGTATGTAAGCCGCGTACTGGGATCCGCGCATCGAATTGGTTAGTCACGTACTAGGAGCCGTGCATTGAAAGGTGAGATTGTCACTACAAAACAAGTCCAATTGGGTATTGGAGTAAGGGTTCAACTGTAGGTTGGTATAAGGTACTGTGATTCTTTTACTTGTAACCACTTGTTGTAATAATAGTGAATTCTCGGGAGTGGTGACCTTAAAATTATCAGATGGGGTTTTTGCCGTGTAAGTTTTCCCTATTCGTAAACAAATCACCGTGTCAATTTATTTTCCGCTGCATTTTAACGTAGTTGGTGATTTGTTTGTGTTACCACGCTTATTGCATGATAATTGAATTAAGTAATTAACTTGACTAATTAATTGGTTAATTCATCACAATGGGTCAATATTTTCTTAACCTATCAGCATCAACAATTCTAGTAAAACATCAATTAATGTTTATACTCCACGTCTATTCAACACGAGAAAGATTGAACTTGTTGATAGCAATTTCAATAAGAAATCATAGAAAACATGACAACCCATATACTGAAGTTCTAACATTCTTGTGATAACACGAAGCCCACAAACCAAAAGCCTCCCAGAATTACTTAGTTTCAATACTAAGATTCCAAACGATGAAAAGAAATAGTTATTTCACATATATCATTTCATAAATGCTTCTATGTTAGAATTCTCAAGTTGTACATAAATCCGTAACACATGTAAAGATTCTAACAAAGAAACTCATCAATCAATTTGAAATTCAAATTGCTCATGAACAAGAAATCCATACCTTCAATGTTCAAACTATGAATATGGCTTTTAATATATCCACAATGTGAAAGAATCATCACCTTGTCTTGCCAACAAAGAAACTTGTTTCTTAAGCTTTATTCCATTGAATCCTTTTGTTCCATTGAATTTTCTTTATGATCGATTCATCATTTGACGAACTCTTCAAATCCAAGCCAATCGCTCTCTCCGTCTCCTTGAGTATTCTGTGCTTGAGCGGACTCTCCGTCTCCTTGAGTGGCTTCCTCAGCAAAAAGGTCATCAGTGTTTTCTGAGGCGACGGGCACAGTAGACGTCTGGGCTTGGTCGTCAACTTTAACCATGGACACATCCAGGGCAGGGTAGGCTTTCTTAACTTAACGGAGCGCATCATCAAAACCTTGCAGGAACGAGTCTCCCAGCTCGGACAATAACGCGTTGGAATCACGATATTCTTTTATCGTCGAGTCCTTAGCTTGACAGAGCTTTTCCTTCAGGTCCTTGATTTCCTTGTCTTTGGCCTCCAGGGCCTTCCTCGCCTCCCCTGTCTTTTGTTCAAGCTCCTTCCTCACCTGCTCCGAAAGCTCAAACTTTTTCTCCATAATGGACTTCCATTTGTTAAGTTGACACAGCTCATCCTCCTTCTGCTCTGCCTTTGCTCGGACACGCTCCAAAGCCGTCTCACGGTTAAGGCACCGATCCATTAGCCCCCTCATCATAATCATGGACTGAGGCAAAAAGTTAAAAGTGTTAGATAAAAAGCAAAGTGGAATGGACGGACGCAAGCCAACAAACAAAGATTACCTGTGCAATTGCGAAGAGCCCTGTCTCCCCCATTGCCTTCGTCGAATGATTACCCAAATCCTTATAATCCTCCGACGAGATAATAGACGAAAGTTGTTCTAAGGCATATTTGGAGTCGTCACGAAGGAGGGGAGGTGGTTTCTCCTGGCTGGTGGATGAGGCCTTCATAAAACCTTGCTAGCCCCATGCTTGGCTGGGGTGACGGTCTTCACACTGTTAAGATACTGAGGTGCTGGCTTAGGTGTGTGGGCTTAGTAGTGTAGTTGAGGTGCTAATAGCTGGCTCAGTAGCTGGTGTGTGCATGTGCTTAACAGCTGTGTGTGACGTGCCTACAGTGTGATGAGGAGTGCCTATTGTGGTGATGAGGCGTGCGTGCAGTGGTGCTACACAGAGGCATGTGCAGTTAAGAGGAGCTATTAGTGACAATTAGTTAGGAAATTGTTAGAGATAGTTACAATGGGTAGTTACTGAAATGTAATGGATTATAATTGTATATAAGCCGAATTTTGGAATAAGAAAAGGAAGCTTGGAATTACTCAGTACTCTCTTTTCCTTGTCTGACTCTTCTTGGAGGTGGTCCCCTCGAAGTGACCCATATTTGTGCTTTCCCATTTCTCTATTCCCTTCCTTACTTCCTTCCACATTTTCGTACATAACAATCAATATCTCTACTTCATTTCTCTATTCCCTTCATTACTTCATTCCATATTTCAGTACATAACAATTGGTATCAGAGCCCTCTTTCCTGCTACCATGACTGAAACCCGTTCTACAGCCTACATCAATGAATCCATTGCATCTTTACGTACTACCACAGACCACCATGCCCACTCTCTTCAAGAAATCACGAAGCAATTGAATGCCATCGGCGTTGCTTTGCAAAAGTTAACAGAGGTTGAAGAGAAGAGACAACAACCATCATCTCCTAAAACACCTTCGTCCCAAGCTGTGTCTTTGCCATTACAGAGTTTGGCTAAAAGTGTGAGACTTGAATTTCCAAGATTCAGAGGAGATGATCCAACCACTTGGGTATACAAGGCTAACCAGTATTTCAATTTCTATCACACCCAACTGAGTGAGAGGATGTTGATGGCTTCTTTTCATATGGATGGTGAGGCTCTAGTATGGTTCCCAGATTGTGAAGCATCTGGGGTATTTGTGGCTTGGGAGAGTTTTGTGGAGGCTCTGTTAATCAGGTTTGGTTCGTCTGCCTATGAAGATCCTATGGAGGCTTTGACAAGGTTGAGACAGACCGGTAATGTGATTAATTACAAAGCCTAATTTGAAGCTCTCTCTAACAGAATTAGAGATTTGTCTAAAAATCACAAATTGAGCTGTTTCCTCAGTGGCCTTAGAGATGAAATTAGATTGCTTGTAAAAATGCTTAATCCAAAAACTCTCAATGAGGCTTTTGGTTTGGCTAAGATTCAAGAGGAATATGTGATGAGTAGCAAGAAATTTCTAAAATCATCCTCACTAGAAGTGACTAAACCTTCAATTCTTGGACCAAGACTTGATACTAGGTTGGATTCCAAGTTCAAGTTGCCCTTGCAGAAGTTATCACCAGCATAGATGGAAAAGAGAAGGAAGAAAGGACTCTGCTTTAATTGTGATGAGAAATTTCAACCTGGACACCATTGTAAGTCTGCTAAACTCTTTTTGTTGGAAGGTCTTTGTCCCTTTCAAGGGCCTAGCTCTAGTGTACAATTGGTAGAGCTTAATGAGGGTGATAGTGCATTGGCTTATAATTCTGATGTGTCTCATCTTGCATCTGTTGAGTCTGAACATAATATGCTTGAACCCGAGATTACACTATATGCCCTTTTAGGTAGTCCTTCACCTGGTACCATGAGAATTAGGGGCACAATTAATGGTCATTGGGTTATCATTTTGATTGACACTGGCAGCATTCATGATTTTCTTGATGCTACCATTCTTTCCAAATTACAACTACAATTGGACCCTACTGTTTCATTCGAGGTTAAGGTAGCTAATGGGGAAACAATCAAGACTAAGGGTGTTTGTGTGGATGTTAAGGTGGTTATGCAAGGTCATATCTTCTCTATGGACTTGAATGTCTTACCCTTAGGAAACTGTGAGTTGATCTTAGGGACTCAATGGCTCAGATCTTTAGGCCTGATACAGTAGGATTTTTTGGCATTGTCAATGCAATTCATGCATCTTGGCAGACCTGTTACATTGTTTGGATTGCATCCTACTAATTCCACTCTCCAAGAAGGTGATCACTTCTTTAGGAAGCCTGTCAGGAAGGGAATTTTTTTGCAGATAGTTTCTTTGGGTTCGGGAACTTCCCCATCTCAGCCAGCTTGTGATCCTTTGATTGAGAAGTTGTTGGTGGAGTTTGCATCAGTTTTTGATACACCTACTAGATTGCCTCCTTCTAGAGGGCATGAACACCAAATCCTTTTAAAGGATGGTACTGCTCCAATCTGTCAAAGGCCTTATAGGTACCCACATTTTCAAAAAATTGAAATTGAGAAGATCATTGCTGACCTGTTGGAAGCTGGTTCTATTAGGCCTAGCCACAGTCCATTCTCTTCTCCAGTTTTGTTGGTAAGGAAGGCAGATGGATCTTGGAGGATGTGCATTGACTACAGAGCTCTGAATCAAGCTACCATCAAGGATAAGTTTTCCATACCTGTAATTGATGAGTTATTGGATGAGCTTGCTGGTGCTACCATCTTCTTCAAGTTGGATCTGAGATCAGGGTACCATCAAATTCGAATGAGGGAGGAGGATATTTCTAAGATTGCCTTTAGGACCCATGATGGGCATTATGAGTTATTGGTTATGCCATTTGGTTTAACTAATGCCTCATCTACCTTTCAGTCCCTTATAAATGATGTTTTTAGGCCTTATTTGAGAAGGTTTGTGCTGGTATTCTTTGATGATATTCTTGTTTTTAGTCCTACCTTGGAGCTTCACATTCAGCATCTTAGATCGGTTTTGGAGTTATTGCAGCAACATCAGTTGTATGCTAAGAAGAGTAAATGTGCTTTTGGGTGCTTAGAAGTGGAATATCTTGGGCATATCATATCTGGCCAAGGTGTGAGCACAGATCCAAGGAAGACTGCAACAATGGAGGCTTGGCCAATTCCTAATTATGTCAAGGCTTTGAAGGGGTTTTTGGGCTTGATGGGATATTATAGGAAATTCATCAAGAACTATGGACAGATTGCTGCACCCCTGACTGCTTTGGTTAGAAAGAATGCCTTTATTTGGTCTGTTAAAGCTGAAACAACTTTTAACCAACTCAAAGCAGCTGTAAGTAAACCCCTTGTCCTAGCTCTACCTGATTTTAATCAAACTTTCATTTTTGAGTGTGATGCATCAGGTAGTGGTTTAGGGGCTGTTTTGATGCAACATCATAGACCAATTGCTTTTCATAGTCAAGTTCTTAAGGGCAAAGCACTACAATTGTCTACCTATGAAAAGGAGTTATTGGCATTAGTCACAGCAGTACATAAATGGAGACCTTATCTCTTAGGCAGGCCTTTCATTATAAAAACTGACCAACAAAGTTTGAAGTACATCCTAGAGCAGAGAATTGCTACTCCTGCCCAACAGAAATGGTTAACTAAATTGCTGGGGTATTTGTTTGTGGTGGAGTATAAGCAAGGGTGTGAGAACAAGGTAGCTGATGCCTTGTCTAGGAGGTCAGGTGTTGGGTTTGAGGATTCAGCTGTTTCTAACTCTGCTGTGGTCTCTTCATGTCTGTGTTTAATTTCTTTCCCAAGTCCTTCTTGGATTGAAGAGTTGAAGGCTACCTATCAGTCCTCCACTATGATGCAGCAACTGCTACAGCAGCTACAATCTGGTTCAGCTTGTCCTAAATTTTTTTCTTTGCACAATGGGTTGATTCTGTACAAAGGGAGGGTCTATTTGGATCCACAGAGCAGTTTGAAGTCCAAGGTGCTTCACTTGGTCCATGACAGTCCTTTAGGTGGCCATTCTGGCTTTCTCAAATCTTTCCATTGATTAAAACAAGATTTTTTTTGGGTGGGGATGAAATCAAACTTGAAACTCCATATTAGAGAGTGTGGGGTTTGTCAGCAAATGAAGCATGAAACTTGCAAGCTAGCTGGGTTGTTACAGCCTCTTCCCATTCCTCATAAGCCTTGGACTGTTGTTAGTATGGATTTTGTAAGTGGCTTACCTATTTCTCAAAGGTTGGACACAGTAATGGTGATTGTGAATAGGCTTACTAAATATGTCCACTTCATTGGATTGTCTCATCCTTTTTCTACTGCTAAGGTGGCTGCCTTGTTTGCTCAAAATGTCCTCAAATTGCATGGTATGCCAACCTCCATTGTTTCTGACAGGGACCCAGTGTTCACTGCTAAATTTTGGGCTAAGCTATTCAAATTACAAGGGGTTAAACTTGCTATGTCCTCAGCATATCACCCACAAACTGATGACCAGACAGAAGTGGTGAATAAATGTTTAGAGCAGTACTTGAGATCTTTTTCTGCAGATAGGCCGACTGAATGGTCTGATTGGCTTTACTTAGCTGAGTATTGGTTTAACACCAATTACCATTCAGCTACCAAAGTAACTCCATATGAGGCTGTGTATGGATTTCCCCCTCCTCGTTTGTTGGATTACATTCCTGGAACAACTCAAGTGGCAGTTGTGGATTCTCTTCTTCAATCCAGGCAGCATATCTTAACTTTACTCAGACAAAATTTGGTAGATGCCCAAGCTCGTATGAAGCAACAATGTGACCTTCACAGATCTGAGAGAGCTTTCAATGTGGGTGACTGGGTTTACTTAAGGCTACAGCCTTACAAGCAGCAATCAGTGGCTCACAGAGCTTTTCATAAGCTCTCTCCTAGGTTCTTTGGACCCTACCAGGTGTTGGAGAAAATTGGAGAGGTTGCTTATAGGCTGGACTTACCATCTGATGCTGCCATACATCCAGTATTTCATGTCTCTTGCTTGAAAGCTAAGCTTGGACACAATCATGTAGCTGTTGCCTTGCTTCCATCAGTGAACTCTAATGGCATTCTCACACCTGAACCAGTTGCTGTTCTCCAAACAAGGTCTCACAAGCTTAGAATTAGGCTTATAACTCAACACCTGATTCAGTGGCAAGGAGGAAATGCAGATGATGCTACTTGGGAGGATTTGCTAGTCCTTCAACAGCAATTCCCTCATCTTGTGGGCAAGCTATTTTAAGGAGGGAGAAGTTGTTAAGATACTGAGGTGCTGGCTCAGGTGTGTGGGCTTAGTAGTGTAGTTGAGGTGCTAACAGCTGGCTCGGTAGCTAGTGTGTGCATGTGCTTAACAGCTGTGTGTGACGTGCCTACAATGTGATGAGGAGTGCCTATTGTGGTGATGAGGGGTGCGTGTAGTGGTGCTACACAGAGGCATGTGCAGAGGCATGTGCAGTTAAGTGGAGCTGTTAGTGACAGTTAGTTAGGAAATTGTTAGAGGTAGTTACAATGGGTAGTTACTGAAATGTAATGGATTGTAATTGTATATAAGCCGAATTTTGGAATAAGAAAAGGAAGCTTGGAATTACTCAGTACTCTCTTTTCCTTGTCTGACTCTTCTTGGAGGTGGTCCCCTCGAAGTGACCCATATCTGTGCTTTCCCATTTCTCTATTCCCTTCCTTCCTTCCACATTTTCGTACATAACAATCAATATCTCTACTTCATTTCTCTATTCCCTTCATTACTTCCTTCCATATTTCAGTACATAACACACACCCTCAGCCATCAACCCTACGACGAGCTCCAATGGGACCTTCTGTTGCTTAAGTGGATGGTCCCTTTTGGACGAATACTTTCTTTTTGTCAATGGAGCCGTCCCCTTAGGAACCACATTGCCGGACTCCTTTTTCTTGGCAGCCTGTGTTTTAATCAACGCCCTCTTCTTAGCATCGTCCATCTCTGTAAAAAATTACGGATGAAGTTATCAACTAACAAAGGTAAAAGCCGTAAGCAAAATAAGGTTGACGGACTTACATCTACGAATTTTTGTGTTATATTTGACGGCTGCTGGCGTTGGTTCAGGACCGTCGCAATACCAGTGAATTGTATCAGGATTCACTAACTTTGCCCAAGTCCTTTCCTCCGGCGTGGTCTTTGAAAAAATCTTCTCAAGAAAGCTAAACTCCTCAATACTAACTTGTGGACGCCGTCTAACTGCAAAAGAAAAGGACGGTTAAAATTGTTGGAGAAATTATAACTGAACGGATGTAAATGGAATCTACAAACTAGGACGGGTGCATACTGGACGGATTTAATACTCCCCAAGTGGTGTCGACGGGCATATGTTCTGTCTCCCCTGGACGACCCATCCATTCGTCACCTTCTAGGAAGAAGTAACGACTCTTCCAGTCTCTATTGGAGTCGGGGGTTTCAAATATAACCTTCAACAACGAACTCCTACTAGCAAAGCTGTACATCCCCCTTGACCTGTCTATTTCATCTGGATGGTAGAAATGGAGGAATTCCCGCATCGTCAGCCTCCTAGCACCGTCTGTCATAGCACCATACAAAATCTCCATTGCTATGAAGACCCTCTAGGCGTTCGGAGATATTTGGGTGACGGACAAACCCAAATACTTGAGAAGCTCTCGATGAAGGGTATTTAGCGGAAACCTAAGTCCCGCCTTCAGCATCTGTTCATACACCTCGACACCTTCTACCCCTTTGTAATAACATTTCTCTGATACATAGGGTAGACGGATTGAAATATTTTCTGGGATCTGAAAATTAGCCCTAAAAGTTTTAAAGTGATTCTCCTTGATGGTGGATGTGAAGTTATGCACCGTCCACTCTGGTAGCATGATGAACTCCCTAAGTCCATCAGCACCTACGACGGATCTTATTGGTTGTTCCTCGCCGTCATCAAAAAATTCCTCTGGTTCAGCCATCTCCAGATCCTCATTTGTTGAGGACGAGGAAGAGGCGGACGGACTCCTCTCTTCGCCTGGACTCTCTTAGTCTTTGTGACCGGACGACTATACTTCCTCGTAATCCGCCCCATCACGAACGACTGACTGATTACTTGACGCACTAGACATTGCCTACACGTGACGACAAAACCTAAGACTGACGGATCTAGAAGTACTGACGGGTGCGTATAAAAGTCTAGGAAATAAAAAGTAAATTCGCAAGACTTATGAAAAGAGAATACTCATCAACTCTGTGAAGAAATGAAGGACGACGGTGATGATGAAGACAGGTACAGCTATTGAATGGATCGCTCTCTGACAAGGTTGACGGTAGCGCTCTGACAATTTGTTTCAGTTGAAAATGAAGAAATGAGAAAGGAGAAGTGCGATATATATAGAGGAAGTGCACAGAAGACGAAGCAACGCTTCGATCCGGGGAAAAATCCAATCAAAAAGCGACATGTGTTGTGCATCATTATTGCTTGACAACCTGTCAGGAATGGGCGCAGATTCGAATCGTCCTCTTTAAGATCCGTCAACCCTAGAATATATAACCGGCGATCCCACCATATTGAACCGTCACCCCATTGGTCCGTCCATTAAAGCGTGACAAACCTATAGGGTGAAGGGGGCAACTGAAGGGGTAAAAATATGACATGACGGACCCCTGTTAAATTGGGCCTGACGGATCCTAGCCCATGGGCCGATAATTGGTAAGTCCAAGGCACAGCGGAAGCCTTGTTTGGAGATACTTGCTACCCACGCTTGAATCATCATAGAATCCCAAAGAAAATAGGAGTCCTAGTACAAAGAGGATTCCGGAATTTACGCACTCTAATGAAAATCTTCTCTACAAGGAAAAGTCTTGTCCATCACGTTTGGGACTATTCAAGGGGATTCCTATAAGGAAAATACTTCTACACCAAGGAAGAGAGGTCAACCTTCTACTACTATAAAAGCCCCAATACCCTCACAAATCAAGGTACGCATAAATTAACCCCTCTCTAGCACTCTAGAGTTGAGAATAGTTCTAACTTGACCTTCGGAGGGTATTTGGCCGGCACCACACCGGTGCTCTCTGTTTGGTCACTTCCTTCTTCTTGCAGGTCGCTATTTCAAGTGTGCGAGGATCGTGTAGCTCACTGGTGATTTTTACGGCATCATCACAAGCCAATTGCTCTCTCTATTGTGTAAAATTAGTTCCATCAAAATGATCCAATTTCACCAAACCATGGTTCAAAATCTTCAAAGTTGTACCATCATTTACTCCTTATCTTGTGGTCAAATATTGTCTAAGATTGTTGAGGATATTACACAAAATAATAATGGAAGAACCAGATTAACATAAAAGGCAAGCAGAAAATAGATAACTTGGAGGCACTATATCGTTTTCTTTAGACAATATTTGCCCCCCACACTTTTGTTGCTAAAGGGTTATTGTAAATTTGTCTCCAAGATACAACTAAGATGTTGGGTTCTACAGATAGCAATTCTGGAGAATGACTACAGAATTTCTTGTGTTTCTCTCAAACTTACTATTTATACCCATAGGGTTATGTTTCATAAAAAGGCACGTATGGAGAGTTAGTTATTTTTTCATAAAACGGTTAATAAAGATTGAAACCTCTTCAACCTTTCTGAACAATCTCTAGAAAATTCTGCAGAAAATTCCAAAAAATTCAGATTTTCGAATTTTCACTTAGAAAATTTCAGAACTTGAATTTTCACTTTATGAAACCATATTCTCCAAACTCAAACATCATTATTACAACCTATCCTTGTATATACCTATATATACAATAGTAATTTTTGTTGTTGTGATCATTTTTTTAGGCTTGTATTTTTTGTTTTCTAGATTTAGATCTATTATTTTTTTAGGCCTTTAAAAGAATAAAAATTTTAGAATTAAAAACTTTTTCTTACAAATTAATGATGTGATGAGTGGTTATTAGTAAGTAGAAAAGTGATATAAGTGGTATAGATGTGAACTAGTAAGAATTTGTTACCTAAACAGTTGATAAAATTGTGGAACAACATAGGATCAAGGAGACTCCAATACATGTGAGAAATTTTAAGATAGTAGAAAAATTTTGTACCTCATGCCATTATTTTTCAAGTAAGGAAACCCACTCGAAAATAGTGATTCATGGACGAGTTCTTCTAGTTTATGACTTACACCTTCGGAACCCTTTGATAGAACACAAGCTTCCTTTCCAAATTTTAAACTAGGTCCAGCACGCCCCCTTGGCATGATGGTCATTCTATGAACACAAATTCTTTTGGGGTATAAAGGCTGGAATTCAAGTCTACAAGAGAGAGTTTCACACACATGCAATTAGATTATGTTTGAATAGGATTTCTATCTCATATATATATATATATATATATATATATGTATTTAAATGTTAAACTAGGGACCCCTCAATTTAACTTTACTTTCCACTATAAATTCCTTCCATCAAAGAGCTTCATTGATGGTTAATTGTCAAGTGATTATCCATAAAAAAATTTTCTATTTGCCAAATGATGTATTAAGTGAATGTTCACAAATATACACCTAATAGGATTGATCTTTATCTATCGCTCTAAACATACCTCTTAGCCATTATTGTTGATGAAACTCATTGCAAATTGTGAATTAGAATTTATCCTCTTGTTTATGGTCTATGCCTAAGAAAATCCTTTGATGGATAACAAACACAAGCCTTTTTTTAAAGGCTAGAGTAAGGACTTTTGATTTATCGTTGGTTTCTTATTTATACTCCTTCTATCAAGGAATATTATTGTCAAGTGATTGTTCACTAAAAAATAACGTCTAATTCATCCAATGAAGTTTTAAGTGACTATTCATAAATATACTTCTAAGAGGGTGATCTTTCATCTATCACTCTTATTATTTTTAAATAAAAAAGTAACTCCCATTCTACCTTCATAAAAAAAAAATATAAACATATAATAATAAAAAATTTCATATAAATTTTATCTAGATGACATTTAGGGTCCATTTGGTTAGAGGGGTAGAAAAGTGGGAGGACAAAAAATTGTGAGAGGATGGAAAAGTGGGACGATAGAAAAGATTTTAATTTCCCTCATTTTTGTTTGGTTGGGAGTGAAAAAGTGGAGGGATAGAAAAAATGAATTTGTAAAAATTTACCATTGTTAAAAAATGATGCCCAATTAAAAAAAAAATACAATCACACAAATTTATTAAAAAAAAAAAATCATGTCTAGAAAAAAAAAAATCAGGTCTAAACCAAAAAAAAAAAAAAAAAAAAAAATTGGAATGTGAACAAAAGAAACATTTAACAAGGGTATTGAAGCCCAAGAAAGCAAAAGAAAAAAAAAAAAAAAAATGAGAACAAAAACCAAACAATTACTAAAATGGAATTAAAAAAAAAAAAGACACATGTACCGAAGCCCATGTGCAATTTGCACATAGGTATTTTTGTCTTTCACTCATAATATTTTCCTCCACCAAGTTTTTTTTTTTTTCATTTTGAGGAAAAAACTTTTTGGTGGGCCCACCATCATTTTCCTCTCTTCCCCTTTAAATCAAAAACCTTCCAAGAAGTCTTCCCTCCTCATTTTTTCTCATTTTTTTTTTCTATCCTCCCTAATCCACTCTACCAAACACACCCTTAGTCTTTCGATGGAAATTATTTTACATTGAATACTTAGGAATGAGATTCAAAGGATGAAAAATGTATGTTCTGTACCAATTAGCCTAATGGGCTTTCTATTTCCTAAGGACAAGATAGAATATAAAATTTTATAGAGGTGTTACATCCATAGCATTTTAATACATAACAGCATAAAAAATAAGTAATTCTAATAGTACAAATGAAGTCATAACTTTTGATACAACTATTTTATGTGACAAATTTTAATTGGTTATTTGTCACTTTCACATGAACTCTCTACTTTCATATGGATAATTATGATTTAATTTGTGGTTTTAGAATTTTTGGGAAAGATGCTTAGACAATATATATTCAATCAGTAGTTTAAATCATCGAGTGTAATTGAGAGTAGAATTTGGAAAAAGGAGGGAGCTATATTCAGCCAGTAGTTTACATTAATTATCGAGTGTAATTGAAAGCAGAATATGGAAAAAGAAGAGTGCTTGCCTGCTTGGTCCTCCAAATATAGAAACCCGCTCTCTTCCATTTCTAATTCAAGAATAGGGGTAGCCCAACACAACTGAGTTGCTTTACTTTGAAATGACCCACACCACCAGTAGCAGTCTCTCTAGGTGGCATTTTGGTGGTGGAGTTCCTTTATACCCTAACCTCTCCTTATAATATCTCTAAAATTGGTAACTTCCTCAGTGAAATGATCAAAAGTGGGGAGGTTCTAACAACACCCAGCTCAGGAATTTATCCCTTTTTACCTTAAATATAAAAGGCCATGAGACTTTTTTTAGCTTGGGAATGTCATAGCATGATAAGCTAAATTCCTGTCTTTCCTTTATCTCAAACTAGCTAGTCCAGGAAATGTGAACTACTACAGTGGAATCCTACGTCAATCTTCATTCTTTTCAAGCTCTGGGAACAGGACACAGATATCACATGCAAAAGAGAGAGAAAGAGATACATTTTGAAATGGAAAAAGTTAATAGATGATTGAAGGATATTAGTTTAAAAACTATTTTTAAAAACTTTTATGAATAAAGAAAAAAGAAACTGATTTTTTGACAATTTTTTACATTTCTTAAGAAAATGGTATTAATTTTTTTTTTTTTTTGTAAAATAATCCATTGATAAATAAATAATTGTACCCATTAATATTGTTTTAATTCTTAAACCAAAAGTCTCAAAAAAAATTGATAGTATTAATTAATAGTTGTAAAAAAGAATACAAATTTTTTTTACATCCCTAAAATAATTTTTCTCAACAAACTTTCCCAGCCTGCAGAATTCTCTTTTCCTCTGGTTGCTTTTTGCCCTTTTGGTTTCTTTTTCCTTTCCTCACTAGATTCGAAGAAAAATCACTGTCTAGTTTAGGCTGTTTAGCCATATATACGATGACAGCACATAATGTACCTAGAGATATCAATCAATCCTATACATCAAATCCATATTATTTGCTTTCTTCTTTTCTTGTTCAGAAATGAGCCATGGGAATTGGTCTCTCTTATTGCATAGCTGATTAACTGTGTAGTGCCCACTTGTAATACCCCACTTGTAATGCCCACTTGGAATGCATGCTCCATTGCTCTTGCGTGATGACACATAGAGAGACTGATGGTTCTACAATAGGAAGTGATATCAAAGAATCTATAATTTAGTTCTCCTCAGCTTTCTTCTTTTAATTAGAAGTGTGTTTGGGATTTGCTGTCTTCAAATTTTACTCTCTCTCTTCTCTTTTTTTTTTTTTTTTTTTTTTTTTACTTAATTAAAGAAAAAACCAGAAACATTTGAATCTTTGACTCCATACACCATCCATATTGTACAGTGTGGAACATGGATCTCATGCTCAGAGTTCTAAGCCCAGAGCTTATCAATATATGATTGAGTGCATGAACAGGATTTCACTTGTTTTTAGTGACCTATTACCTTCAATTGACACTTGCTGGGTTATTTGGAGCTCAAATTTCTAACCATAATGTGATGACTTGACACCTGTGCTCAATAAATTTGTGATCAGAAAGCTTTTTTGTTTTTCCTTTTCTTTATTAATTTGTCTTATCTTTTATTTTAATGTTGCATTTTTAAACTAAAAGTAGTTTTAGATGAGTTTTTTTTTTTTTTTTTTTTAATTTTTTAATTTATTTTTTATTAACTTGTTTAAAAATATAGTTATACTCAAGGAAAAGTGAGATACATTAAAAAAGTGTATACATTTTTTGATGTAAAATTTTATTGATTACTTATTTATTTGATTAAAGTATAATTATATTTAAAAATTGAGACTTTAAAAAACTAAAAATAAGTAAATAAACTAAAAAAGAATTGAAAAAACATATGACAAACAGATATTAAGGGTCTGTTTAGATACCGTTTATTTTGTTGAAAACTGAAAACTAAAAATACTGTAGTAAAATAATTTTTAAATATGTAAATAGTGCTGTAGGATTCATTTTTAATGAAAGTTTTGTTGAAAAAAGAGATTTGTGGGTTCTATGAACAATGCACAGGACCCAAACTCCTACCATAGCCACAGAATGCTCAAAAAAAAGAAAAAAAAAAAGAAATGCAAACGCAGACGCATCTGCTTTCATCAGTACTCAAACGGGTACTAAATCAGAAAAAACAAACTTAGCCAAACACACCTAAGAGTATTAACCATTTACTCTAAAAAAGCTTTACATAATAAAGAATATGAAGTAATTAATCTATATTTAAGCTGCCCCGTTCAAATGATCCTATATTATTAGCCACTAATTAATGCTAAGAAACTATGAGTGATATATATATAAATGAACCTTATTTATATAGCTAGCTCCTACGAATCCTATATAGCTTGATGATAGGTTCTCAACGTTATAAATATGAGGCTTCCATTTCAAAGCCCCACAAGAAACTCTTAAACAAAAATCTTCAGCTTATTGTATCTATTAGTCCTTAAGTCCTCTTTAACTTTCCCTAGCTTCTCTTTCATGGCAAAGGTGTCAGATCCTCTTGTGGTTGGAAGAGTGATTGGAGATGTTATTGAATCCTTCTCTCCCACTGTGAAAATGACTGTAACTTACAACTCCAATGTTAAGGATATCAAGTCCAATTCTAGTCAAGGCCAAAGCCTCAAGCAGGTATATAATGGCCATGAGCTCTTTCCTTCGGCTGTAACAATGAAACCTAAGGTTGAGGTTCATGGAGGCGATATGAGATCCTTTTTCACACTGGTATATATATTTTTATGCCTAGCTATATATATTCTTTCTTTCTTGGTCTCTCTATATACTATCATGCTTTGATTGAATTTCCCTATTGTAGATCATGACAGACCCAGATGTTCCTGGTCCAAGTGATCCATACCTGAGGGAGCACTTACACTGGTATGGTCTTTACCCTAGAAAACTATCAACCAGAGAAATAAAGAGAACAATTTTGTGTTAATTTTTTAATATATAAAAAATTGAGGGTATAATTGTCTACCAATCACCTCTCTAAAATTCTGCAAAAGTGAAATTTGAGCACTGGTACAACTTTTTATATTAAAAAAAATCCTTTTGCCTTTACACTATAAGAATCTCCACCTGGACTCCATAAACATAACTCATGAAACCATAGCATATATAACATAATCTGAAAATAGAACCCCAGAGAAGCAGCCAATGAACAATAACCAAGACTTTGTTCTTCTAGCACAAATACATGGGGTGTAAGCATCTGCATGAGTTACCAAGCTTAACTGGACTATACTTTCATTCATGACAGGAGTATTATTTATTGGGTAAATATGAGATGAAGAGTTCATAATTTTCTGATAGTGCATGCGTTTGGCCAGCTAATTTCATGCCAAATTTTTTGTTTAAGTCACTTTTTGACTCAATTTTAAGCACATAAGCTGGTCAAATGTAAACAAATTTCAAGGAAGAAAGTTATAGTCATGTATTTAGCAGGTTACGTACATTGCCTTAAACTATTTGAATTTCATCCTCTTACAGGATTGTGACAGACATTCCAGGCACAACTGATGCTTCATTTGGTAAGTCTCATCATCATCCACAGGAGAAATTATTTTATGGGATTGTTTCATGGACACCCGTCTCATGTGGCAAGTCTCACACACCTGTGAGATCCACATGTTTTGAAAGAAGGGCTGTGTAAGCGGGTTTCATAAGATAATTTTATTTTTTTTCAGAGAGAGAGATATGCTAACTATTTATGTTTTTTTTTTTTTTTTTTTTTTGGGTTTTGTTCAATGAACAGGAAGGGAAGTGGTGAACTATGAAATGCCTAGGCCAAACATAGGGATCCACAGGTTTGTGTTCCTCCTATTCAAGCAGAATCGCAGAGAGACAGTCATCACTGTTCCTTCTTCGAGGGATCGCTTTAGTACTAGAAAATTTGCAGAAGAAAATGAGCTTGGCCTCCCTGTGGCTGCTGTATTCTTCAATGCTCAAAGGGAGACAGCTGCGAGAAGGCGTTGAAAACTGGTACAAAAACCAGCTAATTAGCAGTACCACTACGTGCAAGTACTAGCTAGGAAGTTAATGACTTTAGCTAATAAAGCAGTACTGGGGTCTTTGTTAAAAGTCTGTCTGTAAAATTATATTTTGTACCTTGTCAATATGGAATGGAATAAACCTAACAGAAAGAGCATATCTTTTCTGTCAATCTTATTGCTTTTGACTTGTATATATGATATATCATGGTTTGTATGTTAACACAAATGAAGCAATAATCGAATGTCATAGAAGAATAATCCTAGAATCATAGGTAATTTAACCAAAAAAAAGATTTTAGGGTAAATTACAATAACCTACCTTGGGGTTTGGGGTAATACCAAACACATCCAAAGATTTTTAAAAATGATCAATTTGATCCTTAAACACTAACGTCATTTGTGCTCTATCTATTAAACTAATTTGTTTCATTTTTTAGATTACCCTGTTCTTAGCTCTCTCTCTCAATTCTCTCTTACCTTCACACCAGAAAAGTTTCTCCATCTCTCCCTTGAGCCCAAGCTCAACCCATAAGATTTTAGACTCAACATAGGACCAACAAACACCGCCACCAGAACAGTTTCAAAGCTGGCTTACCCTTAAAACTCACGCCATACACCTTTGTTTAAATCTATGAGACTGGGTCTAGATCTAAGAGGATGGTGGTTAGGTTGCGATCTGGGAAGATGGTGAACGGCGATTGCTGGGGCGTGATGCGTGGTGGTCGACAATTATAAGGTCACAATCTGATGTAAATTTCTGTAGTGGGTATGAGTTTTTTTCTTTAAAAAAATTGATTTGGGTTTGAGGAGGATGAGTGGGTAGTGATAGGTGATGCTGTGGTGGATGGCGATTGTTGGGTCACACAATGCTCGCCGTTGTGGGTTTGGGTTTTGTTTTGAAATTTTTTTTATTTGGGTCTATTTGAGGTGTGATGTTTGATGATTGATTGGTTGAGTTGATCATGTTTAATTGTCTTGTGTGATGCTAGAACTAATTGGATTGATCTTGGTTTGATCATTTGATGTGAGATTTTTGTGTTTTTTTCTTTTTTTGAATGTTCTGTAAAAAAATTTCCAAATGAAACTGTGTATGGTTTTGGAAAATGGATACGTTGCTTTAGTGAGACTTTTTTGAATATTTCTTAAATATAAGGCCATGTATGTCCTTTGGATATTGGTTTGAGCTTGAGAGTGATTGAGAGAGAGGGTTTATGTTTTGGGTGAAGAAGAGAGAGTGAAGAAATGGAGAGTATGGATTGAAAAATTGTTTGGGAGAGAGTGAACAAACGGAATTACATGGTGTTAGTGTTTAAGGACTAAATTGGTCATTTTTAAAAACCTTAATTTGGATGTGCTTGGAATTATTCTAAACCTCAGAGTAAGTTGTTGTAATTTACCCTTGATTTTATTTCCATCTGTTGAGTTTTTAGACTCTAGAAAAACATTGATTAACCAATTTTAAGCCAAGTTCTTAGTGTGCGTTTGGTTACAGATTAAAAAGCCAGTTTATTTTACTATTCAGCTTATTTTTGCTACTATTCATGGGTCATACTGCACTTTTTGGTACTGTTTATGAGTCCCATTATACTATTTCAAAAATTTTACCTTAATCTACAGTACTTTCAGCAAAAAGTTTTCAGTTTCAGCAAAATAAGCGGATCCCAAACAGACCCTCAATCAATCAATTTATAGATGGTCCTTGATCATGCAATACCGACTCAAGTGTTAGGTTGATCAGAAAGTTAAAGTCTCGATTGATTGACTAGCTGTTGAAATTAAAGAAACTTGAAACTATATTGTATATCAGCTGGGCAGTTGTTTTAACTATTCTAATACATTCTAAAGACACAAGACATATTAGAGTGAGAATGGATGAAATAGTCCACTGTTGCATAGGATAGTATAGTTATGAGGTCCTTTGACTTGAATTTGATAAATTTTTTTAATTTTGGTTTGTACTGCTAGAATAACCCACCTTTTTTTTCATGCTTTTATATCCAATTTAAAAAAAAAAAAAAAAAAAAAAAAAATCAAATGTTGAACACGAGTAACACAAGCAAGTATCAACTTTCACATGAAATCATTCTCCTTCATGTGTTGAACTGAATACTTGATCTTTTACACTGTGTTTTGGTTGGAGGGACAAAAAGAGAAAAGAGTAAGAGCAAAGAAAGGGAAAAGAAAATGCTTCCCTCTAATATAGTAATATGTAATATGTTAAGAAGTAGGGAGGGAAAGAGGAGAGAAAAGAATATATTTGATATTTCCTTTGTTTAGTTTGCAAATGGAAGAGCATTGAAAGGATAATGTGTTTTTCCTTAAATGCCTCATATAAAGTAAAGAGAGTACGAGTAAAAGCTTTATGTGGGTAAAACCAAAATTTTGTTTGTCATTACGGTTCTACATTTTTTTTAATTGAATTTCTCTCCATTTCTGCCCAATTTTTGGTAGAAGATAAATATGGGCCTAGATGAATGAGTTTTCCCTCAATTTTCACTTATTTTCCCATCTCTTATGCCAAGTTGCTAACCAAATGAAGGAAGCTGTCGAGTCACCAACATTTTTCATGCAAATTGGTTGATTGTACAAAAAATAATTTTAATATTTTATGTTGTTTCCACTTCCTAGTTAATTTAAGATTTCCCTCCGGCCTTGTTTAGTTGAATTAGGATTTTATTCCATGTTTCTTTTTTCCCTTTTTCCTAGTTGAATTATGATTTTTTTTCTTTTCCTAGTTAAGTTATTTTCCTTTTTCTAGTATAGAAGTGGGATTTTGTTATTTCTTTTTCTAAAATGAGTAGGAGAAAACATCTTCCTATAAATATTCTATATAGAGAAGCGGTGATGTTGAAGTGGTTAGTAATAAAATTTTCTTTTGAAGGCTATTATATATTCTTTTGTCTACTATTCTAGCTAGTATTCTTGTAAAACATCGATTTTGTAAAAGAGTTGTAATTATTGCATGTTACGAATTTTGCTTCTGCATGACTACCCTACATCAGTAGGCTTGAAATTGTGAGAAGAGGATAGCAAAGTCCAAGGAACTATGAATATGTGATTGGAGTTGTTCCTCCGCGTGTGCAACAAAGCTCATGATCAAGACTGCCACAAGCCTTTTATGACATAGGATGCATATGTAGGTAAAGATTCTTAATTTCAATTTATATTATTATTCTGTTAGATTCATTTTTCAAGCTATCTCTCAAAATATTTTGAGTTTCGCATATTAAAACATCATGTAAGTATTACACAGAATTTTGTGTTCAATTCTATATGATTAGTTTTTTCTTGATTAGTTCATGTTTAAATCATGTTTCATTCATAAAACATGTTAAATCATGACTAACACCATTGGTTTCAGGCCTACCATTTGAATTTGATCGTATGTATGCGTAAAATTAGGGTTTTAGAATCATGTATATGCATGCAATATGGTGATGTGTTTTATGCTTTGGGGTTTCTACTCATGATCCATCATGTCATGTTCTAATTAAGAATTCATAACTTTTTTTTATCATCTCATGCATATTAACTTAACCATGTACTAATATGTTCAGTCTCATCTCATGAAATTTATCACATCGAGCATGCATCATTTTAGGATTAGCTTCATATGTTTCACATAAAACAATAAGTTTTCACATGAATGACAAAATTTCACCTGAAATAATGAAAGCTACGCATAAAATAATGGATCTTGTATGAAAAAATTCAATTTTCAAGCATCTCACATGTCCATGCATTTTCCATATTCATTGTGTTAATTATGTTCATGCATATACTAAGTTAATTTCATGAAATTTAAAACATCTTTTAGGTTTGAGTAAAAGTCTTGAATTTGATTTTTATTGACTTTGTTACTAACTTGGTATGTTTTGAATAACTATGTGATGTCTTTTGTCCATCTTTTTTACTCCTTGTGAATGAATATTGTATATTTGATTAGTAAATAAATTTATGCGTCATTGAATATTCAAAGTGTAAGCTTAAGATCAAATATCGTAGATGTCTAACACCTTCTTACCTTTATATTTTTCTTTATATAAAAAATTAAAATGACAGCTCCATGTTACGCCCATAGTTAATTATTTCATCTTCTTTAACTCTCCTCTAACCTCATACAATCTCATATAGCCTCCAAGATCTTAGGCACCAAAAATATTGAGAACTAGATCAGTCAATTCCAAATCAAAAGCAATAAAGCAATAAATCCATCATATCCACTTCATAAACCTCATTTATTCACCAAAATTAAATCTAACAAACAATCGACACCCAAATTTTCAACCTCTAGGTTTCAAGCGCTAGAATGGAAAGGGTGATATTGGCATTAATAATTGTGACTATGACTGTGAGAACCACGATTACTGGACCTCGATCACATTCGTGGGTCCCACAGTACCCAACTCTCATAATAGAGAATCAACCATAGATATAGAACTATAGAAGGTGGAAGATAGATACCATTTGTTTGACAAAGATACCTCTGCTAGTCCAAAATAGTGGGAAGTAACAAAGAGATTGAAATATTAAAACCTATAAGAAAGAAATGATAGGGTTTTAATTTATGAGAACAGAAAAAGAAGGTTTAATAGGAAATCAATGTCAAACTTTGGGGGGTAGGTAATTTCCCTTAAATGTAATGGAAAAATTATTATTTATATATCATTATAATATTTTCTTGGGAAAATATACAAAACCCCTTATAATTTTCCCTTGAATTGATACAAAACCCACTACGGTTTTTCCTTAAAATTCAGACTCCCTTAATATTTTGAATATAACACTTAACTCCTTTGGTATTGTTTGATATGTAAATAGTGGATTATGTAACACTTAATTAACCTCCTTGAAAATTTTGAGTGTAGCACTTAATCCCTCTAAATATATTGTCATACGTGAAAATACAAGAATATGTGCCATCACATAAATAACTCATTGTTTGTATTAACACATGTTTAATGATTTATACATAAAACAATAATGCATGTAACTTGAGTGTTTTACTCAAAACTTCAATAGGGTGGTTCCGGGTTTATGGAAAACCACATGGTGATTTTTTTTTTTCTTTTTGTTTTAGAGTTTTCTCTTCTTTTAAATTCTAATAGATTCTAGAGTTCATACCTTAAACTGAATTCAAAGGTTTGATATCCCATTCTAACAATTTATAAATTAAAAAGAAAAAAAAAAAGGAAAATTGGTATTATTTGAACATGAGTCAACCTGGAGCTATATATCAAATTATATTAGTTACATTTTCAAGTTTTATTTATTTTCTTGTTAAATAAGCTCGAGCTTGTTTATGAGTTACTTTAAATTATTCTTTTCCCATATATAGTAAATACCGTAATTAAAATTGTTCACTCATTTTACAAATCTATGTTAATAATTAATAATTAAATTATATTATTTAAGTGAATTAGATAAAATAATTTTTATTTATGTACTTATAAAACTTAGATTCATGAAGAAAGAATTGGATTATTTTTATTATCATTAAATTATATTACAAAGAATAAGTCAACATTATATGAACTTATTTAATAAAGAACACAATCTAATCTCTCTCTCTCTCTATATATATATACACAATTAAATTTCAGTTTTGTAATCGAACTTAAACTTAAGTTTGAGTTTGGCTCAATTGCTAAGTATGTAAACAAACATAAATAGATTTTTTTTCTTGAGTCAAACTCAATCTGTTCACAAAAAAACTTAATTCAGTTATCACCCTAATTACTGTAGTCATGCCAAGTGCCAACTGCTTAAGGACACGACTATGGATCCCCCACAGCCCCCACATTGTGTACTCATTGTCATTGAAACATATCTCTACTTGGTCTCACAGCATATATACGTGAGAGTTACAGGCTACCTTCAGGTTGTCATTACTCGTAAGAGCTAGCTAGTCTCCTGCTTTACCATTTTCGTCAAATTATTTAGCAAAAAGAAGAAACACATTGGATTTCCCGTTGGCACTATTGAGAGAAAAGAAAAGAAAAGGACATTGGATTGAACTTCTGGATTGGACCGATTGAAACACTGTAAAAGAACAGAAACGAAAAGAGAAGAAGCAAAGCTTTGGGCACCCCCTTAATCTCTGCCAAGTGTCGCATACTACTACTTATGGCTTCACCTGGACGCATACATTCACCTCCCAACTTCAACCACGAGAGAAACAGTGGGACTCACCTCATGTGAGATACTACCTCATCGATCTGCTAGGATACATGCATAAACTTGCATGTCACTATAGCTACAGGGCAAAAGTGAAAAAAACAAAAGAAAAGAACACATTGGATAGAGGTGAATAGTGGGCTAAGAAGCTAACGTTTGAAACATCTTCTAGAATATAATCTTAAATTGTGATTAAAATAACATAACTTTCATACCATATTATTATTATTAATGTATCATTTGCAATAATACATATCAACTGTTTCACAAAAAAATTGTGCACCTAAACTTATTGGTTTAGAATATTACTTACACAATGTGGAAGAGGATTGAAGTCATGCCCAATAAACATAAGATGGTTGCTGTGGCAGAGTCACGTTTAAGCTAATTCTTTTTATGTATCTATACTATTAATAATAGGATTCTCTGTTTGAGTTTCAACATTTTATGTGCTAAAATACTCTTAAACAAATTCTTAAACTCTCTAAAACACCCCTATCTTATAGTTAAATAATTTTAAATTAAAAAACACAAACTGATTGAAATAATAATTTACTGTTCCTAAGTTTTATGTTTTTTCCTTTATTTTCTCCATTTGGCCTAAAACTTAGGATACTATCTCTATCTCATTTTTAAACATTATTTCACGTTACGCTACCACTTTCTTTAAAAAAAAAAAAAAAAACATACGGTTATTTATATATCACTTTTAAACATTATAACACTAAACCAAAAAAATAAAAAAATAAAAAAGAGCCTCATCGCATGTGCAAAACATGTGTGATGAGTCTAGTTATATATAAGTATATAACTTACCCTTAAAAAAAATAAAATAATCAGTTAGCCCCTAGGAAGTTGAGTTTGGCCTACCCAATTTTTTTATTTTTTATTTTTTTTAAGGAATATGCCTAAGGTATTTTTTATAGTAAAATTTGTTCATGCTTTTATGTTTAGGTTTATTCATATTCTTGAAAATTTTATTGGTTCAATTGGAATTTATTTTATTAACTTATGATTCATGAATACTCTGAGTTTGGCTTTATGGACATGTAGTATACAGAATATAGATTTAATTTAATTTAATTTTTTTTTTGCATAGCTTTTTAATTGTTATTCAAGGTTTTTTTTTTTTTTTTTTTTGGTTGAGAAGATTGTTATTCGATCAAGGTTTTGATTGAGATTTCAAAATATTAAATTTTTTATTTTGTTTAAATGAATAGCTTAATTAGGAAAATTTAATGTTATGGACGAATGAGTGATAGTGCTTAAATTACAGATGAATGACTGATAGTGCTTGAAAGTTATTAAAAAAAAAAGACAGTGATATGTTATAATAAATGATAGTAAACAACTTTTATATATTAATTAATGAGAGTTTTGGACTTTTTTTTTTTTTTGAGAATGAGAGTTTTGGACTTAGGAGAATGATAATTTATCAAAATTGATAATTATTTCTTCAATATATTTATGTGTTAATTATTTAAGGCTTACTTTAGTACTATAAATTAGTATTTATATCCCTTCCTTCCAACACCCACATCTGAATTAGTGTCAATATACCATGATTCGGCACTCAAACATAAATTTTAAAGCTTGACTCTTAAAAAGCAGCATTAGTGGACATGTATTCTATATATCAAGCTCGAAAGGTTCTATCTGATCCAAAGTGTAAAACAAATTTTAAAGAAAAACTTTGAGATCTCCAAGAATTCTTCAATAATATGATAGCCATTTACTTTTTTTTTTTTTTTTTTTTGGAGAATACTAAGTATTTTTAACACACACCCACGGGGAGAGGAGAGAGAGTCTTAAAGAAATTGATAATAGTGTATATCCAAAATGATCTAACTCTTGGATACACAACACATACTTTAAACTTCTTTAACTCATACTCATTTTTCAATGTGGGATTAACCTACTGTTTTTCTTTTGAGAATACTAAATATTTTTAACATACTCACACGGGAAGAGGGAAGAAGGTTTTAAAGGAACTGATAGTGGTATATATCCAAAATGACTTAACTCTTGGATAGCCATTTACTTAGAGATGAATCTTCTTGGAGAACTAAGTTTAAGAAAAAAATTAAAAGCTAGGTAACATGCATTTCGTTGAAATAGTACAAAATAGTTAAATGGATATGCAACTTAATTATTCTCCCTAAAGTCTTAATTACTTTGTTAGAGTGGGTAGTTACATTGAATGTAATCTTTACCTATAACCTGAGATTTTAGGTTCCATTTCAAACACAACAAAACATTAGGGGTGTCAATGTTCGACCCAACCCGCGAACACGACACGAACCCGACATGGGTTTTTGCGGGTTAGGGTTGGACCTTAATGGGTTTGGGTCATAAACGGGTTGACCCGAAAACGACACGATAAGAAACATGTCATAGATGGGTCAACCCGCATAACCCGCAATAGACACGTTTGACACGCCAATTTATTTGTGTCAACCCGAAATGACCCACTTAACACAACCCGTTTAACTCGTATAACAAATAAATATTCATTTTATTTTAGATTTGTCAAATACCTTTTATATCCAACATATATTTTAAATTTAAAAAGAAAAGTGAGTAATTACAAAAACTTACTCTCTCTCTCTCTCATGTGTTTAGTGAGTTTTAGAATTAAGGAAAACTGTTTTCTTGGTGTTTCAAAATTCTGCAGTAATTTTTTCTACATAATGTTTTTGTTCTAAAAACTTTAGTATACTGTTTGCTCCAATTCTTTCAATATTGACACTTAGCATTTGGTGAGTTCCAAGAATATTATATTTTTGTTGAACTATGTTATTTTATTTTTTTTAAACAATGTTATTTTGAATTTAGGTTGAAGTGTATGCACTTTTTTTAGAGTGTAAAGAACTTATTTCTAGATGAATGTTATATTTTTGTTGAACTATATTATTTTGAATGTGAGTCGAAGACTTGAAATGTATGCACTACTTTTGGAATATAAAAAAAAATTATTTCTAGATGGATATTATATTTAATATTATGTATGTTGAAATAGGTTGTATTACATTCATATCAACCCAACACGACTCGTTTATTAAGCGTGTCAAATGGGTTGGGTCAGGTCAACCCGTCTTATTAATAGGTCGGGTTAGGGTTGAAAGATCATAACACGATTATTAAATGGGTCGGGTTAGAGTTGAGCCATTTTGTCGAATACCCCTACCTCGACACGACACGAATCCGACACGCTAACTCGAATTGACACCCCTACAAAACATTCAGATCGTGAGTTTCAGTTAGCTCAACTGGTAAAGTCTCTGATGGTTGTATAAGAGATTTGAGGTTCAATCCCCGCCTACACCAAAAACTGATTAGTGTCTTAGTCTGATGATAAAGAGCTATCATCAGGAGTGGATGCCATAGGTTGAAACTCTCTTAAAAAAAAAAAAAAAAAAAAAAGCATTCAGATCATTTTAGTTTGTCAAGATAATTATTATGTGAGGAAGAGAGGAAGCATGTATGAGAATAAGTCAATAAATTAAAATAAGAGTTAAATCTCCAATAGAATTATTATGTTGAATAATTGATGAGTGACATAAAATTCCAAAAAAAATTGTGACTTTAGAAGGCATCAACGATTCAGCATATGCTGAATCAAAAATTAAACAAATATGTTGATCATATATAATAATTTTTGTGGTGGAAAATGATTTGAATTCATTTTCAGTGCATCTGATTCGTAATCATTTAGAAAAGCCTCTGAATCTCCTTGCTTCTCCTTCCTTGGTCTGTTTTTTAAAAATTAAATGCATTGTGTATGGCATATCCTTTTTCCCCATTTTCCTTAAAATAGATTCCTTAAACTAGTTGGACCACATATGTATATAATTTTTTTTTCCTTGGATCGGTTGAGTGGAGGAAACAAAAAAAGAAAAAGAAAAAAGAAAATTGCTATGGACTAGACTTTATTCTGGCTAACCATCCATGATATATTATTTCCAATTAAATGAAAGTTGCATTTTGTAACATCCCATGAAAAAGAATATATAGCAATGCAATAAATAAATCTTGCAAAAATATTCTTATAGAATCACATGATGTGTTTGTCTGTGAAAGGTAATATGTCACACATATCTCTGAAAAATAAATCATGTAAGAATCATTTGTAGGAAAAGTATTTCCCAAAAAATAAATATTTTAAATATTCCTTCTGGCCTCTGGTAAGAGAATGTGGAGAGAGTAAGGTCGTGGTTTGAAGTAGATACTAGTTAGTTCAATGGAGAAATCTCTTGACATCGAATAAAGGATTTGGATTGAATCTTATATATGCTAGAAAGAAATTCATTGGTATCTTGAGTAGATAGTAAAATATAATCACCCTAAAACAAATATCTTATCTAATCTCAAAAAAAAAAAAAAAAAAAAAAAAAAAAGGAGTCGTGGGTTGCAAATCCACTGAGTTTAAATTAGTCATAATCCACATTGAATGTATTTGTAATCTTGTAGAACATTTTGTTAGTTACTTCATGTTAGGTTCATATTTTTATGTAATTGGCATATCCTATGACAAAACACACTTTTTCTATATTTGGGTAAATTTAAGTAGGTTTAAGATGATCGGTACAAGTGGTTACATTAAAGACATGAAGATTACTCAAGAACCACTCAAGAAAAGCTGAATCTGCAAGTCCCGATACCTCCTCGATACCTGTTAATCTATTGAGATTTATTAAAGCTCGATACCTATCTCGATACCTCTTGATCTATCGAGTTTATGGGATTTCTAATATAGCCTGCAACGTTTTGATTCCTAAAGGCTATTTGTTTATAGATTTGCATAATCCTTATAGGACTAGGAAAGCCCAATGTTTGTGTAAACCTAATTGGAATAGGAGAGCCTATTTAAAAGGCCCATTAAGCTCTTATTTAAATAAGGAGGTGGAAAAAAAAAAAAATCTCAAACCCTAGAGAGTTTCATAAGGTTTTCTTTTTGAAACCCTAGCCTCCTCCTACAAAAGAAAGAATTCTTACTGCATTTCTTGTACACATTTGGGTTTTGTAACCAAGCAAATTCTCCAGCACCAGCATTGAAGATTTTATTGGTGTTTCTATGTGAAGCTGTTAAAAATCAACTACAACAATCAAAGGGTTGCTGTGGATTTAATCATGTACTAAGATTTATGCAAAGGAGTTAGTCACAAATTGGAGATTTGTGCAACAAAGGAAAAAAAAACTACTACAAGATTAAGTTTAATTGGGTATTGGAGCAAAAGTTCAACTGTAGGTTGATATTTTGGAATATGTCAGGGTAGTGTTAAGATTCCTTATACTTGTAACCGCTTGATTATTAATTAGTGGATTTTTGAGAGTAGTAACCTTAAATTCACCCGGTAGGGTTTTTGCCTTAATAGAAGTTTTCTCCATTTGTCAATAAATTACCGTGCATTTAGTATTGGTGATTTGTTGGTGCCTTCACGATATGCATGCAATTTAACCTAATTAATTAACGTAGGTAATTGAATTAATTAACCGGGTCAAGCCATCTTAACCCAACACTTCATTCAAAAACCTCACATTGATTATTCTCCGCTACCTGCTAGTTTCAAAATGGATCTATATCTATCTCTCACCCCCTCCAGTCTCACACAGTGCACGTGAATATGTATATTAAAGGTGTTGAGGTAAATGAGTAGGACATGCGAAAAGATTATATGATTGAGGCATGTGTTAAACATTATCATGAAGGTGGTACTGAATAATTGTCCTTATTCAGAAGAGCTTGCTATCTACCTATTGTGTTAAAAGCAATTTACTTTCAAAATACAACAAATTCTTCACTTGCTAACTTTAAAGAGCCTACTACTGTCGGATTAAAACATCCTTAATTGTTTATCAGAAAATAATTAACTTCCATCTAATGCATGTCATTTATTTCAATAAATTAAAAACTCAACACCAAATCCTGATCATTAATTTGCAAACATACCAAGTGTGCAACTTGCATGCATGTTCTAGAGCCACATATTCTCAAATTCTCTTAATTTTTTTATTATTTATTAATAATTATGTTACTTTGTATACTGACCAAAAGTTTTGTAAATGTTTTGCATAAGACAAGGCACAGACACACAAACCATTTGGAGAAATGGTCTAATCATAAAAAAATTCTTATGATTCACCACATTTAAAATATGGAAGTTGTAGATACAAATAGTGACATATCATATTAATACTCAAAACGTGGGCGAGCCCTTTTTTTTTTATTCTTTTATTAACAAAAAAAGAAAAAAAAAAGTAAAGGCACAGGTCCACAGAAAAACACATGCATGCATATGCAAACTCAGTAATCTAAGACTAGAAAAAAACTGTGAACAAATCTCGACGGCATCAGAGATGACCTCTGCAATGCCTGATAATATCAAGATGTCAGGTCCAGCATTGCGCTCTACCAGTGGACACTGGACAACGTATCCTTTTTTCTTTTTTTTTCTCGATTTTCAATGGGTTAGAAACCCAAGAAATGTTTCCTCTCTAACAAACCACACTTCATATTGTGGACAGTATTAGCGAGTACTAGATAGCAGGATAGGTCAGAATAAAAGTCAGTGATTTAGTTTGTTACTTACTTTTTTTTTTTTTTGATATGAGTTTGTTACTTACTTGAGTGAAGAAAGATTCATCATGACTTACAGACAATTTTACACCTCAAGTACAAGACAGGAAAATTTCATTTCAAGAACAATTGGAAATTTGGAATATCTAGCAAAAGAATGGATAATAATAAGTGGTACTTTCTCTGTTTCCAACGGCTAATAACAGATGAATATATGACCCAACAATCCTTTTTTTTTTTAGTAATTTTTTGGGACTTCAATACAAAGTTGACTTTTAATAAGACATATTAGGCGTTGCTTCTATTTTATACTCTATTTATTGTAGTATGTTACATCTTGTAACTCGATTGATACATTTTAATATTTTTAATGAACATGATTTTAAAAGTCGGTACGGTCAAGGAACCAATTTTTGGTCTCGATCCCTAGTTTTACTCAATTTTTGAGGCTTTTATTAAACCAAATTGGTGCTTGATTCTAGTTGAACTGGCTGGTTTAGTTCAATTTTTAAAACTATACTAACGAAGACTATCAAAATCCTACCTCATCAACTATCAAATGATCAATAAATGTAAAAAATTACAGTTTGTCATGTGTCTAATTTTTTTATAATTTTTTTTTTTGGTTATTTCAAATTATGTCATGGTCTTGTTATAGTGATGGCAATACATTTGTTACATTCTATGCTTTACTAATTGTAGTATGTTATGTCAATAGTTTTGTAACTTGATTTACACATTCTTGTGTGGTTAATGAAGACTATAAAATTCTACCTCTCCAACTACTAAATGATAAAAACAAAGAAAAAACCAAAAACAAAACAAAAAGAAATTATAGTATGTCATATGTCTAATTTTTTTATATAAAAAAAAATTGGTTATTTAAAAGTATGTCAAGGTCTCATTATAGTGATGGCAACACTATGTTGCATCCTCTATAGAAAATCTATAAATAATAATAATAATAGACACTATGTTGCATCCAATTATCCAATTATGAATTATCCATGTCTAGCCATTCATCCTCCGAAAGGCCACTTAATTTGACTGAGTTTGGCCCCATCTCCCAGAGCTTCCCCACCCCAGGGAGGCGGGGACCATCCTAGGTATTAGAGATTTCTTGAATTGCATTTAAGAATCTTCTTCCATTCTCTTCTGGTAACATTAATGTAAGTCTTTTTTGTTTTTGGTTGATTGGAATCACCTTTATTTTTTCTGTTTTTCTTCTTTTTATATAGGTCACTGGAATCACTTTCTTTTGTTCCAACCTTTACCTTTCTGCAGCTTCATAAGACTGAATAAAGTATTTAGTGACCCCCTATTCCTAGCATAGAATTTGATGTCTTAATCTTCGAACTACATCCTTACATCAGTAGCTCTGCAGGACCACCAAAATATAAATTTTGAAAAGCATTTCATCAACCCCACTATTTGCTTTAATTTACATCCTACTATAACTTTGGTTTCACTTTAGAGAGTTCAAAGATTACAAAAGTGAGAGGAAATGATGACCAAAGATGCCTCCACAATCTATTCAAGATCTCCTGCATTAGCATGATGAGTCTAGGATACTGTCCAAGGAAGCATCAGCATGGGGATTGTTAATTAATATCAGCGAGATCATAGAATAGTTATCAGATTATTGAGCATCAGAAGTACTTTGTTTCTACCAACCATAACAAGTTATTAGATTATTGAGCATCAGAAGTACTTTGTATCTACCAACCATAACAAGCATAAGGGGTCGTGTCTTGGTGCGATAGCAAGTGCCATCCACCAAAAGCAACAAGTTGAGGGTTCAAGTCCAAGTTGATGCCTCTTAAAAAAAGACGTGTGTGGGGGTGGGGGGGGGGGGGGGGGGGTGTTAAGACTACCTACCAATCACCTCTCCCGAACCCTGCAAAGTGAGAGCCTCGTGCATTGGGTACAACCTTTTATATGGACCACTTTTCTATGGTTAGTAACATTTACACATTGTCTTTGAAGAAAGCTCAAAAATAAAATAAGTACTTTGTGATGACTGATTTGGAGTCGCTGAAGAAATTAAGGATGTATTAGTTTCTTAAAGATTTATAAGATACTTCAAGTAATCCTAGCATATTTATTACTAACCAAATCAAAGACCATATTGCCTGGAGAAACTAGCACAGTTATATATTACTTGTGCAGCAATTTTACATTCTTTAAAATAAGTAATATGAGGTGGAATGCTGACAGGCACAACAAATTTACAGTAGATACTGAAGATGCTCAACTAAGAATGGTCATGCTTCAAACTTTTTGCTGTATGACCGATCCTTCTGAAGCCAAAAGTTAACTAGTAATGAATCAATGATGACCTGCACCAATAATTTAGTGTAAGCCAAAAGTGTTCCGCAAAGACTTGCTCTTAAACCAAGGAAAAAGAAACAGAAACAAATAAGAAAAAAAAAAAAAATTTGTGATAAGAAAAAAGGGTCAGATGAGGAAAACCTGGTTAATATGTGCCGCAACACAAGGAAGAACTAGCAGCCCTGATTCACCGAGTGCACCACCTAGCTGCTCCACTACAGCTACAACGATAAGTAGAGCTTTCTGCAAAATGAGGTACACTCGTAACAACTAATATCCAATTAAGGATTTTTTTTTTTAATAAAAAAAAATCCATTACAAACAATACATTGTTAACAGAAGTTTGATGAATAGAAATGCATTTTACAGTAACCATCCAAAAAAGTAAGGAACAACCAATCCACCATGGTAGGCATTAAAATTACAGATTTATTTATTTTTCTCTCCTTTTTGTTTTGGAAATTTTCATTTTCTATGCGTCCAAAATGAAGGGTAAAGAGATTTGATGCCAATTCATTCAGGCAAAAACATGTAAGGTATTATAGATGGGATCAAAGCCTTTTATGAGGTAGATGTATAGATAGGAATATTAAACAGGACATATTAATATTGATCAGCCTTGCATAACTGAGTTCTAGTTTTCAAAAGTTCCAGCAAATTGATTGCATGATGAAGCCAATTGGTTAGTGTCTAACGATATAGACAAATATATGTAGCTATATGCATGACATCGCTCAAGGCTACTAGTCTACTGTACTAACCTGGCTACACACTATTAAGAGAGCACGGAAATTCTCTTTCTTAGAAAAAACCGATTTACTACCACAAAAGCCAGATGACACGCTCTTTATTGCAACGGTGTTAAACCCCAGTAAGGTGAGATGCACAAGTCTGCAAACAAATGAAATTAATAATCTTTGTCAAATGTAAATTTTTTCCCCCTGTAATCTTGTTAACTAAAAAGAACTAAAAAGAAAACTGCGACAGAGAAAGGTAATAATGAAAAAATGCCAAAAAAAAGGGAGGCTACTGTGGTACCCTTCTTTTAAGGTGCCAAAAGTAAACATCTTTAAGGCTTAAGTGTGGAGTAAAAATCAAGGAAAAATAATTGAGGAAATATATCATGAGACTAAAATAGTAAGTTTTTTGTCCAGAACACCACCACCCCCCCCCCCCCCCCCCCCCCCAAAACAAATATCTTTTTTGAAAGCAAGATAGAAATAGAACTAAACAGACAACACAAAAAGAATGTCTAATTGATTTATGAAGAACTCACATTCCCATCCCAATGGCCAGAATAAATACTTGCGGCTTAACCATTAAAAGCAAGGGTCTTGATTTACTTACTTGCATCCATGGTGTCTAGAACAAGAAAAAAAAATTATTAATAAAAAAATAAAATTCCAAAAAAAAAAAAAATACAGAATAGCTTCCAAAAGAAAAAATCCCAGTAATAAATACCAAATAGAAGCAGATGAGCAAATAAACAATTCAAGGTGCAGTGGTAGGATAAAGTCTTCACAAGCAAACCCTAGTCATTTCCGTTTGAAATATCAGGAAGTGCTGAGATACAAGGCTCTTGGCATAATGAAACCCCAAATTTAACATTTTAAAGTCATTGAACTCTTAAAGACTTCAAACCCAATTTCTTCTTATTAACTTCTTCCAATCATCACATAACTTTCTGTAATATTTTTCTTTCTAAACATTAGTGGTAAATCATTCACCTGAAGATCAGGAAAATTGCTATTTTGAGCAGACCTGTTTCCTTAAGAGGTATACACTATTGTTAGTGCATAACAAACGAAACATAACCTTAAGACTATGCTTCATTGTGTCATGGATGTAGATTTCCTCGCAACCCATACCTCAGTGCACCCCAATTCAATAGAATAAAGACACTAACTTCAAGAATTGGTACAAACTGATATTACCTTGCAGTAAGCATTTAAATTGATATGCCTTGAAGCCATTCCCCTTCATTTTCTCAACTTCTTCCACAATTTTTAATTACTGTTTCCACCCGCATTTAAACTTCTGACCAATTGGGATTATATTTTGTCTAGAATATACTAAAAGCTTCTATCATTTAAGAAGCTATCAATTTAAATTAACATTTCAAAATGAGGGATGAAATAAAAAAAGATAACTTTTCAAAAATAAATAATAAAATTTTAATCAATAATTTATTATTGGTCATAAAACTTAGAAAAGCCCCAGCATTCCATGTTGAGAAGAAGATCAAATACTTACAAGACTAAGAAGGATTGTACTTAGCATTGAGAAAATCCTCTGATTCTGATCAATGAATGTTGCCAGACCTATAAACTAATCATAATAAGATACCTATGTGGGAAAAGTGTATTATAATAAAAGATATTTAAGAAAAGATAATAAAATTAATAATAATGAGAATCATATAATATTTATATCAACATATATCTGCAAATCAAAGTCATATCATGTCATATCTTGAATGTATCCAAAGAGGGATTCTCATTTGACATGACTCATATTTTAAACATCCACAATATGAAAAAGCATTAAAATGGATTACCGTAGAAGGTGATACTCAAGTTCAAATTAAACATAGCAGATCATTACTCCATTACGCCAAGGAGGATAATAGATGATCCTCTTAGTTTAAAAGCATCATATACATAATTTTTAGATGTAAGGAGACAATTTGGAATCTTTCTGTACACAGAAGAGATAACAAATGCCAAAAAGAGGGGGAAAAAAACTAGAACTATTACCTTTCAACATATTCCGTACTACCTGTCAATGAAAAAGTACATAAAAATCCAGAAAAATGTGGAAAGACAAGGCACATGATAAAAATGGTGAAGTCAAAACATCCACCTGATATTTCCTATAACATTTATAACAATAATATAATCCAGGAATAGAAAAGTGAGAAATTCTGGAGGGAAGAATAGTATATTGTAAAGAGAAAGACATAGTACACACAAGTAGGGCATAAATTGTTTTTGATTTTTGATATAGATGATACACAATTCAGTATTTTTTGCTGATTGTATATCAGTCCTGATAGAGAATCAAATTACAGAAGAAAGTATTTGGACTATTGATGCTTCAGATATGGGGCATTCTATTATTTTATTCCTTACCAAGAGACTTGAGCTGATGAAACAGATCCTGGTTTTAAATTATGGGCAGGTATCTATAAGTAGTAAGTCAGGTGGCTTTCAAATAATGAATATTTGCAGCAACATAGGTGTTGGGATCTTGCGTATGTGAGAGTTAAATATTGACAATTTGAGAAGTCTATTTGTGAGGGTTTCATACAACATGTTGGGAAACCACTTAGCCCAAAAGGTTAAACCTTTGGATTAGGGCACAATTTTATTATTAACCACTCATTCTTATAATACTATCTAATGTGGGACTTTACTACTTAACTAACCACACCACTCACACGCTAATATTCCAATAATTCTCCCTTTCACATGTAGTCCTTCTACTAAGCTATATCTCTCTTTGAATGGAAGCATTTTCTTAAAAATTCAAGAGCCACACATTACCATTAAGTCTAAAGCTTATCTATAGAGTCCCTTTACTCAATCAAGGGTGGAGCAAACATGAGAATCTTCCTTGCACAACTATGAGAACCACCAACACGCAAAATCACCTTGACTCACCACTAGTAAAGTCTTTACTAAACCATGGGTAAAGCTAACATGCGAGTCTACCTTGTTAAATGGTGCTTCTAAATCTGATCGACAAGTGAAAAAATCCGAAAATAATTAGCCTTTCTGTAAGCTAACATTTAAGTGGACAGTTAGCTTATCTAAAATATGTTACTCAGGATCAAGTAGAATAGGGACCAAAATGTTTGACCAACTCAATGAATCCCAAACATTCCAATATGGGTTGCCCTAAATGTGATTCTTAATGACAATCAAGCTTTAGCAACAATCTAGAATGTTTCATCACAGTGGAACCAGAAAACAGAATTAGAGACAAGTACATCAGAAACAAAAATATATTGGAAACTGTTGTTTCAATGTTCTTGTACCATTAGTTTGTATTTAATAGAAGAACTGGTCATACTTATAGAGAGATAGTGTGACAATCTGCTAATCCCGTTCTCTTGACCAAATGAGATACAACATTAGATCTGGATGTAGTTATTGACATTCAAACTTCCAGTTCAGCTAAATGAACTCCACAATGTACCACATCAGGTCAAAAACTTAAGGGGAGGTTTTGAATGACTGTTAGCTTGGGCTTTTATCAATTAGGCAATGGGTAGTTACTAGTTTTGCTGCTACATCCAAACTTTATTATTTCTGCCTCACTGAAAAATTCAAACTAGGAGGTATTGAGATACTTCCCCAGAATTAGGCTAACTTCAGTACAATAGCTAGAACTAAAGGCACTGGAAGGAACCTTTCCCAAGATTAAAGGGATGAGCAGTGTCAAAATAAGACTCCAAAATAGCTCCCTTGTTGGAATGGGTACACCAAAATCATCAGTAAAAAACTTTGAGATCCAAAATGGCACCTGTATTGCCAGACAAACCATTAGCATAGTATTCCAAGGAAATGGCATTAAAAAAAAAAAAGGTATTCCATTAAAATGATACTCAAAAATGTTATGAATAGAAAAAGATTAAAGACACTCATGTTTATCTGATTAAACAATTCCTCTAGATGTCTTCATATGAAAGCAGACTGCACATGCAGTCATCTAAGAACAACTACAAATTTCTTGCAGTGAAAACAATGAATGTATAATAGCAAAGTTCAGGAGAAAAGTATCAGCTGCTGAAGCATTTGTATAAATCAACATAACAAAATTTGATTTAGATATGGGAAACAAAATGATGCTTATAGGAATAACATCATCAAAACATTAAATTAGGGAAAAAAACATGGAACAGATAACCGTTTTAGTAAACTTCTATTATATTGTGGCAAGCATTCCGTTACATTAGCAATGAATTCTTAGAAGCTTAATATATTTTTTAGAAGGATAAATAGTGTGACTGAACATGGACTTTAATGGTGCTTGAATAAAAGCACAGAAAGATGACAAAGCTTCTCTTAATACCGAAATTCCAGAGGTAGGAAAAGGTCCAATGGTACAAAACAAGAGTTTTTTTTTTTCCCTGATATAAAATAATTGTTAGTGAGAAGGAAGAAACTTTGTGTAACAGCATGTATACACAAACCATTCAGGAGAAAAAAGGATTTATACAAATCTCCAAAAGAATTGCAGGAAACAAGATTTACATGCAAAACTAAGAAATGCTGTTTGGACCCCTACATGACTTAACTACCAATTTTAATGGATTAATTCAATTATTAGCTGAGCAGTTAATTATTCAATATTCAAGCAAAGGTTTGCATGGATAAATATATTCAAAGCAGTAACCAACACACCCACACAAACACAAGCGTATGTTCACGGAGTGTTTGAACTCAACAGTAAAATAAATTTGTCATGGAATTAGCCAACACTAAAAATCCTAACAGAAAAGACAAAGAATCTATGATCCCAATTTGAATTCATATAACTACCCTAGAGTGCAAGATCACTAAAATATCTCAAGAATGAGGATTTCAAATCAATAATAGAGATCTGCACATTTTTGAATGTATGATTGCTCCTCTCCCTCCAAATTACCTACATTAGACCCAATGGAACCATCTTCCAAACCAAGGAACTCCCATATTTTCTAAACCAATGATTTAACCAACAAACATATCTGTTACTCCCTTCAGCGTCACCCAACACACCTAGAAGAATGAATATACAAAAGAACATAACTCTCAAACAACTAGACAATGTATTAGCAAATGATCCACAGTTCAACGCTACATTTGCATGTACAACGCCTGTCCACTAGGAATATGCCTCTTCTAATTAGATTGTCAAAAGTAAAAAATTTCCCCCCACCATGTTTTCCATACAAAGAATGCCACCTGTTAGGAACTTCGTTAAACCAAATACTCTTCCAAGGAATGATCACATAGGTTGGCCCTTACAATACCTCATAATAGGATTGAACATCCAATTTCCCATTATTATTTAATCTCCCTTTCATACAATTAAAGCCTATTAATGTGGCTTGTTTTAGGTGCACAGATGCACCTTAGTTTTGCCCTATAGCACAGCCTATAGAGAGCCGGTGAGCTCTTTAGTCCAATTCAAGTGGTATTAGGAATACCGCGAAACTGACATTATGTCACTGAGCTGACCTTATTCTTATATATATACATCCAACCTCTTGTTAATTTGAACAAGAAAGGGTGCTGGCCATGGCAGCTACAAAGATTGTTCTTGCCAGTTGCTTTTGTCAGAGAGCTCTTTGGGTGTATTTGGGGCTTGGATTTTGTGGGAGTGTCTTTGTACCACCATTGTAATCTCCTAATCTTCCTAGTGAAATTTTATCAGTGGCGCCACCCGTTGACGTAGGCCTAAGGTCGAACCATGTAAATCCTGTGTCTCTTGTGTGATTATTTTTTCTATTTGTATTTCACATAAAGTGACTATAATTAACTAAACTCACAACAAGTCAGTCTATAAACTTCCACTATCTCAACAAAGCAATTACCACTCAGTATATTGGAAAACAAAGTATAGAACAGATTGAATATACTAATTCCAATTCCTAATCATTCAAATGTCACACAAATCTAATATTCCAAGATCTCATTTCTCCTCCAACCTAAGTCTCCAAGTAGGAATAAACCTACAGATCCTTATCCACTGCTTTGATGCCCACACCATTTGTCATCCCAAAACCTCACTCTTCAACCATCTCCAACTTCAAAGCTTAAGAAGCTCACAAATCACTCCTAGCCTACCCTTATACAAATTAAGCTTAAAAAAAAGGCAAAATAAAATAGAATAAAGCAAAAAATTGAAAAAGAAGAGAAAGTATAGTCCAAAACACTTTCTCCTCAGCATAACATATATCAATGCCAAGAGCAGTAAAAACAATCTGTAACAGCAAAAAGAGGTATAAGTATATATTAATCAAACAAACAACAAACAGAGCAACTTTTTTTATGAAACCTTATGTTCCGAAGAAATAAAAATGAAATCCTATAAAATTGGAACCAGGGACAAGTTCTGACTATTATCAACTAGATCAACATTTTGTAAACATAGTATTCTAGGACACACAAGATAAAAATCCTCTCTTGTAACGTATATCACCAACTTAAGGAAAAGTTTTAGCATACAAAAAGAAAGGAGCAAGTGAAATCCTAACCTAATGTGTGAATGAAAACACTGGAAAACTAGCCAAGGATTAAACGCAACCACATTTCCGTTTTGGCCTAGAAACCAACTTCCAACAAATACATTGCATTTCACATCTGCAATTTGACCCTTTCCACAGAAGGAAACAATAAAAAGATTTGCGAATGGAATATCATTTGAGACATTTGTATATAAACGATAAAGTGTTACTTTCTATTCAGTAATCAGCATGTTAATTATTTGTGTATAACAATGGTGAAAACTTAGCCAAGTCCTTCCTTACCAAACTGCAATTTATCCATTTATAACAATACAATAAACCATATTAGAGGTTCACAGAAGCTAAAACAGCCTTGAAGTCAATGTATGATAAAACATATAGTTCATTCCTCTTCCTATAATGCTTTCTTGAATTATAAAATGAACTAGACAAAAAAGTTTGATGTGCTCCAGAGAGCATAATTTAGTAAGGGTACCAAGTGGGCCATAAAGGAGTAGTAGGAGGTTAAGTTCAAACTTACTGTCAAAATGCCTAATAAATTAGACATCACAGTCAGAGCAAGAGCAAGAGCAGAGTTCCCATCGACAAGCTGCATTTATGCCACGCTTACGCTCATTAAGTATATAGCAGAATGTTTGCAGAAAGCGTTATAGTACAAAGAGATAAATAGTAGAATACTTGTGTCAGTGCAACTCCACTTGATAATGTTGTTGGCATACAACTAAAAATAGCCAATCCTGTACCAAGAATTGTCAAAATCAGTGGCTTTGCCCAAAAAAGGCTATTTCATGATATTGAATGAACAAAAAATATTCGTCATTCATTTAACTGGATTACAGAACAAACTGCAGCTTTTGTGTTCAGCCAGCATGCCTGTTACAAACTCCCGAGGTGCCAGATTAACTTGCAAAATCAGACTGGAGAAGAAGGGACTAAGCAACAGAATAGAAGCCTGAAACAATCAAGTAAAACACTTAGAGGCGTACACACTATTGGAAATATCAATATACATCTTCGCATATATCAATATACTTGAGAAGAACTGAAGAAGTATTAAGGCCACTATTAGCAAAGCATGTTGAGGCTATATTTAAATAGCACCTCTACAAATTCAAAAGATTATTCTCTATTACAAATATACACACCAAGGTATTAGCATGCCTGCCTATTATATGATAGATGAATATGATGAGAGGATTCTTCTCTTTCTTTTAATGGAGGGGGGAGGATGGTGTTGCTAGAATGATCAATTGAGTAGAACCTACATTGCTTTGATGATTTTTCCTCCCTTCTATTGGTAATGTGTGTGTGTATATATATATATATATTTGCTATTATTAATTTGAGAAATCTCCTAAGGGAGCTCGAGGTTTGAACCCTTATTCTCCTTATGGGAGGAATGGGAGGTGTAGGCTAAGCCACAAGGCTTGAGAACATCTTGCTTTGAAGAATTTACTAGATATCCTAAAGCATTTAAAATGCATCACATCTGCAGATACTGCATAAAAAATCAGAGAAATGTATTTGATAAGGTTAGCTCATTATAAGGGGCATAAAAAATCCTTTTTATGATAACCTGAATTATGTAGATTTTGTGTTGTGTAGGCTTATGCTAAGGGTGTGTGCTGAGTCCCACATCAAGAGTTTACTAAGTTGAAATGAGATATATAAGTGATTATTAGGAGCCCCAATTGTAACTTGACTAGTCATTTTGGGGGTATAGCACATATACGGCTAGCGCTTTCCTCTAGTTGTGAACAAAATATATGGTTTGTTTCATAATAAAGTGACTAAATTTTGAAAGGATAATTAGCATAAAATTCTCCTGGTTGATCAATAACTTCCTAAGAGAAGGATATAAACAACAGCAAGTCACGACTAGCATTATCACCAAAACTTTAACAAACAGAAGAAAAATGAAAATTTTGAGGTCATACTAGCCCAAATATTCCAGCAGGCCATGCTTCTGAAACTGCTCGAAATTCCCCACCCTGTAACTTCAGCCCTAAAAGATTCAAGAGGAGTTCAGGAAAGGCTAACAAAAAGACATCTAAACATACAATCCATAATGAATACAAGGAACTCCACCTGAGATAAAGAAAATTCCAGAAGTACTAAATTTTGACAGTGAATATTTGTGTGCAAGACAGCCAAGAGTCGGATTTGCAAATCCCAAAACTACTCCACTGATTAGAGCTACAAATTTAAGTTACAAGATTAGTGAACTGACCGTGTAAAGAACAGTGAAAACAGAAAGCAGGATCTTGCACTGTCAAAAGGTAAATTTACAGAAGCAATTAATATTTTTTCTTTTTTGGATTGGCAAATAGGGTGAGGGGGGCTGGTGGGGTTTGAACCCTAGTGCCCAGGAACCACAAGAGGTGCTAAAACCACTAGGGTATCCCTCTGACCTCAATAATTACAAATATTTTAGTTCCAAAAGGAAAAATGGTAAAGCTTTAAAGGAACATATTACTAACAATAAATCAATCAGGAGATTGACAAAGTAATAATAATGATGATGGTCTTGTCCCGGTATTGGTGGTGAAAATCTGACTACATTGAAGAACTTGCGGAAAAAAATATGAGTTCAACTAAGTTAATCCAATAATTAAACAAGACAAGCCACACAGATTTCAAATGCAAGGGAAGCACACCACTCAAGGCCAGGCTCAAACAGAACACCAAATTGATGCCTCAAAGGTTACCATAACCTGGGCCTCATGCATAACCATGAGACACTCATGTCAATCAAGATTAGCACCTATGTGATGGAGTCTAAGCTGGTGAGCGAGATACTCATGCCAATCATGAAGCTTTCTTGAGAATAATTGTAGGCTTTTGTCAATATTATCCGGAACATTACCAACAATCAAGAAATGTATGATTTTGACAGATCAAAACTAAAAAATGAACTGAAATAAGGGTCATGTAAATTCAACCCACCCTTATGTAAAGAAACCACATTAAAACACCTTCCACTGACAATGTATATAATGTAGAAATAAATTAGTCCTTTAAAAATGATCAACATTACCTATAGGAAGGAAGTTAGTCATAGTGAAATTTAATAATGCTTTAGTCAAGTTTGACACATTTGCTGATATCGTAACCTTCTTGTGATTACTTGCATCAGAGTTTCCCTGTAAAGCACATAATACTTCTCACTTCAAGCAGACATAGGTGGGCATGTCATGCCAATCACTCCAAAATTATTATTCCTAAAGAAGCATTCATTTCAATTACTGAATAACAAAGGGATTTTAAAGCATAAAAGTGAAGAAATTTATGTTCAAATGTGAGCATCGCTTCAAGGCAACGACACTTCAAACATAATCATGGAACATACATTTCATTTTTTCATGACAAATCACTTTCATTTTGCCATCCAAGTACTTTTCCTTCTTCAACTTATTTTAAAGTATCTGGTTTCTCAATTTGAACATACACCAATAAAGATGCCTATAGGATTATGATGTGATATAACCAACTGTTGTATACACTATTTCCCCATAGATAATCATTTCATATATGACTTGTAAAACGAAAGTATGCACATAGATTGGCCAAGCAATAATGCCCCACAACAACTCTCTCAATGCCAAAATGGTAAGAATAGAGTAAATTTAGTCTCCAACACGGCATCTCGTTATAAGCTCTCCTAATATCCACAATGTTGTTACATTTTCTAATGCATAGCTGTTGAGACAACATGTGATTCATAGCACAAAAATTCTCACACCAACTACATAACAACTCATCAATCAAAGTCACTAATATACTAGTTGAGCCAAATTGTTTTTTTTTCAAAGTTTCACACTATTAAATGGGGTTGTATACTTAAAATGTGAAAGAAACAAAAAAGTGTATTTTTTTGGGTACTTATTTCTAAGTGAGAGCACTAGTAAAAACATAAAAACAAAAATACCTGGAACGCATTATTTTCATACAAAAAAACTAGAATTTGGGAACCTCAACATCAACCTTGACTATATTATCAAAAAAAATAAGCAATCAAGAAATTGTAATAAAGTGGGGAATTGAAGAAGATGAACCTGATTGGAATTGTCAGTGGCACGTATAATAGTCAATGGAAGTGTCCTTACAGTAGGCTTGGAAACGAGAATTAAGCCATGGAAAAGACCATTGTATTTGTTGGACAAAAAATATGGGTTGTGTCGAGGAAAGTACCCAGATAACATAGTTGGTCTGAAACTCTGTGTTGGCTTCATCATAACTGAAACGTTGGAAAAAGCAAAGAAGCCTAAACAGTGGCAGTTGGAACAATATTCACATGGAAGTGTGTTTTTCTAGTTTCTAATTCTGTTTATACTGTTTCTTGAAGACCCAAGTGGTCCAAATTAACCATTTTTTTTTTTTTTTAATTCAATTAACCAATTATAGTACTATAAATAATGGTAGATATAGGACACGTGACTCACGTGAAACCAAAGGTTTGGGAAATTAGGAGGGCCATGTTCACTGTGAAAGGACTTGTATGGTCCCTTTTTTTCAGGGGTTATCCTGGAACTGTACCATCAATCATATTCATTCCTGCAAATGCAAGTGTCCTTGGCTGTGGACCGTTGGTGGTGATCTTATATACTTCTCAATATTGCAAAATGGTGTGTGTAGAGAGAGATACTCCGTATTGATAGAACTTCAATAAGTGAACACCAATGCCAAGAAAGGACAACCCATTTCAATTACAATGTGAATTTTTAACTTAAGAATATGTAATTCAATGACAATTGTGTGTGGGTAAAATTTAGAGGACATAATGGAACTCCACCAAGGACCTCTTGATTGAGTTCAATCACCTGCTAAAGAAAAAGACCTCAAACCAACTAAGACCACTCGAAGAAGGGTGGCTAAGAAGGCTTTGATAGTTAAGTGAAAAAACTACTAGAAATAAATAAACATGGAAAAGTTACGGTTCATATAGCTTATTATGCCTACCTTATTTTGCTAAGTGAAGGGATATTTAAAGAGTATATGGAGAGATTTTTGATGGACCTGTCAGTTAGTTGTCCCCTCAAGTTGGCTGAAGGGATGTATGTTAGGACAACGGTCCCAAGATGCCACGGATGAATAAGTTCTAATAACATTAGATTCGATAGTTAGAATTTGGCAATTAAGTTTGACTATTATGTTAGGACACTCAGTACAATTATTGTAAATCAACAATTGAATAGATATAAATAAAACGGACACCTTAATTGGCATAATTTTAAATAGAAAAATGAACACCTTTGAGGATATAGGTTTATAATTGCCTATCTGTAGAAAATGTATATAAGTTTCATATAATTACGTTTTTATTTATTAATATTATCTTTTTTGATAATTTGATAGTTAGGGGTGGGGAGATTTGAAACCTAAATATCTCCGATGGAAAATACTTAGAGATCTCAATTAAGTTTAGGGATGACAATTTTTCCCCGCCCCACTTAACCCACCCCTCCCCGCTTTTCCCCGCGCTGGTTTTCCCCACCTCGCAAAGGTGGTGGGGCGAGGATGGGATAAGATGCACCACGGGACGGGGCGGGGCGGGGATGGGTTTAGACTTTTTAGATCCACCCCGCCCCACCCCGCATTGCTAAGGGTGATAATTGTAAATCTTATACCCTAAAACCTTACTATTTTAGATCCACCCCACGTTGTTATGTGTTATACTATGAGATTTTTATTTTTTATTTTTTATGATTGTCTTGTTAAACACTTTGATATATTATTTAATTTTTTCTAAAAATTGATTTGATTTGATGGGATAAATTTAGTTGTAATTTCAAATATATTTTTATCATTGAAATAGGTTTCATTAAAAAAATTGTATTAGTTGTAGGGCAAATTAACAAAAAGTAGAGTTTTACAGAGTGAGGTGGGGCTTCGTGGGGCCTTAAGGGGCGAGGATGGGGTGTGAAAGTTTTCCCCGTCATGTGGGGCGGGGCGGGGTGGGGATGAGATAAGACAAAACCATCCATGGCGGGGACGAAGACCCCATCCTTTGGCCCTGTCCCGCCTTGCCCCATTGCCATCCCTAATTGAGCTACACTGCTTATACCCAAAAAAAAAAAAAAAAAAAAAAATCTATATTTTCACTCATGCAGTTAGTTGTTCTCAGATTGTGGTGCGTCAAACTCGGCCCAAGGCCATAGACCCTAAATTGGGCCTACTGTGCATTTGCACCAAGGAATTCATACCAAAACTGGGCTGGCGTGAGTTTGGACAGGCTTGGTTGAGCCCATCTCATTTTATTTCTCCTACAATTTTCAATTCCATGATTCCATCTCATTTTTCTTCTCCTAAATTTTTCAACCGGATTAACTAACACGATGTCATAATTTTTAATTCATAATAAGTTACATGCTTACTTTACCAATCAAAAGCTAAATGATTACTTTAATAGTGCTATAAGTTCATTCTTTTGATAATATGGAGGTAATATATATATATATATATATATATATATATATATATATATATATATATATATTATTTTTATATCCAACAACAAAAGTCTTTTTATTGCCCATTTTTTTAATAATTCTTGATTCCCGTTGATCACGGCAAGGTCTCAATTCCCTTTGAATTATGAAGTGTTGATGACACCACCAAGTGGTATCTTAATACCGAATATTTGTACAGAAATGGACTTTGTCCCTTTCTCTTGAGATTTTTTTTTTTTTTTTTTTCTCTATCCTCCGTATTATCTAGCTACTTTCCGTCCTTTCTTTGCATCATTGCATGAAGACTATATCTTATGTAGCAGGTTATGCAATCGACACTCACAATATATGAGTCTCACTCCCACCAACGTGTATAGTTCACAAATTATGAGAAACTACATACATCTACAATACAAGATATATATATATATATATATTTTTTTTTTTTTTTTCATTTGCATGCACCTAGGCGACAAGATTAATTTAGAAAAAAAAATTATTTTCTTAAAAGAGTTATAAATTTATCTTATATGAGATCATGATATTTAAGGAGGTGAATTTAGACTTTATTGTTCATAGAGGATAATATCGAATTTTCTTTTTCAAAAGGGAGATTTCAATATTGAACAAGTGCCAATAGTATTAATTATCAAATTATTCAAATTATACAAAATAGGATGCTAAGTTAGACCCATAAAAAGTATGTATATAACTTTATAAATAAGGTTATGTTAGGAATTTTGATTAAATATGAACTCTGTTTTACCATTTTATCATAATATTGGACCAAATTGGTTCTATTCATATGATGTCACTAAACATATACTAGTTTTTATTTCCCATGTATCACTATTATTGTACATCGAACTTGTCTAAAGTGTTAAAATTAAGACTTTAAGCACTAAGTGTAACTAATTTTAACACAAAATATAGAAAAAGGTCAAGTTGATATCTGAAAGGGAATCAAAAAGAAAAGTAAAAAAAAAAAAAAAAAAAAACTAAGATACCTAAACAGAGTACAAACCAAAAGAAAAGGAAAAAAGAGAAGCTTTTAACTTTTACGATAGACAAAAATTATGATGGGACATCATCTATTCATCTTATAGTAAAATGATATAACCCCACTAGACCGTTGATCAAGTAATTTATAATAGGGCAATGTCTCACATAAATTTGTCCCTTCTTTAATTATCCATATAGGCCAAAATTAAAATGAAAACAAAAATAACAAAGAATATATACAACATTTCCTTTTTCAATTAATCTCTTTATCTCAATCCTTTGCACACGGACACTAATAAAGATTAAAGCTGATGAGTAGCCAAGTCAAGTCAATTTTCCCAACTCCTAATATATTTATTTATTTAGAGAAAACAATTTTTTTTTCCAACTTGTTAGTTACATACTATTTGTATTTACGCATAATGATTAAAGATTTAGAAGAATTGACATTATTCTAGAGAAATAGAGATACCATTTGATCAAATTTCAAAGAGGAAATGGTAAAATACTAAAGTCTAATACATGAAACATTCCACTTTCAAAGCCTCCTGTTTGAAATTACACACCCTTGTTTGGTACTCTCCCATTAGAATCCCAACGGACCCAACTGCTTAAAACTGCCATTAGAGAGAGAGAGAGAGAGAGACTCAGTCACTCAGGTCAGGGTCAATTGGTAAGCCAAGATGTACTTAGAGTACTAAATTCGATAAACCAAACAAAGATATAGAATTAATGTGGAGATTGTCATAAACCTCTAGCACAAGTTTTTGACAATGTTAATACTTAATACCAATATCAATATGCTATTCACTGTCCTAGTCCGTAGATTTATAAATATAGTGTTTATGTCAACATCTCATAAGTTGGATTTGCCTTGAACCTTTGAATTTGAAATCTGAATTAACATGGTAAAAGCAATAATAATTGATTTTGTGACATTAAAAGAAAATTCTAAGGATGCAAATGATTCCCAAGTTTTCCACCTAGTACAAACAAATAGTACGTGCTATTTACTTTATTCCCTAAAAGTCATACAAGACCAGCGATAGAATAAACCTCATTCATATTTCAAAGTTTTGGTCATTATATTAAAATATATATAGTGAAATACCCCCCTACCCATTACTCAGTCATAGTATTTCTATTTCCTGACCTCTTTCTTAATTTGGCCATCTATTCCTTTGAGTGCAGTAAAATTGATGACGACTGGAAATGTAATAATATCTGGGTATTCATGACTGGGTCTAATTAGTATGACACTAGCTGGAATCACCAACAGCAACATTGACGGGTTTGTGTTTTTGATCAAATTCTAAGAGGACTTTAGGTGGGGGGGTAAGGAAAATGTATTTCAAAGTAAATGATTTTACATTTGACCTCTCTGAATCTTTTGAGTTTCCACCAGGTAGTCTGGAAACACTTTGGCCACTGTTTTAGTAAACGTCGGTTTCCATCTTTCCATAATTTGAGGACAACTTTCAATATTAACGGTTAGTGTATTTTGCTCCTAAAGTCTTAATTTATATGTCTTGGTTTGGAAATTTGAAACAGCATGGCTACTATTACTGAAAAGGTGAAAAAACTTATTGATTATTTGATTTAATAAAGATATTTAAAAAAAAAATTAAGGATAATATATGAAATTGAAGGAATAAGAACTTATATTTTATATATTACTAGTATATATATAATCATGTGAATATGCACGGATATGCATGGGTACATTTAAAAACAATCACAATTATATACACACATGTGAGTTCACACAATTACACTTTTTTTAAACCATAGATTTCTAAAATATGTAATAGTGTGTGTGTGTGTGTATATATATATATATAATTGGATTTGGATATTTTTGGTTTTGCACCCAATAATTAAATTGTCACAAAAATTAAAAAAATTAAACGGAACATGTGGTGCAAATTAGAACTCTAATTGAAATTCAATTTAAAATATAATTGGATTTAGACTCTTCAATTTTTGCACCAAATAATTTACTTGGCATAAAAAAAAAAAAAAAAAAAAATTAAATGGGACACATGATGCGAAATTGAAAATTCAATTAAAAATCTAATTGGATTTTTTTTTTGAGTTTTGGCTTTAAATATATATATATATATATATAAATGGACTATTTCAAAAAGAAAGCATGACATTTATCTAGGCAAAATCATCATGGTTTAAACATTAAAGTTCTCAATGAATGTCAAAAGCTTTAAGTTTAGTGGCATTGCCTTCTCTCCTTTACTAGGAAAAATAAGGTTCAAATTTTCTTTCTCCATTATTGTAATCATGGAATTAATTTTTTTTTTTTTATAAATCTTAATGACGTATATATTATTATTTTTTTTTTTTGAGAAAATGACGTATATATTATTAATAGGTTAAGAAAACTATGGTTAGGACTTCAACATTACATGATCAAATGCAATATATGATTGCACGCACAACTATTGTAATTGGTACTCACCTAACTCGTCTTAACTAAAGTCTCTTAACACCTAAGCACAAACCATATGTTGAACAAACTATTGCGCGTGTTTGCTTTCCCTATCATATCTATGAAAAATAATATCGTTGTGCTTGTTAACAATTTTTTTGTCAAAATAAGCGTTTGTTTGGTATTAGTGTTAAAACACGGTTTTTTGTTTATAAATTGTAGGAAATTATGGGCCCGGCAAAAAAAAAACTTTGTTTGGTACATGTTTTCTAAAACTTATTTTCCAAAAATTTGTTCTCCAAAATTACTGTAGAGAACAATTTTTTCAAAACACATTTTCTAGTTTGAGATTTAGTTTCTAAAGTTATCGTTCATTAAAATAATATTTTTTTTTCTTTATTCACATTTCTTTTTTCTCTCTATTCCTCTCTCTCTCTCTCTCTCTCTCTCTCTCAACCGAGAACTATTGTGACTCTCTCACTCCTCTATCTCCCTTGTTGGTGTGGGTATGTAGCTCATCCAATATTGCTTGGTGGGTGAAGCTTTGGCCACCATACATGATGGCTTTGAATGGATGGGATTCACCGCAAATAGCAGTGTAGGGAGGAATTTCGCTGTTTGACCGCCAGAGCCAAGGACGTAGCTAGCTTTGGACTAGGGGGGGCAATGGCGCCCCTAAATTTTCTTTTAAAAAAATATTATTATATATGTGTACTAATCTTAGCAATTTTGTTTTATAAAATTACATTTTTTTCCCTTAAACAATATCATTGATTCTTTTAAGAGTAATGCTATACTCACAAATTTTTTTACAACATTTTTACAAACTATTTTAGTAGCAAATTCTTGTTGGTTCGCACATGGACCCACCACTCACATCATTTTTTTACTTACTACTAACCACTTATTACATCAATAATTTATAAAAAAAAGATTGTAGCGCTAGTATTTTCCTCATTTTAGTGACTATAAAAAAAATTTATAGATCTAAAATTTAAAACAAAATATACAAGCCCAAAAAAAAATAGCTCAACAACAAAAATTACAAATGGTAAAACTTAAAAAAAAAAAATTAAGCTCAATTAACCAATTTTATTTAAAATAAAAAACCCTGTCATTTAAAAAATTCTAGACAAAAATAATTTTGTTCTTACCGACACGAAAAAAAAAAAAAAAAAAAAAAAAAAAAAAAAAAAAACTCAGTAACTAAGTAGTAGCAGAGTCAAAGGTTGAAACCGCTGCACACAGTTAACAATAAAACCACCCCCCTTAACTCAAAACTCTGACTCCGTCCCTGGCCAAAGCATCATTGGATTTCAACCACCAGAGCATCACGACTCTCTCTCTTAACTGTGAATCACCGTGATTGGTTGGGGTTCATTCCTCTCTCTCTTAACCAAGAACCACCATGACTCTGTGTGTGTGCGGCAGGGACAAGTTGGTCTTGTTAGGGTGTGTGTGTACATGTGCTGCGACGACTGTTTAGGCTTTTTAGGGTGTTAGGTTTCGTGGTGATGGATTAAGTTTAGGGCTGGGTTTGTTAGGATTGAGGACCGTGGTGGTGTTGGGCTGGAATGGGAAAATGAGTTAAAGGAAAAATAAAAATAAACAAAAGGAAAGGAAAGGAAAGGGGAGAACCAAAAAATAATAATAATAATAAATAAATAAAAGAATGAGAAAACAATGTTGTGGGGGCCAAAGAATTTGTGACCCCGGCCCACTTCATTTTGGGGCCCAAGGCCCGAGCCAAGGAGGGATATCGCCGAAGACATACAATGAGAACCCAAACGGCCTAGGGACATAGCCAAGGACTACTCTGTCCTCGGCATCCCAAAACGCCCCTGAGGGAAAGGGCAAATACGGTATAGGAACAGTTCATGGAAATGCTAAACTCCTCCACATTAACGCGGAAAAGACCCTTGAATAGAATAGCGACAAAGGACAAGGGAAAAGCAACCATTACGGCAATGAAGTACTCTGCGCCTGACAGAGTAATGCTTTTCAGCTTTTACAACCACCTCCAACCACTTTGGGTATGGGCTGATGGGACAAGTATCAGCCCTAGAAAGTTGAACCTACACGTGGATGTAGGAAGGAAGGAAAAAGGCTAGTATAAAAAGGAAAGAGAAGCAACTAAAGAAAGGGGGGGACAAACCGTCTCCCAGTCCCTTGAGCCCTAAACAAGGGAGAATTATAAGAATACCAATCCCCTCGGACAAGGTCGAAGGACCGGAGCCGCTCAGACCGTGCCGGAGGAAAGGTCTTATTAGATACGCTACTACCATGAACACCATGATTAACCACCGTCCAGTGACCAAGGCCTAGCCTTTCAGCCCACACTCTATAAATTTTATTGCAAGGTCCTTTAACATGCGAAACCCATATCAGTTGGGATCGTTACAATTTGAGTTTTTACAAATGTCAAACAGGATTCAACATTTTTTTGGGAAGGGAAAACAAGTTCTGGGGATAAGTTTTGAAAATGCATACCAAATACGTCCTAATATATTTTCATTTAAAAAAATAATAAAAAATAAGTAGGAATGGAGGATTTAAATCAATGTATTTCATGTAAAGAGAACTAAGCAATATCATTAAAGTACAATGCTCTAAACACATTTAAAAAAAAATTATAAGATTTTAAGCATAACTTCATATATACTCTAGCAATAATAATTAAGTTTAAAGCATATACTACTACAAAACAATGCAAGAAAAAGACTTGCAGATAGTTCCATGGGTCAACTAGAAAAACAAAGAATTCAATGGGAGGGTCTATCTACAAGACAAAAAGATGGGCCTAAATAAAACATTTTGTTTAATTTGGCAGGAAGCTCTCAAGTCTCACCACGGTGGGTGACTATTGTCTATGTAGAATGATTAATGGGCATCATCATCACCTCTCAAAAAATGTAGGGAATGATTGATTATCAAAAATAATGCAGGAATGAATGATTTCTGAGTGGAATTTTACAAAGAAAATTAAGAAGTGCCTAGCAAAAAAAGAAAAAGAAATTAAATAGAGTCAAGTCAATCAAAAATAGAAAACTACCAAAATCCAAAAATTAAAAATTTCTACAATTGCGGCGAAACAAACAAAAATTCTTTCACGCCGGTATGACAAATGACTCCAAAGAAACCTGCGTAAATAATTATTATTTAAAAAAAAAAAAAATGATTGGAAAAGCTGACTACTACATTGTAGCATAAAAGACTTGCAGAATTTTCATACGTGATGTCACATTCCAACGCTGTATGATGTCATTTTATTAAAAAAAAATTGTGAGAAAAAATAAAGTTACCTCAATGAAAATTTTCTCCTCAAAGTTGGAATTTGGAAAGTGGAATATAAAGCTTCAATTTTCTCATTTTAAGACTAGGCAAGTAGGCAACTGTTCAAAATTTGTCATACTATTATTTCGTTCATTACGTAATTATTGAGATTACGATGATTAAAAGAATAATCAAATGTGTTTATTTTTGTAACACGAGGTACTAAAAGCGCTTTATAGGCAAACTTCGTGGACCACTGCATTATTTTGACCTAAAATCTATTGATAAAGCAAAGCAACTATAGATATAAACAACCAAAAATCTTTACTAATCTATACTCTTTTCCCTTTACATCTACTAAAACTATACAGCGAATACCCCATAAATTGCATAAAACTTTGTCCTATAATGAGCTTTTAAAGATTTTGCAGCTAATGCTAGTTTTCTCATCCCATTTAATTGCTTGAAAGAGACTTTCCTAAGATTTCACAAACTGACCTCATCCCGAGAAACCAAGATATCATAGGCTATTTTGGCTCACCATAAAAATTATAAACAAAAATAATTGGGCCATATTGAGCACCTTGTTAGTGGTCCTTGTTCCAAAAATAAATAAATTGTATTTATACACCCACTACATATAATATACTGCTACACCCCAAGCCATCATACAAATAATACTGAATCTACGACACTTTTTCTTCAAATAAATATAACACATTGAAGTATATCAACTTAGTAATGCCTCCTTGATTTAGTGAAACATCTCTAATTGAAAGAATTGGGGAGACACATAACTTCAATTTGGTGAACACTCAATATATTTCTATACATTGTAGGAACAAAAATACAAAGAAAAATACTTGATCATCAGTTTATTTATTTGGCCCCAAGGACAAACTCTAAAACTCCATCAAACTCAAAATAAATAGATAAATAAATAAATATTTATTTATATATCTGTGGTGGGGGAGGTGGTAAACGCTAGAGAAAAGGTTGAAACTAAAAAGTCATAGCCTACAAAAGTAGTCTACTATCTACAAGATATCTAACTCCATACGGAAGATTTTATACATTTATTAGCTTTTTTTTTTTCCTAATATCATAATTTTCCTTTTCCATTTTTTAAATTTTAGATAAGTTTGCTTTAAAGATATGGATTAGTAGGAATGTATCTTATTTTGTAGGCATTTTAAATGGAGTTTGAGATATATTTTTATCAGATTGTCCTCAAATTTTTTCTTTGTTAAATATAAAGTTTAGGAGTATTCCTAAATCACATGAAAGTCTGATTTAAAGAGAGAAATCATCTTATAAATAATATAGATTAAAAAAGCAATTTTGTCACGAGAGTTCATTTTCACAAACTTGATCTTGAAAAGTTGGAAAAGAGGTTTCAAGTTAGGGAGATGGTATCTCATGCGCCTAGTGCATATGAGAATTTTCCCAAGATAAATCAGTGTGCTAGAAGTTGCTTGTCAATAAAATTGAATTTTTCTGTTGAAAATCATCTAAAAATAAGCTGTGAAAGAGATATTATAAATGTTAGGATCTTAACTAGTGTTGATTAATTATGTGACAAAGTTTGCTTTTAAATTGTAATTGACAATTTTCAATTGTATTTGTAATTTTGTATGGTGTTTTTGAGGTTGAAGTCTGAAGATTGTTGTTCGCTGTACAAGTTTGTAGAATTCGGTTGAGCAAATTTCATGATCTGTCGAGTAAATGTAATAAGTTATATATAAATTTTTACCCGTCATTCGTGAGACATAGGGTTGAGCAAACCCTTTAAGGAAAGCACCAACTTGGGGTTTCACGACAGTTTTGGGGCCAATCATAGCTTAAACCCTACATTTTTATATACTAAAATTCAACCCTAATTTAATAAGAAGGGAAGATGGCAACACAAATGCAAAGATCACCACCTTTGTATTGGAGTTACTATTTTTAAAACCACAAATACCAAGAGAAATGTTCAAGAAGCATCAGAGTGACCAAGAGTTTGATTTTCATCGGAGTGACCAAGAGTTTGATTTTGAGGTTGACAAATCAACTTGAGGCATCAAGCTAGTAACATTGAAGGCATAAGGTGGGAAACTGAAGCAGGGAGCTTGGATAACATGTGTATGGCAAAAACTTTCAATAGTGGATTTGTTGGGTTGAACTTTGCTGCAGAGTGGTCCTACCTATTGAATTTTCTCTCCATCAATAAACCCTTGTCTTTGTGTATGTGGGTTGCTCATGTGATGCTTATCTTGTGTTTGTTTATTCATGATTAGTGTTGAGCTTAAATTTATTAAGTAACTACTTGAACTTAATCTTGAATCATTGATTAAAATTTGTAGCAAGTCAAATTAGGGACTTAAGCAAACATTTTTCAACAAATGAGATGTAGCATTGCTTAATTATGTGGTAAACCCTTGAATATCTGCTTCGGATTTATTTATTTATTTATTTTGGTTGAAAGTATATTCATTACAGACTAAACATAAACAGTGAGATTAACCTACAAACTTGAAACATCAAAAGATAAAAAGAGGGGCAATGGCTTCCAGAGGGAAGTTATTGATAACAAAAACTTATTGCAGGGAGAAGATTAAAAGATGGACAATATTATTGCAAGTAGTTAAGACTTAAGTGTTCAATTAATAAGATTAAAAGATGGATATGTCTAAAGATAATGTATAAATTAAATTAGAATTTCTATTTTATCATTAGTAGCAATTATCTCAATTAGTGTTTTATTTATTTATTATTTTTTTTATGAGATATCATTTTACTCTAATCTAATGTAAGTATATATGTATATTAAGCTTTCTCCCAAGACTTAAACTCCGACTCTTATCCCCTCACCCCCACAATAATTTATTTTTGTGAAATGACTATCATGCCAACTGCCAATGATGCACGGAGGTAATTATCTCAATTTTTTTAAATGTGGCATATTTGTTTGAGTGGAGAAGGCCCATCTGAATCTTGAAGAAACCTAGAATCTTACAAAATGTTCAAGGTTGAGCACATGAAGATCATTGATCACAATTCATAAATATTTTCCTGTCCAATCAACACGATATTGAAAATCCGAAAGGTACGAATCATATCATTTCAAAGAAAAGGCCACTGTCTAAGCTATAAAATGAACCTGTGATCTATATGTGTTGCGTGCACTTTCGGTTCTAGCTTCTTATATCAATATGATATATAAACAGAGTTTAAAAAATGGCACAAAGTATTGTGAATTAGTTATAATATATATATATAAAAAAAAAAAAAAAAGTTACATTGCAAATTACACCCCTAAAATTTGGGGTATTTGAATTTTACACCCTGAAATTTTAAAATTTGAATTTTACTCTTGAAATTTGAGAGTATTTGAATTTTACACCATGACATTTCAAAATTTGAAATTAACCCCCTAAATTATAGGAGTGTTTGGAGACAGAGTGTGTGTAACATGATCGGTACAATTACGGCTACATCAACGGCAAAACTAACAAAATTTACTATTGCTAATGGCCAAACCGACAAACTTACTATTGCTAATGAGAGTGATACAAAATTTATTATAATTAATAACGTGTTAAATTTCTCAAACCTGAAATTGGTTCTCTGGCCAATTGGATTTATCCAGAAGCAGCTACCACTATTCTAAACATCTTTAGGCCTAAAATTTGTGTGTTTAAATACTTATTGTCTAGGTGTAACTATATCATCTTATTTAGTTAATAAGAATTACATTGTCTTTTACATATTTTTGTTTAATTTAAGAAGTGAACGTCATTACGTCAAGTCTTTAAACTTACCAATTACCATGTGGATATTGTTGAATTGCTTTGATAAAGTAGCAAATTACTTTTTTTGAATTGGCTTCCATCGTGGAGATGTTGAATAATATATATATAAAAAAAGACCCAAACATATAATATGACCGTAAACAAAGTTTTGACTTCTCAAAGTTAAGTATACACAAACGTAAGATTTTATTTTATTTTATTATTAATTTTTTTTTTTTGTGATAGAGCTACAATTTATTTCATATGCTTTATGATGATTGTTCCTTATCATTATGCCAACACATCAATTAAATTTTAGTGTAGACATGGTTTAAACCCCTTAGACGACAATGAATTTTACCAATTAAGTTAAGCAAAACTCACAATTTTCTATGAAAAAAAAAAAAAAAAAAAAAAAAACTCAAAAATTTAAGAACTTTTAAGGCTACTGTGCGTATTTGCATATGCATATGAAATGTGTATTTGACAATCGATTATAGGCTAGCTTTTTACTTAAGTTATCCACTGTTTGTGGGTTCTATACAACTTTTTGTCTAAACTTTATTTCAAATAAAATATGTTTCAGTTTTTAAAAAATAAGATAGTTTTTAGCTTTTTGTTCATATTATGCTTCTATACCTTTTGAATTGTTCTGCCGGATAGGTCGCTCAAGACATTTGGTCTTTACTCAGACTTGATGAAAAAAAATGGGATTGGCAAATAAATTACCCAATTTTTTTTTTCTAATCTCCAAAGAAACCAAGGTTATGTAGTGATACAGAAATTTTTGAGTTAGCTTAATTTAAGGATAAATTTTTTAATTACTTTGTTTTTCTGGTTATATGTTTTGACAAATTATAATATATTTTTCTGGTTATATGTTTTGACAAATCATAATGTAGGGTTTATAGTAAATTATATAATATCTCTAACATTACTCTTTCATTATATATATTATATTAAAGTTAGGGTCCAATTAACAGGTGTCTTTAGGACATTAGTTAAAATCTTTAAAGGGTTTCGGTTAACAAGTACCCTTAGAACATTAGTTAATGAACTATTTTAGATCAAATTTGATACCACTTTTATAGGAAATATAAAAAACTATTAAAAAACTCACTTGTTTTTATTTCTTAACCCATAAATAGTATTTCCTAAACAAATACCTGTACGACATCCATTAATAAAATATTTAAAATTAAAACACAATAAGAATAAAAATTAGTTTTTAATAGTTGTTTAATTTTGCGTCACGTGTCCAATTTAGTTTCCTTAATCCACAAATTATAATAGTCAACGAGAAAGTTGAGATGACCACTTCACTCATTTAGGTAAGACCACCTCATAATCGCTATTATTGAATATTTCTGTACGAAAGCACATATTACAACCTAGATTAATATAATTTTACTGGCTTCTATGGAATCAAGAAATATGTCTGATTGTCTACCTTTTTTATATAAGGCATCCTCCGGATAATTCAAATCGAAACTTTCTTCTAGAAAAATGATCATCATAATAATTAAAATATGACCTTTTGTTCTTGAGATTTAATTGCTACAAGATAAATAGAAAACATGATAATTATCTTTTCAAAATATTTATTGCTTGCACTCTTCAACATCGTCCAATATTAATATATGCATAGAGGAACAATGAAAGAAGGATTTTACGTACTGACATATGCCTTAGGGTGTGCGTACATTAGTAAATCATTTTATGAAACTTTTTATGAAAAAAAAAAAAAAAAAAACTATTTTTTTTTGACATGTTTTTCAACTTTTCATAAAAAGTTTCCTAAAATAGATGATTAATGTATGTCATAAGGGTATATATTAACTGGACCCATAAAAGAAATGTTCCCTTCTTTTTGTTTGTTTTTGATGATTTTTTTTCACTACCTCTCTCTCAAAGTCAGTTTTGTATCACCTGTAAAAGTAGTAACGCTGATCAAGATGAATACTTTTGCACGGTTCACTTACAAAGTATGAAAGGTAGAAAAGAGTAGAGGACAGTGGAAAGTGAAGTAGTAGTTGTGGTAGAGAATCATAAACAGTGGTGATTATATTACAAAAAGATAGGGTTAAATTAAAAAGAGATAGAGATAGCTATAGCTAGAGAGAAGAGAAATATCAAATATGTGTTTTATCTCCTGAAGATCCGCTAAAGGATATCTTGTTGTCGGCGAGTTTTTATAGATCAGTTTTTGTGTATGTTAAGCTAAGGCACCAAACTATACCCACATGATCAACTCTGCATAATTGCTTCTGTGGGGGTCACCTTTTTTCTGGTTTGTCCAAATAAAGATTACAAGTTTACTTCACGGACACTTATGTGGGGGTCACCTTTTGCTTTGTAATGCTTAAGGTTCTTACTTTGACAAGGTTTGTCTTCTTTTTTTTGGAATTAACTTTTACAAGATCTAAAGCTCTCAACAAATGTGGGGTGGATATATATATATATATATATATATATATATATATATATATATGTATGTATGTAACTTTAAGATATAACTCCATGATTCTTTTTGGGTGAATTTGTGTTGTCCTATTCCTACCTTTATGTATTATGAGAAGTTCTAGAGGAGAATCATTTTGTTTAATTTGTTCCAATAATTTCAAACTTGGGATACTTTTGGAATTGTGAGGAAATTGACTCTTTATCTGAAAATTACATTCATTTGAGGGCAAATTATATGAACATTCATGGGGAGTTTAGAACATTTTCAAACACATGTCATGCATTATCAATTCAAAATTTTAAACTTTTGTGATATTGTAAGTGACAAATTTGACCTATCTATCTCACTTCTATCAATTCTAAGTGATATAAAGTGATCACGTGCACTGCAGGATGAGCTTGTATGAGCCTTCACCCTTGTTTGCTAGCAAAGCTTGATTAATCATTTGTATGTATATCTTTCATGCCCATTCCACTATGTGCATTTGGATCACACACATATCTTATCCCAATTCACCCAATATGAATGCTTTGCTCTTCCTTTTATTGACTCCACCAAAATTAACTAACCATTACACTTAGATCCCTACATAGAGAAAGGGAGAGTTTGAAGCAACTCATTATGTAGATTGAAATGGCTACATGGGCCAAGCCTGGGTAATAAAGTTTTTTTTTTTTTTTTTTGTTAGGTGAAAAAAAGGGGGTCTCCGGTGTGAGTTCATCAACCTCACGCCACGTGACGGCAATAGGTAATACCATGTGTACCACATGGGTCTTATTAGGGCTATCGCTCGAACTGCTCTTCTCTGAGCGTTGAGACAAGGACTTCTACTATCAAACCACACCCTTGTGTGGTAACCAAAACTTCTATTTTTATCAAGACAAAAGCTTCTATATGAGTTTGTAATACAGACTAGGGTTAGAGGAGGACTATAAAATCCACAATAAAAAATTTTGTGAGCACTTCAAAATTGTGTAACTTGATATGTTTGTATGATATGTTACATTCAAGAATTTATATTATATATATATATATATATCATTTGGTTGAAAATATACAAATATTTTTAATTGCAAATATACAAAACTTATCACAGTGTCTTGATTTTTTTTTTTTTTTTCTTCTTTATTTGATGGCCAATATATATAGGAGATTATTTCAATTTCCGCAGCTTATATTGAAATTTTGACTACCAGCCCTCATTAGCCATATACATGTTCAATGGAATAAAAACTGCATTATGCGTTATTAACACAACTAAATGAGACTTTCTAGGTGCATGATTCATTTTGGTTCCATTCAATATTATTTTCTTTTCCTTTTAGGTATTGACCAAATGTCCAAGCTCCTTTTGCTTTCACTATTTTTTCCCTATTTGGGGACATCTGCTCAATGCCAATGTATTCTGAGAAAACGTGTGCATGTGTGTTGAAATCCTAATATTTTTTTTTTTTTTAAAAGCAAAAAAGAAAATACATTATACATGTACACCTAATGGCTAGATGCAAATAATAGTTTCAGACTATTCTAGGATTCTCTTCATCTTAGTGAGTCTCATCTTTGCATGTCATTTTCCATAACCCCACCATTAGTCTCTCACTCTCTTTCTCTCTCTCTCTCCCCCAACCAAAACAAAGGCGAAAGGTAGAAAAGAAAGAAAGAGGGGGCTAAAGTTCCAAAAAGACAAACCAAACCACCTTTCATAACCATATAAGTGCTAGCTTTCCCACATAAAGTCTGGATAACCATCTGAGGAGAGACTTCAAAGGAGCTCTCTGAGGATGAGTTTAAGAAATCAACTTGTAGGTGAGCACAGTTTGTGCTTCCAAGCCCCAACTTTCATTGAGTGGCTCAAGCCCTCACCCTCTGCTTCATCACTGTCATCATCATCATCCTCTTCCTCTTCTTCTTCTTCATATTCTTCCTTAACCACCCCAAAAGAGTTTGTTCAGGAGACTTTACAATGCTTGCCTCTTCTAGGCGGGTTTACTGAGACCAAACCCTTGAAACAGCAAGATATTAGACTCCAAAAGGAGGGTTACACAATCAAAGAAGAGGAGGTTGAGAAAGTTACTGTTGCCTTGCACATTGGTTTGCCTGACACGGGTGATTCTGATGCTGAGAAGATGATTTTTGACTCTAAGGAACAAGAACCCGTGAAGAAAAGCTTCCATGGTTGTTCTTTTAACACACAGAGTAGGTTTTGGATACCAACACCTGCTCAAATTCTTGTGGGGCCGATGCAGTTTGCTTGTTCCATATGCAGCAAGACCTTCAATAGGTACAATAACATGCAGGTTAGTTCTCATCAATTTCTTGACTTATTTCTTGAATTATTTTTATTTTTATTTTTTTTTCATTTTGGACTTGAAGAATATAATTATATTTTGGGACAAAATATAGCCTAAATATTATGTATGATCAAAACATATGTAGATCATAGAATTTCATGTTCCTGGTGAAACATGATAGAGGTGCTGTTTAAGTTTATTGCTTATATATTTTGTTCAATATATTCTTTCTTTGTGCTAATTAATAATTACTAAAGGTTAATGCACAGTTTCATGTACACCTCTTCTCATCTTCCTAAATTACCATTTGCTTTTTGCATGGTTGGAAAATTGAACCAACATAATGTATATTTTAAAAACTAAAACACCTCCAAGATTATTGCATTCCTTGAAAGGGGAATTGTAATTCCCTTTACCAGCAAAAACCCTATTTTCTCTAAACGAAATTATCCATTCCCATGAAGATTCTAGTTTCCATCCAACTGCAAGAAGAAACAATCCCCAATGGAGTGCAGCCATGCATACCAATGATAATTTGATTTAATTCTTGGTAATGGAGAAAAAGGCATGATAATATATACTGCAAATCACTTAAATCTTGTTTTATGTTTATTTTGGTTGCTATCACATTAAGCGTTCTGTTAGATATCAGCGTCGGTGTAGTTATTTTTTTATAAGATATCATTCAATTTAGATATATTATTCTCTAAGTTTTATACCAACAAGGTTTGTATCTAAAAGAAGAAAGTCTTCAAGTCCTCTCTTTTAATGTCCATCAAGAATATGAAGCTAATTGAAACAAATGTAATTGAAGTTTGGAAAGAAAAAACTGAGAGCCTTAATTAAATGGCCCCCTCTTCTTTAGGAGTAATCCTTCAAGGCCTTTCTTTAATTTTTGTATGCAACATTTCCCTTTTGTTTAGCCACTTCCTACGATTTCTAAAAGGAAAACTTCATGTAAAGCCCACTTTTTCGCCTCCTGTCCTTTAATTCTTCCTCTTTGGGTCAAAAGATAATGAGCTTGGGTTTTGAAAAAAAGGACCAATTTGCTTATTGAATAAAGCTGAACATGATTACAAAGCAATATGAGCATCACAAGATGACAATTCCAACCAGAACTTTGGATACTCATTCTTTAAATAATAATTCTTAACCTTTTTATTAAAAGATGCAGGGAAATATTCCACTGGTGAAGGCCCTAAACAAGCCAAAATAATCAATAGCCTTTTTGTAACTTACACTTTCCCGATCATGGCATGTTGCAATCTTGAATAGTTCATCAATAATGACACTACCAAAACTTATTCCTAGTGCTAGCTTAGGGAGGAATTAAAATCATTTATCCATTCTAAGTGTTTCACTTTATACTTTATTAATCATACCCTCAAGAAGTGCTACTGTCCATAATTGAGAATCAACCAACAATTCTAATTGTAGACAAATACATATGTACTTGGTTAGAAGTTATTTTTATTTATCTTATGAGATTCTAGATTTAAACAAATTTGATGCAAGTATGAGAAATATTAGACATGAATGTATAAAAAAGTTTTATCCACTCTTAAGTGTTTCACTTTATCTTCTACTAATTATAGTATGTTATGTGTTTAATTTTTTTTTTTTTTTAACTTTTAGTTATTTTACAAGGAAATAAAATTGGATGTGTGCCAAATTGTGATTGGTTATTGAAAATAATCTTTTTTATTATATATTTTTTATAGATGCATATGTGGGGGCATGGATCCGAATATAGAAAAGGACCAGATTCACTTAAAGGAACTCAACCAGCTGCCATGCTAAGGCTACCATGCTATTGCTGTGCTCAAGGCTGCAAGAACAACATCAACCATCCGCGAGCGAAGCCACTGAAAGACTTCAGAACACTGCAAACTCACTACAAAAGGAAGCATGGAGCAAAGCCATTTATGTGTAGAAAATGCGGGAAAACATTTGCAGTGAAAGGAGATTGGAGGACACATGAAAAGAATTGTGGGAAGTTGTGGTATTGCACCTGTGGTTCTGACTTTAAGCATAAGAGATCACTTAAAGATCACATCAGGTCCTTTGGAAAAGGCCATTCCCCACACCCTTCTCTTGATGGTTTTGAAGATGAAAAGGAATGCATCACAGGTTCTGAGGATGAATTCGCTCGCTAATTAACTAGCTCTTGATCCATGGTTTACAAGTTTAATCTCTTCCCATTTCAGCTTTGTTTGATATAGACGTAAAATCTAAGTATGCATGCTTATCTAAGCTTGTGCTCAGTAACAAAAAATTCTCAACAATTTGCGCGGAGGCACCACTGGGAGCGGTTTGTTTCGGAGCACTTGCTGGGCGATAAGCAGAATTAATATGTATCTTTCAATATTTAGACGGTTTGCATAGTTAACTATGTTAATAAGCTGATTGCCACAAGTGATGAAGTAGATGAATTTTCTTCTCTTATCAACAAAAACTAGGCATTAGAAATTAATGTTTAAGCTTTTGTTCTAAGGAGAAAATTTGTCCGCTTCATTCCTAACTGGTAATCTTTTATAAGATGATTGCTTGTTATCTTTTACAGCTTACATTATCATCTCTCCCTCTCTCTCTCTGAATAGTTGATTTCTATATGAATCTGTTTTTAGCACCTTTCCATTTTGGCATTAGCTTTTTAACTTATTTATTTATCTATAACTTTTTCATTAATTTTTTTTCAAGGTACAATTATGTTTCAACCAACTTTCAGCAACCAATTCGCATAAACATTCGGCCAAAAATTGCATCCAAACACATACGTATCTTTCTATATGCTTCAAAGAGATATAAATAAATATGTATAAATTATCAAATTAACCTCTCCTATATCAACTGATCAGGACTAAGATCTACTATGCATATGAAAGCTCCTTTGAGAAAACTCAATAACGTTTTCTAAGATTTCTAGACAAGATTGTTGCTCGCAGTTTGTCATTTTCTCCCGTACAAATTAGAAAACAGCAACAACATGTTTGTGGATTTTGAACTAATATCTACATCCTCTATACTATTATTATAGGAGTTGAGTTATAACTTATTTGCCATATATACATAATTTAGTTATTAAGTGCTCGACGAGCTCTAAATATTCACATTTACCAAAAAATAAATTAAATTAAATATATGTATGAATTTTCCACATGCAATGTAGAAGATGGGAGAGAGTTAGAAGTTAGAACCCTACTAGCATATGCGATCTGTATATTTTACAAAAAGCCTTAGGCCATAAATGAAAATATAAAAATACAGAACCCTCAAAGTATATATAATTAATGATTATATTATTTTATATGGTGAAATTTGGAGATATCATTTTATTTGACAAGAGCCTGACCAACTGTAGCAGAACACTGAGGAAAAACTACTGGCATGTGAATCCTTGCCTTTTCCATCTAATGGATTAACTAGAGATATCTAATTAAATAGTACTAAGTCAAAAGGATACCCGTAAAATTACACTATCGTTTTATTGTCCCTACTTTCAAAAGCGTAGTGGGGAAGTTGGTGAGAGTCCAATTTGGAGGCCTAATTACCAAATCAAAAATCCACCAACTGAGATTACAATATCAACCAGAGAATGATTGGGTACTAATTAACCTTAATGGAAAATTCATTTAGTCTTACTTTGAGGACTTTCTGATAATACACACCCACAAGATTGAAAGCCCAAAATACCCACACACACAAAAAAAAATTGCTTAGTATGTGTGAAAAAGAGATTTCCAGAAGACTTTTTTCTAAACCATGATGCAAGGCTATCTAGATCAGTAGTGATACACAAAACAAGAGAGAGAGAGAGAGAGAGAGAGAGAGAGGGTTGAAATTTGGCTTCTTCTGTGGTACTCGGTAGGCTTGACCAAAGACTTAAAGGTGTAGGAAAATTTGTGAGAAGGTGTTTGATTTTAAAAGATGAGGGACCTCCCTCCACCATGGTTTGTCGGGTGAGAAAACAATTATATAGGGGGGAAAAGAACAACTGCCCTCTTTATCTCCATTGATTTAGCTTAAACTGTGTTCATATTCAAAAGAGGCAGTTTGAGTGTAACACCATTGAATTTAAGCCACTTTTTTGAGCCAACAGGTATAGCAACTTTCTAGCTAGCTAGCCACCAAGCTGGTCGGTAAGGAGGCTCAGTTTCTTTTCCTCCATGCATATCCTTTTTAGTATTGCCATCAAGTATTTATCATCATCATTAAAATTTAAAACCTAATAGTCCATGCACAGGAGGACTGATAGGAAAAGAATTTTAGGAATACAAACAAGTTTACACGTGCCTACACAGATTGTCTTTTGCTAATATGACATTTTTTACAGATTATTGCAAACTAGTGTGCACTAATTAGTAAAGGACAAGACATTTTTTTAGGCTTTGTACGTGGTAGCCTAGGGTGACGGTATCTTGTTTTTTACCGACTTTAAGATCAAAGCGTGTTTGCAATTTTATGTCTTCACCTTATGACAAGGTATCGTTTAATAAAGGAGGAATCACAAGCTAAAGTTCTCCGCCCCCGGAATATAGAGAAAAGGATAAAAACATTCATCACTCTAATTAAGGAATCCACTTAGAACAATAAACTCACCACCTATTTGAATCCATCAAGGGATAAGAGTTAATATGGAGAAATCTTTCTTACAAGCCAATGGCTGAAAATAACACTTATGATTCTCTTATTTGCATCCATACATCATACATGAGTTAGGACTTATATAGGACCAAACCTTAAAGCATGAGGAATGACATTTACATATTTCCAAGATCAAAACATTCAACAAAAATCGAAGTCTTAAACAAATTTTCACAACACAAATAACAAGAATCATCAACAAGACTTTAAGAAATACATTTTGGAAAGTGAAAAATCTAATTTTGACCCTATGTAGAACAATAATAGAGTGATTATCATTTTTATCCCAAACAATTAATAACGGCATAACAACTACACAATGATAAAGAAATCACAAATATATCACCATAAATCCATAATTTAAAAGCAGTAAAATAAAGAATAAAACAAATACAGGTATTTGGTGAAAAGAAGTGAAAAACTGTAAAAACCACCTTAGGATAACTTATAAAATTTGTTTTTTACAACAGTCTATTTACAAAACCTTTGCATAGCAAACAACCCATACCGTTCTAGTGCATCAACTCAAACCCTCCATGCTAGACTATAAATTTGGTATGTAAGTGGACTCACTTACAAATTTTACAGTTTATCTAATTTCATAAGAATTTAATTAGTGTAAAAAATTAAGGCTTTTGAGATGTATATGTATAAAAGAGGATTTTCTGCTTAGGGCCTTTATGCTCAAGAACGGCACTTGTTTAGATTCTTGGTGCTCAACCTTAGGGTAGATTTAGGAATACTAGTTCCAAATTCTAAATCTATCAAGGTTTGAGCGAGGGTATTATAAAACTTTTGTTTAACTTTAATGATGTCTCGATTCTTGAGTGAGCTTCTTGAACTTCAACACAGTAACTCCTAACTTGACCTTTTAATAACTTTATTGCACCCACGAAAACCCTTAATGCTACATGTTTTGGCACATAAAATTTTCTAATCTAAATCTTAACAATCTTACCAGTTTTCAAACAATCTAACTATTCCCCATCTTAAAGAATCGGGTCAAGCGATGATTTAACACTAAACCCAAACTAACTCGAGCACTTTCAATTGTTTTTTAAAATAAAAAAAATTTAAAATAAAAAATTTAGAGATTTAGCACATTATATATACTATATGAGTTGCTACACAATGTGTGGTGCAACTTATTATTAGTTTTCTCCAATATTTCAATAAATTTTTGTAAGAATCTTGTAACTTAACTGATTAACACCTCATAATATTTTCAATAGAGGTATTCAGGGTTCAAATCCCCCACCCCAACTATCGATGTATAAAAAAAAATACTTCAATAAATTTACTTGTAAAAAATTGTAATCTTTAGTTATTTTATAAACAAAATAGAAGGACACTAAGAATAATGTAGTGATTTGATCATACTATATATACATATATGTGTTTATAAAATGAAAATTGCATGATATAGTGGCTAATATAGATAGGCATGTTTCATGCCTACTAAAAAAATGCAAATCTCCTTCAATTATTGTTTTTACATTCTTGATTGTGTGTTACTAAATTTATTTATTTATTTCCTTTTTTTTAGACATTGTTTCAATAAAAAAACTAAATTTGAGCAAAAATATCAAATTTCAAATCAATTGTTTCTCAGGTAAAAAAAATCAATCATTATGTTTAAAATAATTAATATAACAAAATAAACATATTTAATCTTTCTAATTACATAGAATAAATACTACAATTTAGTTCCACACACACATATGAATTCACGGATACTTAATTTCTTATGGCGCATTAGTTTCAATTGTTGCCAAAGCAACTAAACATGAGGAAGAATGTCACATTCTAAATTTATTATTATTATTATTCCAACTAAAAATTATTTCTCATATAGAGTTTATAAAAATAATCATATAAACTTATTTAGTGTAAATAATTAATGCACAACTATAGATAATTAATAGATGCATTTACTCTATTGGCTAATTTAATTTTGATATAAATGCAAACTTTGTTAAAGTAGACACCTAAATAAAGATAATTTCAAAGAATGTGCCACATGGTACAACCTCTCTCTCTCTCTCTCTCTCTCTCTCTCTCTCTCTCTCTCTCTCTCTCTCTCTCTCTCTCTCTCTCTCTCTCTCTCTCTCTCTCTCTCTCTCTCTCTCTCTCTCTCTCTCTCTCTCTCTCTCTCTCTCAAATATAGATTTTCATTTCATAGTGAAATGAAACCATAAGGTTAGATGCATAAGATGATATGTGTAGGGGAAGCTAGTTTAAAGTTTGATGCCTTAAAAACAAATTGAGGCTTTAAAAACTAAACATAAACAAATAAGCTAAAAATTATATGAAAAATTGATGGCAAATAGACTCTGTATGTCTTACGTAAGAGGGTGGTCTTATGAGATACCACCTCCCACGAAAGATAGAAGTTTTTTAGGTATCTTTACAAATATTTTTCAAGCCAAGTGAAAAATTCACAAAATGGGTTTCAATTTGCCAGGAAATCCACGCCATGGTTGTTTACCTTATGAATCTCAAGGTGCTAACTCTTGTAATCATCAAAAGGTCCGATTAACGGATGCCTTTAGAGTATTTGTTAATAGACTATTTTAGAAAAGTTTTTATACTATTTTTATAGAAAATTCAAAAAAAGTGTTAAAAAAATAATTTTTTTTTTTAAATTTAATTTTCTCAAAAAAAGTATTTTAAAAATATTTTCTAAACTAATGCTCTTAGAGCATCAATTAACTTTTCCCATCATCAAATTAGATTTAAAAAAAAAAAAAAAAAAAATTGTTGTATGGACTCTTTGTCACACTTTTGACAAAATTAGATTAATAGGGTTCAAGTAATAATTTAGTGATAATGACATTTTTTGTGATACTCAGTGTTTGTACTACGAACATTACCCCACCCCCTCACTATTTTCCTAAAGAAGAAGAATAAGAAGCAAGATTGGCGAAACATAGTTACTGGGCCGCCACATTTGATGTGCCACTCTAGGCCCAACCCAGATCAGTAAAAAGGCCTCGCTACAGCTGATGTTGAAACGAGAACAGGCCATGAAGTACAATGCCCCTTAGACCGTACTTCCTATAAACCGGGCCTGGATTTCGTTACTTCACAGGCCATTTCAGTTTCACTTCTTAAGTTAAAGTATATTTCATTTTCCATTATAATTATTTATCATACAAAACATTTACCATATTGGCTTTCAATTTTGTGGTCAATAAACAACCTTTAAATCGTCGTAGATTATTCAAATTTTACATTTTTAAAAAAATTCATGAAATTGAAAATTACCGGAAGTTTAAGAAAAATACTATAACTGTTTCGCATAAAACATTTTATTTGATTCCCTTTTATATATTGTTCCCAGTTAATTCAATTAGTAAAAAAATTTGTTGTCAAATAAGAGAATTGAGATTCAAATGCCACCTATATAAAAAACCAATGTGTCTATTTGGGAACAGTTTATTTAGATTTTTGTTGAAAATATGTTAAAATATACTTGTAATTTGAAAAGGTAAGAAAAATTGAGATTTTAAAAAGCTGTACATAAAAGTTAGAAAGCAAAATTCTAGTTTATAATTTAGTACCAAACACACACTTGATGATAAAGAACAATTATCTTGAAGTGAACACTATAAACTAAAATTCTAAAATTTTATCGTATCTATATGTTAAAAAAAATGTTAACCTGGATTGAAGTCCACACCAATATATCAAATAATAATTCACTTGTGTGTCGATGTTTTTAAGCATTTCAAACTATAAAGTTAAGAAACGCAAAGTTTTTCAGAATTATTGATGAGACATATTGTGATTGATACATAAAATTGGTGTCAATAGTAGGTCATGTCAAAATAATAAAACTCCAATTTTAATTTATCATGTTATATGTTATGAAAACAAATTGAAAAAATCTGTCCAAATGAAATTTTCCCCAACAGAAAGCCCTGAGTTCAAAACAGGTTTATAGAATATAAAATAAAATTGAAAATTGAAAACAAAACAAAAAAGGGTTCAAAACTAGCTCCTGCCTCATACTCATACAAAAGACAAGCAGCACCGAACCCCAAAAACATTGGATTTTTTTCAAGAAAAAGCCAATACAGCTTACAACTATACTCCATCAGCCCAATACACCACAAACTGCATCTGGCCCATATAAAGGCTAGAGCATCACAACCCCAAGTCCCACTTTTGATCATTCTTCTACGGACTCAGAGTATCATAAATGTGTATTTTTCCCTCTCACATTAATAGTAAATCCTACCATAAATTTAATTAGTGAGATTTACCATTCATATGAGGAGAGAGAGTACACATTTATAGTGCTCTAATCATTTTCCTTCATCTTCTGCATGTCCATTAGGCTTTGTAACCAATCATTTATTTACTTCTGCAGCTCCTAGTTCAAGAAGCTGCCAAATGGACCAAAATAATGACACAAAAGCATGTCTTCATGCACGATATGCAGCAAAATCTAAGCCTTTCATTCACTCATTATAAAACTTAGAATACCACTTGTCAATGGCTTAGGCCTTCAAAAGTACCCATTTGGACACGTATCTTACATTTACATGTCCTACACCACATTTTGATCTGTGCTGTCGACACAGGAGCATAAGGCTTTGCAGTAAAGCATGTACGTGTCGCTTTGGGGGTTTGCCTTTGCTTTCAAGATCGGTCATTGTAATTAAAGAGTCCCTCAGCTTATGTTCTCCTACTATGTTGCCCTGCTAAGCCTTATTGGGTTCTGCTAGATTTTGTACAGTACGTTTTCTTCACTGTTTTCGTTTGTAAGCAGGGACAAAGTCCTAGCTGACAGATGAAGGTTCGTTCTTGATCATTTCAAGTTTTACTTCAATATATATATATATATATATTTTAATAAAATTTTTATCTGTTATCTCAAAGGATTTCAACTTTCGAGGAGTATATGTCTGTTCTTTCTTCTCCATATACCTGTATTATATGGATGCTCTTAATCCATGCTCAGGGGCGTAACCAGAAATAATTACTTGGGGGGCCGGGTTGTAGTTGAGATATGCTAAAAATAATTCATAAGTCTATTAAATACAAAATTATCAAATTTCATATATCATCATATTTTTGTACGTTATGAACATGAAAAACTATCTAGTTCAATGTAGACAACAAAAAAGAATATTCACATCAAATCATGCTTGGCGACGATTTTTCATGGAATAAAGTTCATCATTATCATCTCTACAGTGAAATTCCCTGCAATTTCCTTCTCTATATAAACTATCATATCATTGGTGACTAATATCTTTTTTTTTAAAGAATGCATCAATTGTTTTTCGTTTGCTCATTATTTGGCACCTAATTTCAATCCAAAAAAAAAATCAATTTAAAAAATGATAAACTAACTTATAATAAATTATCATATAAAATTCATTCTTACATGAATTATAATATAAATACAAATTTAATTAAGTAATGGCCTTTTAGGATAAAAAAATTAAATAAACAAATCAATCAAAAGTATAAACAAACAACATAAACCAAATAAATTAACAACACCCTGCTACCTTGCATAATGTAATGGCTAAAAACAAAATACACAGACTCACAGCCCTCATCCCAATTGCCTTCCATAGATTTTTTTTTTTTTTTTTTCATTTATAATTTACTTACTTTACTACCCAACTACAAAATGCAAGCCCCACCCTACCCCCACTCAAGAGACAAACAACACAAAAGCCAAAAGGTTAAGTCATAGAGTCAATGGAGTTAGTGGGTCAGGAATAAAGAATACAATAACAATAAACACAAAAAAAAAAAAAAAAAAAAAAAAAACACAAAGTCAAATATGCATAAATAGTTGTGCTAGCAAAGGGATATCACACATTCACTTACAAATATTTGATATTTATATTCTGCTATTCAGACTTCAATATTTAGTTTAGTTGTTGAGAAAAAGAGAGAGAAGTGAGATGAGAATGATTGAATGAGATACCTTAAGGAATTGAGGTGAGGGCTTGAGGTTGAGGTGATGAACAAGTCAACGGGCTAGTGGAGGCTGCGGCGTCACAGCAAGCGGGTGAGGAGATTGTTTCCAAGGCAAAGGCGTGACACTATTAGAGGCGTGAATTGAGAACTGAGAAGGAAAAAAACCAAGATGTAGTCGTGACAGTCAAATTGTTCTCTCTTTTTTCAAACGGTGAGGATGGATGACGCCTTTGTTTTGTTTGATTAGGTATTTTAGATTTGGGGTTGGGCTGGGCTGGAAGTGTGCTTAGTTTAGAGGAGAAAATTTTTGCTTTATTAAGGATTTGGGGCTAGCTGGTGGGGCTGGCTGTGGGCCAAGGTTTTTGTTTTATTTGAAGTTGTGTTGGACTAGAACTCAAAGAATTGTTGAAATAATTTTGGGGGGGGCCATGGCCCCTCCAAGGAGCCAAGTGGCTCCGCCCCTGTCCATGCTATTCATTGTTACATCTATACTTAACTATAACTTGGTTACAACATACAAAAACCAAAACATGTGGCCAAATTATACACGGATGAACTATTTTAGTCTTTTAAATTTAAAGTTGTTATTGGTTTCTCAAAAAAAAAAAAAATTAAGTTGTTATTTTAAGTCCTATCATGATCACTTTTGGTTTGGGAAAACTCCAGGGACAAGTAGCAATTAGTTGTAATTGGTACACAAAAATTTTACTTTTCACTTAGCACCATTGGTCACGTGTAAGTGATAGAAAGGTTGGTTTGTGACGAAATTAAAAACTGAAATAGGAACTAAAAGATCATTTTAAGATTGTTAGGGTGATCTTTGAGGAACTAAAAGTAATTAAACTTGTTAGTAATTAAACATTAAGTAGTTATTAATTTTAAATTATGGACTAAAATTTTATGCCCCAAAGTACATGGCAAAACGGGTTAGAATTTTCTGACCTGACCCGACTCGAAAAAATCTGACCCAAACCCGATTTTTTTGACCCGAAGCAAAAACAAGTTGACCTATGACCCACCCGTGTTTTTTACAGGTCAACCCAACCCAAACCCGAACCATTTTTTAAAACTTTTTTTTTTTGTAAAAAAAAATAAAATTAAAACAATATTGGTTTAATTGTTTGTTGTGAGGTTTAAGGAAACAATTGAGACATTTACATAACTACATGCAAATTAATTGAAAGATGAATGATTGAGCATTCTGTAATGAGTAAAGATTTTTAGATATCAAATAGCAAAGTACATGCTAAGATAATCTGGTTACAGTATAATTAAAAATATAGATTTAAAATTATAAACATGTGTGAAAAACGTTCACAAGTATGAAAATAGTGAAGCTAAAGTATCAAATTAACATAAATTATGAATGCTTAGACCTAATTTTTAACAATTTATGTCCAAAATAAATTATGAAATTTCGTAGAGTGTGTGTTGCTTAACAATGATATGATATTCATAAAAAAACCATGTATAAATAAGTAAACAATTAAACTTTAATATATATCTTAAATTGAAATAGAGTGCCAGCCACAATTGACAATAGATTATAAAATTAATTTTCAAGATTGTCAATTTCTTATATGTTTTTATTCTTTGTCAAATGAATTATTCAATAAGTCATTTGTAATTTTGTTTTATCTTTTGAGATGTTGATATTGTGTAAAAATAAAACTTGTGTATTTGTTTTACTTATCTTTGTGTTATTTTGTTTTAGATAGCAATGTTAGGATTTGTATAATTTTAAAATTATTGAATAAGTATTAATAAGTGTAATTCATTCTTGATATAAGTGGTGAATTCAAAGTAATGCATTTTACATCAAGTAATTTGTTGCATGACTTTCTAAATGACAAATACATGTTTTCTTAAATTAAAAAAAAAAAAAAAAAAAAATCATGTGAAAAACCCGTTTTTAACCCACTTAAAATGACCCCTTTTTGACCTGCAATCCGTTTAACCCGCAACCCGATTGATCCGACCCACCCGTTTTGTCATGTCTACTAAAGTGTAGGGAGCAACCTAAGAAGCAAGGACATACGGTACACTTCTTCATTTGGGATGTCGTATTTGTGTCACCTGAGACTCTTCTTTTCTTTTCTCAAGGGTGTCCTTTAAAAAAAAGAATGCAAGGACATGAGAGCAAAAGAAATTAAATACTTTTTTTCACAAAACAAAGAGAGGAGAGAGCATTCAGTAATAGTAATAGTGCATTTAAAAATTAACCTTTCCCAAAACAAAGAGAGAGCATTCAGTTTCAGTAATATGAATAGTGCATTTAAAAATTAATATATCTTTATTCTTGATTTGTGGATTTCTTGTTTAAAAATTAATATTTATGGATTTGTTTGATTATCTTACCTATAATTTAATATAGGTTTAACATTATATGAAAAATAAATGCTTAATAATATATTTAATAATTTTTTTAAGTATATTTTGTCATATTTTTTTCCAAAGATTGACCTGTTTAAATATCGTGTCCTATTTTTTTTTAAAGGGATAATTACAGTAAACCCACCTGAGATTTGGCCCGTTTGCGCTTTGCCTACCCGTGGTTCAAAACTTATCACTTTACCCACCTGTACATCAATCTGTTACTCCCCCGTTACCCACCTCACCCTCAGACATTAGAAAAACATCCTTTTATGCCAAATTAGACCATAACACGGATCAAATAACACGAACTCACTCTCTTTTCCTCATGAGCCCTAGAAACGCAAAAATCCCTGTAACTGAGCTGGGGTTTTGATTTTTCTGATCGTGGTTTCGTGTGAGGGTGAGGTTCTAACTTTGGGTTGTCTTGAGGCATTGAATATTCAAAGATAGATCATCACCAGGTACGACATTTCTGCTTTATGGTTTTGAGTTGGGGTTTCAAGTTTTGATGGTAGCTTTGATTCACAGGAAGTTGATAATCGATGTCTTCTTCGAGTGGAAATTACTCAGGTTCAAGTGGGCATATGTGTACATATAAGACTTGTGTGCTGAAAACAAGTCTGACAGTGGATAATTTTGGGAGAAGGTTTCTGGGTTGTAGCTGATATAAGGTAATTATACTTTTTACTTAATCTAGTTGATTCACGTGAGATTGGAATGTGATGTGTTCAATTCAATTTATGAACAGGTTGATCCCAAGTGCCCTTTCTTTAAATGGATTGCTAATCCCACTTGTATACGTGGAAATGAAGCTGCCCATTTGGTGCAACAAAAGCTGGATTTACTGCGGAGTGAGCTGCAACTTGCACATGAAAGGGAAAGAGAAGCTACCCAGGCAGCAGCAGAAGCTACCCAAATGGCAAAAATTGCTCAAGACAGGGCAGCAAAAGCCATTGAGAGGGAGAGAAAGTTTCGAGCTTCCTCTGTTCAAACCAAGGAGATAGTAGTGTGAGCTTTAGAGCAAGAGAGAAAGTGCAGAATTGCACTAATTCTGTCATGGTTTTTTTTATTTTGGTTATGTTGTTTTCATGTTTTGGCTCAAGTGAGAATGTTGGAATAATGAGATTGAGTCTGCCTGAAGGCTTGTAATATAAGCTAGTCCTCAATTGTATTGTAATAGAATTATGAAAGAATTTTTTGAGAATGAGAACTATGTAAGGTGGTAGATGCTGTTGGCTTGAAGCCACTTAATAATATAAGCCTTTTTAAGATAAAGTGTTATTTATGTTAGATGTTGTTGGTATTTTTGTTTAAAGTGAATTGGCTACTTATGAGCTGTGAGCTGTTGGTGTTGGTGTTTTGTTGGATGTTGTGAGCTGTGTTGGTTTGTGCATAAAGTGCATTGTGTGAAGACAATTGTGTTGAAAGTGAATTTAAAGTGCATGACAATCTGTCAACTTGCAAGAAAAGACAACAAATGCACACATACACCTGCTATTCTACACATACACCTGCTATTCAACACATACACCCTGCACACATAAACAAACTCATATAATAATAACTCATATGACAAACTACAATAATCAGAATAATAATTCTGAACACCTGTCATTAAGTTGGGAAATTTATACATATTTTAAGGTGGCATTAAATAGTCTTTCATCAACCACCAGTAAATATAAGGCATTTGGTACAACAACCAAAACAGTTGCAGCTGCCCAATGTTTACAAAACTTACAAAAATACAAAAAGTGTTTGAACAGCTATATAAAAAAGTGTCTTGTTATTGTCTGCCCTGCCATTGTCTACAAACTACATAAAACCCTAACACAACATAACCCTAATACATTATACATAGCAACAAAAGTGTCTTGACTTAGTCTTCATTTATTGCCCCTGCCTCTGCCTCTCCCACCACAGCAGGCATTTCCACCTCTTGTTCTACATTTTTGAGCCCTAGCTACATCACCCCTTCCTCTCAAAGCAACTCCTCTGGTAGCAGGTGGTCTTGTAGGCTACAAAGTACAAGAATTCACATATTAGCTACTAGTATCACAATTTTATGAATAAAACATCAAACCTAACACTACAGTACCTGTGATGATAGTGCTCTATTGTCCTATGTTTCTGCAGGGGTGTGTGGTGTTGGCTAGCTTGAAGAGAACCAAGGAGCTCCTCTAACTGTGTACCTGAAGTCTGAAGAGTACCATTGACTTGGGTTCTGTGACCATGGAGCTGGTGGCCCTAACCATGGAGCTTGTGGCTGTGGAGCTGGAGCTTATGGCTGTGACCTTGCTGCCTGGTTGGATGAGGATGAGGCCATAGTGTAAGGCTAATGTGTTGGTGGGGGCTGAGCTGAGGATTGAGTCTGTGATGAAGATGGGGCCTGGGATCCTTATCTATGTGTAGAAGGCCTTCCACTTCCCTGCAACCAAATATGAGCATGTTTTTACAGTGTCAGTTATTGGCATTTTGCATTTGAATAAAAAAAACTTGAAAAACTTACAGATTTCCCTTTCTACAATCTCTGCCTCCTCTCCCATGCTGTCTCACCAATGACATTGGCCTTGCATCCCCTTGCATTGTGCCCTCCCTGTTGACACCTTCCACACCTCACTAGCCTGTTTGCTCTAGACACCTTATAAGGGTTCGGCTCATCAGCATCTCTCTTTCTCTTCATGGGTGGCCTGCCTGGTGGCTTATAGACAATAGGTGCAAGAGGCTTGGGTTGGCCACTTGACATCCACTCAGACTGGCCAGGCATGGGAGGTATGGGTGTTTTGTATGTCTCCACATAAGCATCTTTGTAGTAGCATGGATGGATGTAGTCTTCTGGTTTCTCATGATTCACAAAAATGGCTGCAACTCCATGCTTGCAGAAGATTCTTGTCAAGTCCTATACTCTACAACTGCATGTCCTATTTACCAAGTCCACCACATGCCTTTCCCTCTCATTGTCAACCTCATACACAAACCTCCCAGAAGGAACTGCACAGAAACCCTTACACTCTAATTTTAACTGCTCCAACTTTTTTTGTATGCTTGGACACAACTTGCCACCATACTTTTCTATGCCAGTCTTCTTTATATACAGCCTGCTCATAAGTCTAACTCTAATCCACTCCAGCATTGATAAGATGGGCTTATCTCTAGCCTTCACAATCATAGAGTTAAAACTCTTACTCAGATTGTTTACTATACAATCTGTCAAAGCTCTTGAATAAAAGTGGGATCTAGTCCACTGTGCAAGCTCTATATCAGCTAGGTACTTCCAAGTTTCTTCATCCAAACTCTTAAGATAGTCCATCCCCCTCACAAATTCCCTGGCTGATGTTGTGTCAGCATACCTCCACAGTACACTCTTCAACTCCATGCCCTTGTGGTTAACCTTGAAGCTGTTGTATATGTGCTTCACACAATACTTGTGCTCCACAGTTGGGAATAGAGTCTCCATTGCAGGTAGAAGGCCCTGCAATCAAGTAAGCAAAAAAGCAAGTAAACATTCAATGTTAGCAAGTAATGAAGTCATGAACATGAGCTAGATGATAATACCTTCTGCTTGTCACTGATGAATACCAGATTGAGCTTCTCTGGCCTACCAATGTCATCTGCAAATTGCTCCAAGAACCAGATCCAGCTATCCTTGTTCTCTTGCTCAACCACAGCCATTGCCACTGGGAATATATTGTCATTTTCATCCTTGGCAGTGGCAGACAATAATTGCCCACCAAACCTACCCTTCAAGTGGCATCCATCCAGCCCAACAAAGGGTCTACAACCACCTAGAAAGCTAACCTTCTGAGCATTGTACCTAATGTACATCCTTTTAAACTTGGGCTCTGCATTCTCATTTTCCATCTCTGTTTGCAGAATCACCCTACTTTCTACATCTGTCCTTAATATCATTTCTGCATAATCTCTAAGTAGGCCATACTGAGCCTCTTCATTCCCAATAATCAGCCCCCTAGCTGCCTTCCTTGATCTATACACCTGACTAAGACTTAAATCAATTGAAATCTTCTACATCACATGGTGCTTAACACTTGAGACCTCCCAATTAGGATTCTTACCAAAATCCTCCAAATACCTCTTTGCCACATAAGCTGATGTAACTTGCTCATTTTTAAATGTTAGGGGGCAAGTACACTCAGGATAAAGTGTCTTGATCTCAAATGTGCACTCTCCAGTCACCATTGAGGCATAACACCTCCATCCACAATTGTTCTTACAATGTATAGAAATCTTCTTCTTCTCATTCAACTTCCACTTGACATCAATGTGATGCTGAATCACATACTCCCTCAAAGCCTTCCTAAACAACTGGGAGTTTGGGAACTTCATCCCTTTTGCCAACCTAACATTTTCCATATCAGTCCTTTCATTGAACTCCAAATTGCCAGGCCCCTGCTCATCATCAGAACCATCCACACTTGCAATATCATCCTCTAAAGCTGGTTCAGCCCACTCTTCATCTAAATCTATGTTTGGAGGAGGAACATTGCTTGGGCCAGGTGCATCTGTGTTTGGCTGAGGTGTATTAGTGTTTGGATGAGGTGTATCAGTGTTTAGATGAGGTGTATTGATGTGCATGAAATATATACAATAAAGTACTCACATATCTACATATTTAGCCTTACTTTTATGTTATTTTGTAACTGATTATATAATATCTTTGTGTTGTAGGTAACAAGGGCTTTACATGCAAAGTGGGGCTAGGCCAATTGAATCAAGCCAACTTACATTCAGCCAGGCATGAATTCAAGAAAAGACCAACCCAATTAAATTTAAGTCCAATTGGAGTAAGGAATCAAAGGAAATTTGCACCAAATCCAAGTCCAATTCGGATTAGGATTCTAGACTGCACATCAGTTAGTATTTTTGGCATAACTTTCGGCTCAGATGTCCAATCGAGATGATTCAAGTTGGGCTGGAACGTTAACTTAAAGGGCTACAACTTTGTAGTTTACCAAAAGTCCAAATTCTAACATTAAATGGGCCAAAACTGTCAGTTAAGTGAAGCCTAAAAATCTGGGATTTTTTCCAAACGGGAATTCAACTTGTAATAAGATTCCTTGACCTATTTAAAGGCTCTTTAAGGAAAAATTCAGGGAGGCTGGGGGCTGAAGGCTAGCGCTAGGGCTGAGGGCTGAACGCATAGAGAGCTGCGGCTGTGGCTACTTCTTTGGTTTTCTTCCATGACAGTTAATTTTATTCTATTTGTCTAGTTTAATGTTTAGTATTTTATTTTTGTGTTTTCTTTCAATTACTATGAGTAGCTAAATTTATAATTAGGGTTGAGGATGAAACCTTGTTAAAGATTATTAGTAATATTTATGTGATTTGATTTTTCCCACAATAGTTGTTCTTTAATGATTTAAATTGTTCTTGCTTCATATCAATTGACTAAGATGGGATTCTAGATATGAGTTCAATCATGTTTTTCTCATGATTTAGGATTTGTCTTAATTAATTGAATACTTGGTTTATTAATTCTTGATTATAAAATTGGATATCGTTTGTGATTTATTTGTCAATGGATACAATTTATGATTTGATTTTTAGAATTGGATATATCTTGTGATTTGTTTGGCTATGGATACAATTGATGATTTGGTTTTATACTTAAGAAGCGAAGAAGAACATGCTTTTGATTTTTAAAATAAGGGTTTAAATGATGATATTTTCCATGATAGCAAGATTGATTTCTAGATTATCATGTAGTGAGTTGGGAAAATTTAATGATCGTAAATATATGCTAGTATGACTTACAAGGTGGATTCCAAAACCTTAATTCCTTTCCCTTGATTGTTTACATCTTTTCATTGCTTTATATCTTTTACTATTTGCTTAATTTTATTATTTGCTTAGTTTATTTAATCTCAAAACAACCAATTTCTATTAAACTAGATTAGGATTGATTTGGTTAAGATTTAATTAATTTTCCTACATTCATACAAGTCTCTATGGGTTTGACCTCGTTCTTGTCCAACTATACTTCGATACGGTTCGTACACTTGCGAGTATTTTAAAATTTCATAACATGTATCAGTGGTTGGAACAGTGTTAGGCTCATATGGCACTGTGTGAGGTGGAGAAGACTCACCAAAAATGTCATCAGCAAAGTTTTCTCCTTCCAGACCTTCATTCAACCAATCAAACTCCTCCTCCAGACCATCACCTCCTGTAGCAGCTCCTGCACCACCCCCTACACCAGCCCCTGCACCAGCTCCTACACCAACCCCTGCACCATCGGGAACTTCAACTACAAGTGGAGCATTACCACTCTCCACATACAGTATGATGGTGTCTCTTGGCCCTCCCTCATTAAGCTTGCACATGGGTACCACATCTTGATCATCTTCTATGAGCCTCAAGTCTTGCTCCAAGTTGCCCCCAGGACCTAAATAATGAACCCTACACGGTTCATCAATCCCCAATTCCTCACATATACCTTTTATTTCAAAATAACTAAGCAAATCAGGATCCCTATACACTATTTCAACTTTCCCACCAAAGTATTCTAAACTAGGATTCCACAGAAAAGCACCCCCATAATGTACCTCCAATTTCACTTCCTCATCATCCATCTGCAATAACAAATTACCAGTTGACACGTATACAATTAACAATTAAAGAATTGTAAACAACAAAAGAGTAAACAGTTGCATGTTTCTGTTTTGCGTTTGGGATGCCACACACACATAGGGACCACATTTTCTGCTTTGCTTTTGATTCTGTTTTACTAAATAGCACATGCAAACACTAAAATTTAAACCCAATAGAAACTTGGGTCCACTGTGAGACACAATGACCACGACAGACAAAATGCCCATAAACAAACACAAATCCAAAGAACAGGTGGTCACATTTTTCATAAACATCAACAAACACAACCAATATTCTCATTCCATTACATGTAACATTGACCATTGATTGATTACTCAAAAAAAAATAAAACAACCACAAGCCCAAAGTAAAAACCCAAACAGTGACTGATTTCTTACCAGGATTTTAGTCCCTCGAACAACCCGTTGCTCGTCTAGGTTTACACTTGCAACACTATGTCAATATCAGATGCAGAATGGATTTTTGCGTTTCTAGGGCTCGTGAGGAAAAGAGATTGAGTTCGTGTTGTTTGATTCGTGTTATGTTCTAATTTGGCATAAAAGGGTGTTTTTCTAACGTCTGAGGGTGAGGTGGATAACGGAGGGGGTAACGGATTGATGTACAGGTGGGCAAAGTGATAAGTTTTGAACCACGGGTAGGCAAAGTACAAACGAGCCAAACCTCAGGTGGGTTTACTGTAATTATCCCTTTTTAAAAATTGACGTGTTACCATATTTTGGCCATTTGTATTTTACCATCTTTTTGTAATTTAGTTGACATGACCAATTAGACCCTTCTCAGCCTTAGGGTGCATGGATTGCCATGAAATATACAAGGAGTTCTCATATTCATTGTAGCAATGTTCTTAAACACTATATGGTTGTTTTGAACATGTGAAGGTTCACGAGACAAGGTCTCATGCTCGTGCGTCTTGTGAGGAAGAAAAGGTGATGACAAGGAAGCAGAAGGCAGAGAGCAAAGAACATGAAGCAGAGCAATCTCCAAAGAAGCCCAAGTCTGAAAATGAAAACGGCCAGCCTAATGGAAAAGATGCGGCCGAGATAGCTGCCGAGTTTGAAGAATTCTGTAAAGCCATTAAAGAGCATCTCTCTATCCAACAAATGCGTGAAATACTAGAAGCTAATGGCGAAGACTCCTCCGGCCCTAATAGTGCTATTGTCTCTAAATGGTTATTCTTTGACTCCCACTTGATCAAAACTTGTCTTAGAGCATGAACCACCACCACCCCATAATTTCCAAAAGAAAAATACTAAAACTACTACCAATTTTACTACACGCTTAAAGCTTACTTACAAACTAACATGGCAATGAAGGTGGTTAATGTCTCTCCAACATCATAATAAATAAATGTCTTAATTGCTTTTCTGTTATTGGTGACACACAAATTTGTAAAATTTACGTTGTTTTATTTATAAAATTTGTAGTACCACAGGTAATATGCTAGAGGCAAAGTCACATTGAAATTCATTGGTAGTAAATGATTGTCTGTGAAAACTTGTTTGTACTTTATAGTGATTGGACTTAACTGTGTGGACTTTTTTGGATGATGACTTGATTGTGTGATAGCCAAGATTTGCTGTTTTATGGGGTGTTGGAGAAATGCCCAGTTTGCAATGGCAATTTGGAGTACACGGGTACACGCTATTCTTACAGAGGATTTTATAGTGAGTGGTCTTCTTGCACCTTCAACACCAAGGATCCTCCAAGGAAACAAGAACCAATCAAATTACCAGATTTTGTTCTCAATTCTCCTGTTTCAGATGTACTTCCATTTCCTCAAATCTTGTTTATTGTCTGTGCCCAAAATTCTGGTTATTTGTTTGAGATCTCTCTCTGTGTGCTGCATAGTTACTAAAGAAGTATCAGGATCCAAGTTGCCGGCCTCACAGGGATTTAGTCACCACAGATAAACCTTTTACAGGAATGATGATCTCTCTGATGGGCCATCTTTCACGAACACATGTATGTTGGCACACAATATTGTTGCAACTGCTAGTCATGATGCCATTACTTTGTTTCTTTAGTACTATATAATCTGGACAACGTACATATTGCTGATGGTGAATGCAGGATTATTGGAGAAAAGAGATGAAAAACATGGAGGGAAAGTTTCCAACTCAGTCATTGGTAATTTGGCAACCTTGGAAATTTAAACTGCGAACTGCTATGGATGTTCATGCTCAGTGCTTAGGTGGAATTAATTGTAACGACCTTTGCAGGTGCGACTTGTCTGGTTGTTTCTCCCGCTGAGAGAGAGCGTGGTGGCACGTCTAAACTTGTGGAAGCAATGTGAGTGTGGAGACAATTTACTCGAGAGATCCACTAGTTAGAAAAGTATTATGTATATATTGCTCAGGAAGTTGTACAAGTTGCTATGAACATATAATCTTACACCAATTCAGTTGCATGATTTTCACAAAAAACAAATGGCCTTTGTAGATTATTTTCTTGTCAATTCTTTTTGAAGACAAGAAATATCGACTGAGATTGCAATCTTTTGCAGGGAGAGAGGCATTCGTGTAGTGAGTGAAGCTTGGTCGGCAGATAGTATTCAGAAAAAAGAAGCCCAACCCTTTGAAGCTTATGATGTTGTCAGTGATCTCTCGGTAGATGGGAAAGGAATTCCATGGGATAAACAAGATCGTAGTGATGAGGCACTTGAATCACTCTCAGCAGAAGTATGGACTTGTTTCATTTACCCTCAGCAGAAGTAGCTACATGCAGCTACTGAACCTTTTGTGCTAATAACTCACTTTGGATGCAGCTAAAGCTTTATGGTAAGAGAGGAGTATACAAGGATTCCAAATTGCAGGAGCAAGGCGGAGAGATAATCGAAAAAGATGGGATACTGTATAATTGTGCCTTTTCTCTTTGCGACTTAGGGCGTGGACTGAATGAGTAACTTTTCAAAACCCCTTACCATGCTGCTTCAGATCAACCTCTTTTACTTTGTACTGAGTATTGAATTTTAATTGGTGCAGCTATTGTGTGATGCAACTTGATAGAAATACTGAATGATTGTATTGTATTTCTCAAGTAATAGAATATACATAAGTGCCTTTATATAGGAGGCAGAGCGTGCAGTACAAGTAAGTGTGCTATACAAGTAAACAAGGTGGGCCTAAAGCCCACATACCCTAATACACGTTAACAATCCCCCTCAAACTCAAGGTGGATGTGAGACCAACTTGAGGTTGTCAACCAAAGTGCGAAGACGTCCCTTAGGATGTGACTTGGTGAAGATATCTGCAAGTTGATCTTTAGAAGAAACTGAGATCAGCTTGAGAGCACCATGGACAAGATGATAACGGATAAAATGACAATCGATCTCGATGTGTTTAGTCCGTTCATGGAAGACATCATTGTGAGCAATATGAATGGCACTCTGGTTGTCACAATAAAGAGGAGTAGCAGAGGATGTGGATACACCTAAGTCTTTAAGAAGCCACCGTAGCCAAAGGAGCTCAGATGTGGTATCAGCAAGGGCACGATATTCTGCTTCAGTACTAGAGCGGGCCACATGAGTTTGTTTCTTACTTCGCCAAGAAATCAGAGAAGAACCAAGAAGAAAGCAATAGCCAGTGGTGGACCTGCGATTAGTGGGATCTCCTGCCCAATCAGCATCAGAAAATGCACGGAGAACAAGAGGAGATTGAGCAGAGTAGAAAAGACCATGGAAGAGAGTGCCCTTTAGGTATCGAAGTATGCGCAGAACAGCAGCATAGTGAGTCGATCGTGGAGTAGACAAATACTGACTCACCTGGTGAACAGCATAGGAAATGTCTGGACGAGTGACAGTGAGATAAACTAGGCTGCCAACCAAGCGTCTGTAAAGAGAGGGATTAGACAACGGTTTCCCCCCTGACGGAGTCAGATGCGCATTAAGCTCAACTGGAGTGTCAACAGTCTTGCTATCAGTGAGTCCAGCTCGAGACAAGAGTTCAGAGGCATACTTGGCTTGAGTAACATAAAGTCCATCTGTAGAATGAGTGATTTCAAGACCCAAGAAGTAGCTGAGATGTCCAAGATCTTTCATCTCAAACTGCTGACTGAGAAAACCCTTGAGTTCTTGAATGCCACTAAGGTCATCACCAGTTATGATCATATCATCCACATACAGGAGAAGTAAAATAGTGCCTTTGTCAGTGCGACGAAGAAATAAGGCAGAATCATAATGACTGGCCATGTAACCTAAGCGAGAGATGGTAGAGCTGAATTTGGCAAACCAAGCTCGTGGAGCTTGTTTAAGGCCATAAAGAGCACGCCGAAGGTAACAAACCTTATTTGATTCAACAGAGAGACCAGGAGGAGGTTGCATATAAACTTCTTCACTTAAATCCCCATTAAGGAATGCATTTTTGACATCCATCTGAAAAAGATCCCATTTTCTGGCAGCAGCAACAGCTAAGAGAGCTCGAACAGATGAGATACGAGCAACCGGAGCAAAGGTCTCTTCATAATCAATCCCATACTCCTGTGTAAAACCTTTTGCAACAAGACGAGCTTTGTAGCGCTCAATAGACCCATCAGAGCGAGTCTTAATCTTGTAGATCCACTTACAACGAACCACAGATTTCCCAGGGGGGAGAGTCACCAAATCCCAAGTACGATTTTTAGATAATGCATCAAGTTCCTCTTTCATTGCAATCTGCCACAAAGGGTCAATGGAAGCCTCACGATAGGTGTGAGGCTCATGCAGTGTAGCAAGAGCAGTGTAACAATGATAATCAAGTAAATGTGTAGGAATGGATCTTACCCGAGTTGAGTGACGAGGTGGAATTTCTTGTGCAAGATCTTCAGGCGGAGCAGGAGCAGGAGACCCAAGCTCATGGTTGGGTAGCTCGTCTTCAACCTGTGCATCTTCCACCTGTTCATTAAAAGGTGAACTAGGAAAGGGATCAAAGGTATCTGGTGGTTGGACAGAAAAGTCTATAGGAGGATCAGGAGCAGTTACAGAAGGAATATGTGCCTCAACTGGAAAAAGATCTAAAACAGAGGAGGAAGATAGGGAGGCACGGAAGTGAGAGAGCTCGACAAAGGAGTGATGTTCCCAAAATACAACATTGCGGGAGATACGAAGACGATGAGAGATAGGATCATAACACCGATACCCCTTTTGAGTTTCGCCGTAGCCAAGAAAACAACAAAGCCTTGACCGAGGCTCAAGTTTGTTATGCTCATGTGGCTGAAGAAGAACGAAACAAGCAGAACCGAAGGAGCGAAGGTGGTGATAGTCTAGAGGTGACCCAAAAAGGCGCTCATATGGAGTTTGATTTTGAATAACAGGACTTGGAATGCGATTAATAGCATGAACAGCATGAAGGGCAGCTTCACCCCAAAAAGGAGCAGGAACTTTGGCAGAGAGAAGAAGAGCACGAACAGTGTCAAGAATATGACGAAGTTTTCGTTCGGCTCTACCATTTTGCTGAGAGGTACCTGGACAAGTTAGTTGATGAACAGTGCCATAGGAATGCAAAACAGCTTGGAAAGCATATTGAGTGTACTCAAGAGCATTATCAGATCGAAAAATTTTGATACGTTTGGAAAATTGAGTTTCAACCATTTTTGCAAAATTAGAATATACTTGCAACAACTCAGAACGATGTTTCATATTAAAAATCCAGCTATAGCGAGAGTAATCATCAACAAAGACAACAAAATATCAAGATCCACCAATACTAGAGACAGAGGAAGGCCCCCAAACATCAGAATGAATAAGGTCAAAGATATCAGTGGATATTGATTCACTAGTATTGAAAGGCAAAGCTGGTTGTTTTCCTAACTGACATGAAACACAATCAAAATTTTCTGTAGACACGGAACCTAACAAACCTCTAGAAGCCAATTGTTGTACTCGAGAGGAAGATGCATGACCAAGTCGAGCATGCCAAAGTGCAAGGGAAGGAGTAGAAGAAACTGCAGTAGCTGCAACAACAGAAACAGGAGCAACAAGTGGAAGACGAAGGTTGTCCACGGGAAACATACGCCCAACTCTAGGACCGGTCCCAAGCTCCTGTCCCGTCCTTGGATCCTGCACAATACACCCAGAATAATCAAAGATAATGCGATAACCTAACTCAGCTAATTGTCCCACAGAAAATAAATTGTAAGAAAGGTCAGGAACATTAAAGACACCAGGAACCGAGAGATTGGAGGTCGAAACGGAACCTATATTATGACCAGACATAGTGGAACCATTTGTTGTGTGAATATTAAGAGGGTGTGGTGCAGGTTTAAGTTCAGAAAATAAGGACGAGTGAGGAGTCATGTGATTACAACAAGCAGAATCCATAAGCCAAGAGGAAGGAGACATACCAGATAAAGCTGAGAGAGAAGAGGAATAAGATGCATTACCAACCATACGAACGACATTGGCGATAATATTTTTAAGGTCATCTGTGGACATGGTGAAAGTGCGTCCTGAAGACTTAGACTGTGCAGAGATGGGAGCCATTGGTTGGACACTCTCAGTGCTAGCAACAGTAGCAGCGGAAATTGACAAAACTGATTTGTTGCGATGATAGCAAGTCTCAATATTGTGGCCAAAACGTTTGCAAAAATTGCAAAAACGTTTCCTGGATTGTCGGCGACGATTATTGCAACAAGAAGAAGACTTGTCCTTATTTTTCATTTAGAAGCAAAATATGCAAAAATGGACTGCAAAAATGAAATCTACGCGAAAAACTGGGTAAGGAGCACATGGACTGCAAAAAGTCAACCCTAAAAAAGTCAACGGTCAAAGTCAAAGTCAACGGTCAACGGTCAACCACTATGATGATGTCAGCAGGATGACGTAAGCTGAAGACCTCAGCTAGGGCTGACGTGGATGATGACGTCAGCAGGTGCACAGCGGCGCGTGGAGCGCGTGAGGCGCGTGAGTCAATATGACCGGAATTTTGGTCGGCGCGTGAGAGCGCGTGGGAATTCCGATCAGGCCGATTTTTCTCTGGTTATGTAGATCGGAGAAAGACGATTCCGATGAAGGCGGCGGTGAGTTGATCGGAGCAAAACTGGTGGCGCGTGAGGCACGTGGAGAAGCTGCGGAATCTTTGACCGGCGCGTGGAAGCGCGTGACTTGTCAGCTGGTGGTGATTCCGGCGGCGTTGTGTAGATCGGTTGAAGATCTACCCGATGATAGGTCTTATGTCTTAATCGGAGATCCGGTGTGGAAGATCCGACGGAAGCAGTGATCTTGGTGGCGGTGATCGAGCTTCTGGCGGTGAAGATTCAACCTTTGCACCTCTGACAACGATGGAACAGTCAGAAGAGGGCACGGAAAAGGTTTACTGACCGATGAAGTCGAGGTAGCGGAAAATACCAATGAAGACAGGACTGCAAGACACAAGAAAATTAGAGCAATGGCTCTGATACCATGATAGAAATACTGAATGATTGTATTGTATTTCTCAAGTAATAGAATATACATAAGTGCCTTTATATAGGAGGCAGAGTGTGCAGTACAAGTAAGTGTGCTATACAAGTAAACAAGGTGGGCCTAAAGCCCACATACCCTAATACACGTTAACACAACTGATCACAGTGCCAGAGCGCGGCTTGCATCTGTACTATAAGAAAGGTAGAGTGGGTGATGATTTAAACGCAGAGGAGAGGCTCAAACAGTGGGAAGATGTGGAAAATGCTGTGAAAGAGTCTGTGAATAACTGGAAATGAATTTGAGCCCTGGGAAAGAGAGAAGTTCCAGAAGAAGCCACTGAAATTTTTTCCAATAGACATGGTACAATTGCTTCTTTCCTTATTCTTAGTGATGACCCAAGGCTAACTTGTGAAGCTTTATTTCCAATGATTGAAAGAGTTTTGTTTTGCCCGTGGTAGGATGATGGAATTGAAGTGAGACATGGAGGTCTTGCACTTCGGCAGCTAGGAGTTGCAGTCACACACTGCAAACTTGAGCCTTTGGTTGCCAATTTCATAGAGGTTTTGTGCAGTCAGGAGATATACTAGTATGGTTTTGATTTATATGCAGACGAGTGATACTAGGAACATAACATTTTCACAACACTGACATGGCATATTGTGAAAAAGGTTATAAAAAATGTTGTGTTCCTAGACTTATTGATATATGCAGACAGTCCATTATCCATTTTGTTCTTCGTCTTTTTTATTGGGGTGATGTTCTGTACTTGACTTAGGTATGCTCTGATGGAGATCGGACATGACCCCCCAGACCTACCAATAGGGATGGTCACTGATTTTCACTTGAAACGATGTATAAAACCCCACTCTGGATCTTCTTCTATAAGTCTTTCTTCTACTCTATAAAACGATTGACAAAGTAATAATCATCAGGTGAGGAGGTTCTCCTAGAGTTCATTGAAAAGGTGAAATCAATGAAAGAGACTGGGCTGAAGGCTGAGGCTGTTTGGTCAGATTTTAGCCAAAGATGGTTTACTCTGATGCACTCCACTAGACCTTTCATCTTTCGGGACGTTCAAGAACTTGCAGATGATGTAAGGGAAACAGAAATTCTTATGTCTCCTGTGCATTAAGATTCTTGTACAACTATTAACACTACACTACCTAATCTCTAGGCTGCAGCTGCACTAGAAACTGTTCGAGACATAACTGTGGCTTCACACCTTATAGAAGACATGAGTGGCTTGACCATTGATGATCCATTGTCTGATCGATACAAGAAACTGGGATGCTCAATTTTGCCACTTGATAAAGATTCTGATGACTACAAAATGATCCTGAACTATCTGCAGAAAACTTATGAACTTGTCAAAGTTGGAGATATTGTGAGTCATGCAAATTGATGGAATTTTCTTTCTTGCTAGCAATTACAGATCCATAGACACCCTGTTAGAATAATAGTTAAATAATTCAATTTACAAATTCTCATAACAGTTTAAGCTTTTGGGGCACTTCATAATTTGTCATGGTCATGATTTTCGAACAATGTCGCCTCTCTACCTTCTATTTAAAAAAGTTAAAAATAGAAACTCTGTACCTCTATAATTTATAGGAATATGGTGTGTCCGTTGATAACATATTTGCTGTGGAAACAAATGCGCACCCTTCTTATGATGAAATAAAGAAGTTACCAAACAAAGTCCTTTTATGGTGTGGTAAGAAGCTCATTCTACTATAATCTCTTCATTCAGTTTTAGTTCTCTTGTAGGTTTTGGGGGATGATTTTCTAAGTTGTATACAAATTTTTCTTTACAGGCAGTCAGGCACCCGCACCTCAAATTTATTGAGGCACTTGCATAAAGGATTCTTGCCATCAATATGTCATCTTCCTGTCCCGGGTTACATGGTGATAATTTTTAAATGCTATTTCTACTGGATTGTCAATTTTTCATCTCTATCTATACAGTTCATAAATCTGTTAAACCAATCTTGTGGTTCTTGTCACAGTTTGGCAGGGCAATACTTTGTTCTGATGCTGCAGCAGAAGCTGCTAGATATGGATTCACTGCAGTAGACAGGCCAGAAGGGTTCTAGGTCCTCACAATTGCTTCTCTAGGAGATCAAATTACTGAGCTAAAGAGTCCGCCTGAGGCACATATAAGTTGGTTCTAAGCCATTGTGTGCGTGTGTGCGTGTTGACACAGTTTGCTTCAAACCCTTGATTGAAATATTGAAAATTTGTTAAAATAGGATACCAAGTCGTTGGAAGACAAGAAGTTTGGGGTGAAGGGGCTGGGTCGAAAGAAGACTGATGAATCAGAACACTTTGTTTGGAAAGATGATATAAAAGTACCTTGTGGTCGCTTGGTTTCCTCAGAGCACAATGATAGCCCCCTTGAATACAATGAGTATGCTACTTATGATCCTAAACAGGTATAACAAGTAATGTTAGCTACATAACACTTTTCACAATTTATTTTTAACAACTACTGACCTGCTCTAATGTGATTGGGTCACTTTCATTTGGGTATATTGTGATTAGAGTAACATTACTTTAATTTAAGTTTACCATTGATATGATTTTGATTATGCACCAATCACAATAAGACATTGCACTCAACAGTTTTAACAATCTGTTGCCATTTGAATAAATTATGATTAGAGTAATATCACTTTCTTTTTGTAATTATGCACAAATCACAATAAGCTATCTATAACACTTGTAAAATAAGTGGAAAATTAATGCATCCTTAGATTTATTACAACAAGCAACTATGTGGAGGGCTATTACCTGCTTAGTGGGTTTGAAAATAACAAATTTTCATGTAGTATTTAACTGGTTATGTCCTGCTGGTGTAGGTGAGCATAAGGTTCTTGGTGGGAGTGGAGTATGAAGAGAAGGGTCTGGTGATGGAGACTAAGGAGTGAAGAATAGGAGAAAAGAATTGCTGTTGAGAGCAAAGAAGGGTCCTATTTTGTTCTTTCAGTCCCTTTCTTTAGTTCACTCACTCTTGTACCTGCTCTAACTTTTTGTATGGAGATGGAACCTTTGTATCAGGCGGCTGATGATGTTGATGTATCTTTTGTTGTATATAATCGTCAATAACCCTCCCATGTCTATAATCTATCTGTTGTTCTTTTACACCTAAAGTTATGTTAGTAGTAAATTACTAATAGAGAGTTTGGTTTCTCCAGGACCATAATCTTTTGTTGTAGAAACAGAAGTACACACTATTAGGGGTATAGTGAAATTGGTCCAATGTGAAGCAAAAGCTAGAAGGCAAAATGTTTGAATGGCAGATAAGTAACATCCATACAAAGATGAACAATACCATATATAATACATTTGTTGGTGCTAAATCAGGTTTGACTATCTGATCACAGTCCAAAGAATTAGCGGTGCTCGTGATTGATAATGATGTTACCAAAAGGTTCATGTTTTTAAATGTTTTTATAATTTATACGAAGCAAATTACTTAACAGAAAAATTGAGAGCCGTATCTAGTGTTACCTGTTGGGGAAGATTTGGTGTAGAACATGGGTCCTACTCCAACCAAACTCCATGCCTTAGGCGTAGAAAAGTAGATAGAGCGACCCTTTCAGGTTTAGTTTTGTTGTTGTTGTTGTTGTTTTTTTTATTAGGTTTAGGTGTGTGTGTATATATACATGTTGAATGTTTTATCCATTTGGAAATTGAACAAATCTTGGCATAATCCCTTGATGACAATATCAGACTCTCTTTCTTTTTTTTCTTTTTTTTAATTTATTTTTTATTTACAGAGAGACATTAGAATACCAAGACTCTCAATCCATATCTATAAAAGAATATATACAGCTTTCAATAAAGATATGACTGAATTAATATATAGTCTATACAACTTTCAATAAAAACATTATTGAAATAAAGTATAATAGTATTCATCAAAACAAGAATTGATGTATAGTGTATAGAACTTTCAATAAAGACATGATTGAATTAAAAAAAAGTCATGCGACCCCAGCCAATATCTTATCAGGCTCCAAACAACAAGTAATTTTGATGAATGGATTAAAAACCCTGTTCTTTCTTCGGCAGAACTTTTATTAGTAGAAGAAAATTTGACAATTTGAAAATATCTCAATAATACATGTAGATTTTATGTAATTGAGCTCTGGTCTTTTGCGTTAATAACATAACTGCATTACTAGGTTGGTTTCGGGTTCATCCATTCTTCCTATGAATCTCATGTTTTGTATGGTTGCTTTTTATGTTACTAATAAGTCAATATTGTTTTCGTCGAGGGTCTTGTAACTCAAGTCAAGAGTCTTGTAACTCAACTCGTTAGCATCTTTTAGTGTTTTTATTGGACCTAGTTACATTCCTCTTTTTTTTTTTTTATTTTTTTTTTTTCTGATTTATGAAACTTTATTTTTTGAGAAGGTAATTTATGAAACTTAATGTCCTTTAACTCTTTTTATAGAGCTTTTGATAAAGATGTTTAACTTAAACAACTTTAACAGTAGAGCATTTAACAAACAACAATTTATGTTAAAGTGCTTTAAAGTTGTTAAAATAGTTTGGTACTAATTGTTAAAAAAAACTGTTAAATGTGAGAAATGAAAAATGACTGGCACAATAAAAAAAATTTTGTATTTTCCTAGTTAAACCCAACTAATTCAATTAACAATTCAGGAAAAATATTAATTTAATTAATTATTAATGTTTGTTTAACTATTATTAGGATTATTAGTGTACTCTCTCTCTCTCTCTCTCAGACAAAACGGGAGCAATAAAGTATAATCTTGAAAAATAAATATGTACATCAAATTGTGAATTCATTATTTTTATTAAAGTTGGAAAAATATACTTAGGAGCTTTAATAAAGGTTACGATTGTTTGTTTCAGTGTAAAACATTTTCCGATAGAAAATGTCTTCAGCTGAAAATATTTTAAAGAAAAACAACTTTTTTGATTGCATTCTTAAAAATGCTTTGGAAAATATTTTTAAGAGTTTGGCTTTTGCTGAAATTTAAATTAAAAAAAAAAATTATATTAAAATTAAAATGTTCATGAACACAAAATTTACCATATTAATAATATAATCCCACAAAATCTAACATAACGAACGCAAATCATCAATACAAACAAATCCACCACGATTTCACAAAATATAACATAATTATCAAAAAAATCCAGACAAAATACTACAAAGGAGAAGCAACTGCGGCATGGTGGTGGGTTGGATGGGTTGGGGCAGGCAAGAATATGTTGGGTATTAGTGAGCTGTAAATTGTTAAGTCCATTTGGTCAGGCATTCTGAGAATTTAAAAGATTATTTTTAAAATCCAAAACTCTGTTTAACAACCACAATTCCTCCTAACTTTTTTACAAACATTTATTTTAAACTCAAAACCCAATCTTAAAAGATCATTTTTAAAACCCAAAACTCTGTTTAACAACCACAATTCCTCCTTACTTTTTTACAAACACTTATTTTAAACTCAAAACCCAAATTTCCAACAGCTTATACAAATGCACCTGTTTTATGCTTGAAGGGTATTTTACTAGTGATATCGAAATTGTTTTTATTTGACCAACATTTTCAGTTAGGCCAAACACCCAAAAAATGTGTAAGACATTTTTCCATCAATTTACGCCTTTAAGGAGGTGTAAAACAATTTACGTCTCCTGAAGTGTATTTTCCTAGTTAAACCTAAAACAATTTTGGTTTGACCAACACTTTCACTTGGGCCAAACACCCGAAAATGTAGAAAAAGTTTTTCGTCGAAAGACTCAAAACAAATGCATAAACTCAAAAGTTTAACAAAATTCCGAAACATCAAGCAATTTCTGCTAAAAGACCATTAGCTTTAAAGCTCTTTTTCTGCGCATCAGGCACCTCCAGATACACCCTTAATCAAAATTTTCAATACTGCAAAAAAAAAAAACTCACAAAATTGTGAAATTTCAGTGGGAAATTGCCCTCACCTGTGGCTACACTCCAGACCTAAAAGCAGGAATATTCAATCAGCAAGATGAGAAGAACAGGGGTCCAAGTAATATTAGATGAAGGAAATGTTAGTTATTTCCATCGGTTTAATCTGTAAAAGTCCAGATTATGCTTCTAATTGTCATGGAAGCAAAAGATAAAACTCTGTCAATTAAAAACCCTGGTTTCCTTTTATATTTTGTCCTATGGACTCAATATAACCGTCTTTAAGTTTTTGTAATGGAAATACTTCTATTTCTATGTATCAATGGTTTGTATCCTGATAACAACAACCCAATTTTCAACAATAGATCATCAACAAAGCACCCAACAGGCTAATATAAGTTTCTCAAGGTTCCAAAAGATCATATTAAAGAATAACCTGTCATATATTATGCATAGCCATATGAATACAGACAATCCTTAATTCATTATTTGCATGGATGCTACCAAATAGATTGTTTGAAATGCAGCTTTTAAGTAAACTGGAAACTTTACAAGTCACTGGATCTGATAATGCATAACTTTGTCTTTGTGAGTAATCAATTTTAAAAAATTAGGTGATCTATTACTAGTTTACTACAAGGTAAACTAAAATTGTCTCTTACATGCATTGCATACTAACATAACTCCAATTTTGCATGCCTGTCAAAAACATAATGCAGAAGAGTTATTCATTCTCCATTGATTGATATCAGTTTCATATTATGCATTCAAGTACCTTTTTTCTATTTTATTAAGTATCATACCACTGGACCAAATTCCTGTTAGAATTCCTGAAAATTCTGTACCAGTTGTAAAAGTATAACATGACTCAATCCTATACAAATAAATGAATACCCAGATTTGAAAACTGAAAACTTCCATTCATTTGTCTTCCTGAAAGCCCGCAGGAATCAGGATATACCATGACAACCTGAGAGCAGGGCACAAGTGAAAAAATCTAACCTTGATAAACAAGTTGTAGGTGATATATTTATCCATTAAAACATTAACCACAACATGACCACGCCTAATGTGTTCAATGTAACCGTGTGAAAAATTGAAGTATCAGAGAGAAGCAAATTCAGTCCCAACAAGAGCAAGAAGAAATGTGAACCCCAATCCTGAATCATATTCCCAGAATCCAATTTTACACTTGCAATATCACCCCCAAACTACCTTTGATAGTACAGGGCCAGAACATGAAACAGAAATTTTCAACATTTGTGTTCCTCCAACTCTCTCTATGGAAGAGCTACTTTTACAACATAAATACAACAATTTGAACCTGACAAACAAATCAACCAATTGTATTCAAGAATCCCAAATCAAAAAAAGGTCATTGGTATATTACCATAGGAGGAAACTTGAACTTGCTCGAAATGAATGGTATTTTCCACGGCCTCTCAATGACATCTTGATAAAAAGCATACTCAGCCTCATAATCATGCAACCCAAGCTCTGCCTTCTGATTAGAATGATAATGATGCTTAGCCAAACTCGATTTCCCAAACCCAAAAACACTAACTTTATCACAAACTCCCAAAGCCATCATCACAGCCTGCATACCCGAAGAGTAATGAAAATTAGCACCATCCCGAACCACTCCCCAATCATCCAACGACTTCCCCGTCTCCTCCGCGAAACGCTTCAACGAATAATACTTCACAATCCTCCCACACAACACATCAAACCTCGGGTCCGTGACAATCAAAGGCGCCTTGTGCGTCGAATTACACACGGTGTAATCCACGAAATGCACCGGCTGACAAATGTACATAACGATTGGGACATCGACCCCATATGGGTGGCAAAAACACCCGTTTCTCCTAGCACAAAAATGCAAAATGTTGCTATTTACAAACGAAACACTGGTCTTAGACCCCACATTGCGCTCGAACCCAGTCGTTCTAGCATTGTTCAATCTCACAACGAATTCGTGGCTATCAATCAGCTTCCCATACTCACTCTTCAGCAAAATCCCGCTATTGCCCACGACCGCACAAGAAGAGTAGCGCTTGCTATTGTTAGTTAATGGCAGTTTAACTGACCTTATCAAATCCGACATGATTTCGGGGTCGAACGAGGTTTTCTTTCGAGCCCAATCATGTAAGACAGTTCGGAACTGCAACCAATACCGATAAAACCTCGGCGAGCGAAGCAAGACCGGTACGCTGCTAGAGGATCTTGCTCTGAGGTCTTGGTGGGTGTCGAATCTCCGCCACGTGGCGAAGGTTCGGTACCGGCCTTGGCTCGCGAAGTTGCCCTCTAGCAATTGCTCTGTCTCTCGCTTGGCGCGTGGCTCGGAGATGTCGACGGACGCGTATTTGAGGAGCGTGGAGTTGAAGTTGAGGACGTGGGTTTTCTTCTGCGGGGACCACGCGCCGAGGCTGAGGCTGAGGTTGACGTCGGCGCGGCGGAGCACGGCGCGGAAGCTGACGGTGGCGGCGAAGACTATGAGGAGGAGAATGCTGAACAGAGGGCGGACGGAGCGTTTTTGTGGGTGTGGCAGTTTCATGGGTTTTGCTAAAGACGGCCACGTGTACGGTTTGATTTTTGTTGGGTCAGGGTCAGATCCATTGTCTTCTTCAGTTTTAGGAGTGTTCTTGGACATTGGAAGAGATGGGATGTTGAAAGATTGAATCTTGGCATGAAATGGTGGAAAGAAAGCTGAAACTTTTTTTTTTTGAGTAGCTAGTTTCTTGAAAGTGGTACGTGTTTTATTGTTGTTGTTGTTGTGTTTTGGATTTACAATGTGGAGGATTTGGTTTGAGAAGTGTGTAGGAAATTTATAAGCATTTTCAGTGAGTGATTGAGAGAGCTGAAAGAAAGAAAGACTTGAGGTCAAGGTCAAGATTGGGTAGAGTAGGAGTGGGGAGTGGGGTGTTTCTTGGAGCTAAAGGTCATGAAAGAGAGAGACTCCAAAAATCTCAATCAAAGAGAGATTTTGGAGAAAGAAAACAAACCCCAATATTATGTAGGAATATTGAGGAGAAAGTTTGATTGGAATGGTGGGTTGAGCTAATTTCTGGGTTTGATGCTGATGCATTTAAGTGCAGCAGCAACTATCTTATATAAGCTACTCCAAAAACCGAAAAAAAAAAAGGAATAAAAGCAAAAAAGTAAGCAACAATAATATAATAAGTAAAAAAAAAAAAGGTGTGCTATATAAATCTAGAAGAGAATAAAGAAGGATCAGAACCCAGAAACCCACCACTCTTTTTTGGGTAAGTAACAATTAAACATCCAGAAACGTAGCTATCAAAAGGGAAGGTGGGTGGGGGGGCGGGTGGTGATGAAAGATTGATAGGTGTTTCTCAGGGGGAGTCATGTGTGGTGTAGGTGGGACTTTGGGAAGAATGTGTTTGATTTTGGGCGTGGACCTTTTACCTTAAGATCAAGTTCAGGTGAGTGTGTTTTTTCAAATGCATTTTAATATTGTAGAGAAAAATGTATGGGTTTTGGACTCGGTTTACGATTATGATTATGTTTATGGCCGACATGACTGGAAAACGTGAAATCATATAACCGGCCATGTTTCTTCAAGAATTGAATAATTGCTTGCCTGTTGTGTGGGTTGATGGCAGGATTTTTCGAATTGCTTCATAGGTGAAAAGTTGAACGATAATTTTAAGAAAGCGTATATGGTATATGAGGCATAAATTCGATGAGTCTACACTGAAGATTCTTTTTTTTTTCTTTTTAGCCAAAAAAAAATAATAATAATTGCTTGCCTGTTAAATTTTGATTTTTAGGCCAAAAAAAGAAAATTTATATCTGTTTTTAGTAGTGATTTGGTTTTTTTTTTTTTTATATATAGAGTATTATAATTGGGGTTGGATTTAAATTATGTCTCATTCTTTTGTGTAACATTTATTAAATCCACTCATAGCCACATCAAAATTGTCACTACTATTTTTAATTGCTTAAAAGAATGATGAAACGTAAAGCCCTTCTCTTTCTATTTTTTTTTCTAGAAAAAACCAAGGTGAAGTATTTAATTATCCTTCCCAAAAAAAAAAAGAATTTAATTATCGGAATGAGAAGGTGACAATTTAATTCAACAATTATTCTTACAAGGCCAGTAATCAATCCCAATCTTGCAAGATTGTTACTCTCACAATGTAAAGACATTTAAAATTAAATAGTTATCTTGATTATATCTACAAGTTATTAATGATGCCAACCTCTGAGAAGCAAATTTTTGTTACATGGTCCATCTTCTTCCACATTTATTTTTTGATTAAATTGCAAACTACACTCCTAAAAATTTTTAAGTATTTGAATTTTACATCTTGAAATTTCAGAATTTGGATTTTATCTCTATAAAGTTCTATTCCGTTTGAATCAACAATCCCTTCATCCATATTTTCCGTTAGTGTTACGTAAACTTGTCACACATGTTTAGTTCATCCAATTAAATGATGTGTTATGCCATGTCATTTTTAATTTTTGAGGCTACAAAAATTATGTGGCATCATTTTTAACAAAAAATATAAATAAAGGAGCTGCTAATATAAACAAAATATAACTTCATGACATAAAAGTAAAATTCAAATTCTGAAATTTCATGATACAAAATTCAAACACCTTCAAATTTTAAGAGTGCGATTTACAAGTTATCCTTATTTTCCAGTTTGAATATAACTTTACTTTGGGTAGTAACTAGTAACCAAAATATGAGAGTGACTAGAGGCTTGTTTGATTGTGGGTTTGGTAGGCTACAAAACGAGGTAGGACCTTCTGGTAAAGATCAATGATGTTAATGTGAAATGACTGCTCTAAAACTTTTGTATTCATAAATGAAAAAATAAATGGTGGGGTAGTAGAGAAGACAGGCATCTTCTATAAAAACCTAGACTTCAATCAACTACACATTCAAGTCAACTATGGAATCTCTTTAATCTTATCAAATTTCAAGCATATATATAATTTGTTCTTGCCTTCTTAGTTAATGCCTTGACTAAAAATAGATCAGGAGATAAATGAACATATAACTTCATTTAGAATATTTAAATAAAATAAAGGGTAAACTACATAATTGATCCCTATCCTATATACTATATTTCAATTTGATCCTTAACCTTTCAATTGTGTCAATTTGGTCCCTAATCTTTTAGTATCGTGTCAATTTAGTCCCTACCGTTATCTTTTGGATGAAAATTTATGACATGTCTAATGGTCAAAACAAAAAATTAGCTTACATTGATGAGACAATAAACTTAAATTTTATTTTGGCCATTTGTCATGTTAGCAATTTTCATCTAAGATATAATATCAGGGACTAAATTGACACGACATTGAAATGTTAAGGATCAAATTGACACAATTGAAAGTTTAGGGACTAAATTGAAATATGGTGTAAAGGTTAGGGACCAAATATGTAGTTTACCCTAAAATAAATAAAAAAAAATATTAAACACGGTTCCTTCCGTGATGTATTACTTCACATTTTTGAGGACTTAATAAACACATTTCCTTTGCTTTAATTGAGTTCTAAGTTTTCACGTACAACCTATCCTTTTGCTTGTATGGGTTAAATGAGACTTATTCCACCTTTTAAGTAAGTTATGCAAATAATATTTTGTTGGACATATCATATTTTAAACTTCATAAGTTAGGAGTAATGTCAAATTAACGAAATATACTTTCTTCTTTCTTTTTCTTTTTTTTATATAAAAACGAAATATACTTAATGACGTTTGTGTGATTATTTCAACACATAAGCGTAAAACGAAATAGTTTTAATACATTAAAACCACGGTCGTTTTGGATGAAAATAAATAAATAAGAATTCATTTGACTAGCTCATCTCCTAATTTGACTTAAGGCCTAACTCCTCCTTGATCACTTTATTCATGGCAAAAAAGTCACTATACTAAATGGGAAATGTTATGTCCATAATATTTTTATAACATTTTCACAACAAATTTTATGTGTCTGGTTTCTATGGATTGTTATTGGTGAGATAGAAAAGTAATTTTGTTGGTAGGTTCAAATTAGAACCAATAACAACTAATCACTTATGATTTATTGTGAAAATATTATGAACGTAACACCTCTTATACTAAATTGGTATTTGGGATAATTACACATAACCCACCTGTGGTTAGGGCGAAAATCACTTTGCCTACCCGTGGTTTGAAAAGTATCACTTAACCCACCTGTGGTATGTTTCCGTCAATCTCCGTAACCCACCTCAAGCCCAGCTGTTACAAAAACACCTCTTAACACCAAAACACAACATAACGCGAATCAAAACACCCAAAACTTAGAAACTTTTCAAGAGAGAGACTTATGGTGAGATCAACGTGTTCTTCGTGGTTTTTATATCTCTTTTTCAGCCTGTCCTGGCCCGGTGGTTTCATCTCATCATGGTGGTTCTGGCTCTCCATAAGTGGTTACAAATTTTCTTGCCATTAATGAGTTGTGGCTCTCCATTTGGTGGTTTTGTGTCACCATTTGTGGGTTTTGTTGGTTTTTGCATTTGGGTGTGCTTTATTTTTTTTGGCAAAAATCACGATGGCCAGTGGTTATGGGTTCACAATAGAGAGAAAAGAAAGATAGAAGTTTTCCCCATTGCCTCCCTCAACCCTTTGACTAACTCCTCGAATTTAAAAAAAAAATAAAAATAAATAAAAATAAAAATAAAAAGATTGGAAACCAAAAAGCATAACATAAACTACATTTGGGAACCATTAACAACATAAACTGCTGCCAGCACCACCATCACCACCACCACTACCTTCACCTCTCCCACCAGAACCTCCATAGCCACCCGACCCACCATTTGAAACTGTAGAAACTAGAAAATGATCAAAACCCAGTTGCCCAAAACCCAGTTACCACTTTTTGATTTTGTTTATCTTGCATTTTTGCTTTATTTTTTGTTTTGGGAGGAGAGAGACATAAAGTTTGAGCCATCGTGACGACATGAAACCACCGGGCCGGGAAAGGCTGAAAAAGAGATCTAAAAACCACGAAGAACACGTTGATCTCACCACAAGTCTCTCTCTTGAAAAGTTTCTGAGTTTTGGGTGTTTTGATTCGCGTTATGTTGTGTTTTGGTGTTAAGAGGTGTTTTAGTAACGGCTGGGCTTGAGGTGGGTTACGGAGATTGACGGAAACATACCACAGGTGGGTTAAGTGATACTTTTCAAACCACGGGTAGGCAAAGTGATTTTCGCCCTAACCACAGGTGGGTTATGTGTAATTATCCCTTGGTATTTTGAAGAGAGTTGGAGCCCAATTTAATTTGGGTGATGCGCTCTCCACAAAAGGAAGCAAAATGGGTGACAAACGTAGCACCTTTAATGTGATGGTCACATTACAAAAACTTTGTATTTGTGGAGTACGGAGGGTAAAGGTCAAGTCGGAAAAAAAATTTTAAAAAAAGAAAAGAAAAGGAGATTGTTTAAGTAACTCACCTTTTTTGCTTTCTTCTAGAAAAAATATTAATAAAAACTCAATTTGTACATATGAACTTAATTTTTTGGTGTCAAATGCCTTGTAACTCAATTGGTTGATACTTTCTAGTATTTTTACTGAAAATATTCAGGGCTCAAATGTCCTTTCTCTCAACTATCAAATTATAAAAATTAAAAAAATGTTATAAAAAAAAAAGACACAATTGTATTTAGTATATAGATGGGGGAACAATGATTAGAGTCTTAGAGGAATAAAATTGTTTGTGAACAGTTTAACTTCAATTAAGAATCTAAATTTGTTTATATCCATTTATGTAGAAAATGAATCAAACTCAAGTTTAAGTTCAGACTCGACTATTATAAAAGACTCAAAGTCAAACACGCATGTCTATGAACAAGGTCATGAATATAAAACTCAATTTATATATATATGTATTTGAATGTGTGTGAATGTGTGTGTGTATATATACACACTTATATATACTTGAGATTCAATGGTGTTAGTTTATAAATAAGTCCATAAGATATCAAATTATCAATTCTAATTTTTGATAATATAAATAGTTTATTTTATAGTAAAAGTCATATACAATTTTTAACAGTGGATGATCTAATTTTTATGATTTAATAAGCAAAAGTCATTCTATATAATTAATTGATAAAAAAAAAAATTAATTTCAACTAAAAGTTAGTTATTAATTATTACTAAAGATTTGTTAAGGGGTTAAAAAATGTAGCGGTGTTGTTTACTAGATGCGGGGAAAGAATAAATTAATCAAATAACTTGTTAACAAGTTCAATGTATTTAGTGCCATAATTAAATTAATCAATGCTTTTCTCGCATTGCATAGAGTATATTCAATTATAGCATAAGAATTCCATCCAAACTGAGAAGTCGAGCTCTCCACTGGCAAAAAAACTTAGAATAATGTTGCTTTTTTTAAAATATATATACCAGTATACCTGTGACAACATTGTTTTCCTCTAAGCTTATATGTACCTTACGGTTTGTCGTTTTTTCTGGATTTTTATACGTGATTTTTGAAACATTAATCTTATGCACTGTGATAAATAATCTTACCTTGTTGGTTCCCATTTTGCTTGCAAAGTAACGTTGCTAGAACTTTGTCGAGACTAAATCTAGATCGAAAACACCAACGAAAAAAGAGAAAAATGAGTTCATCATTGATGATTAGTACTAACCATGAATTTAAGAATATTTTCTCTACCGCAAGAGAAGAAAAAAAAAATGCAAGAACTAAATTACAGTTAATTTATAATTGTCACGTTTTGTTTTTTTTGGGAACTACAACTTCATACAATATATAGAGAAAAATTAAAGATATCGGTTCAAACAAGAGAGACTACTTAACCATATATTATTATCATTATTATTATTTAATGTTTAGAATTGTACCACAGCCACATTAAACTAACTTGTTTTAGCTGTTAATGAAAAATTATTGTAAAAAATAATGTATGTGTAGTATTATTCTATTCCTATCCTTATCTGGCACCATAGATATAGTCTTACACTCTTACTAGAAAACAATTAGGGCCTAAAACAGCTGGGAAAAAAAAAATCGCACTCATGGACAACAGGGTCTATAATTCTGAAGTGGGTAGAAAACTGACGAGATAGAAAGTGTTAAAAATACTATAAATTTTATTACTAAATAATTTTTATAAACGGATATAACAATAAATGTGAATAATGAATTTCAACTACATAATATAATATAAGAATGTTTAAATTATTACCTTTTTTTTTTTTTTTATAACTAGTGACACATCAATTAAATATCATAACTATATAATAATAGTTGAGATTAAAAGTTATAATTGCGCCAAGTGGCTACTGTCATTAATTAGTAAATTAATTTTATATTATTTGTTAGGTTATATTTCCTGAAATTAAGGGATAATATTTAACAATGATTTAATTTAGGTAAAAATTTATTATTTAAACTTCAACAAATTTAAATTATATTCAAACTAAAAATCTATTATAAAAAAATTCTAAGCTTTAATCCCAAACAACAACCCACCTTTTCTTTCTTTAAAAAAAAAAAAAACCATGTTTTGACTTTGTGGGGCCCAGTAAGTTGTGGTCCTGGCCCATCCATTCGTTGGGGCCCAAGGCCCGAGCCGAGGAAGGTTATAGCCCAGGCTCGGTAGTGTAGGTACGAAATGGCCTTGGGACACAGCCGAGGACGATTCAGTCCTCGGCATGTCCAAGGTCTCACCAAAAGAAAAGGGTAAAAATGGTACAATAACAGCTGGAACAAAATCCAAAATATCTAAGTCAATACTAAAATATCTAAGTCAAAAGAAAAGGGTACGCTAGAAAGTGCAACAACCAGGGAAAGCTGCCCTTACTGCCATTCAATACTCTGCACCTGACAGAGCCATACTCCCCAACTTTTACAACCACTTCCAACGACTTTGAGTATGGGTTGATGGGACAAGTATCAGTTCTGAAAAGTCGACCCTACACGTGGACGAAGGATAAGGAACGTAAGCTAGTATAAAAGGAGAAGTAAGCAATCCATAAGGGAGGCTGAGAAAAATGGCCAAAACCAGAGCCTCCCAGCCCACCTTTAGGAGAAAGACTCCCAGAGCGTGCGCGATCTATCTATGTATGTACACGTTTTATTTATGCATGAACATCCCGGAGAACCGCCGTCTCGTGATCAAGGCCTAGCCTTTCAAACCCACGCTCTATAAATGATATTGTGAGGGCCTATTTACGTGCGAACCCAGTATCGTTCTTGGGTCGCTCCAAATCGTGTCCCTACAGACTTCTACTCCAACTAAAAGTCTATTATTAATATTTTAAAATTTATTATCAAAAATTCTAAACTTAAATCCCAAGAAAAAAAAATCCCACATTTTCTTTCTAAAAATATAAACAACCTTTTGACTTCTACTGTAACTTTTTTTTTTTTTTTGAGAAACGACTTCTATTCTAACTAAAAATTTATTATCAACATCTTAAGAACAACTAATTAGTAAATTAATTTATATTATTTGTTATGATATATTTCCTGAAATTAAAGGATAATATTTAACAAATATTTAATTTAAATAAAATTAAAAGTCTATCATCAAAATCTTCTAAAATTAAATACCACATAACTCACGAATCATATCATATAATAATAATAATAATAATAATAATAATAATTGTAGGGGTGAGGGCCCAAGATCGTATATTGGGCCTTGGGTTTTGTCCGAGAACATTAATAGGCCCGAGGAGGAACAAATAGTTGTTAGATGTTCCTAGTTAAAGTCTCATAAATAGGGAACAAATGAAAGGTTGTCCGAGGAGGAACTCCTCCTCGGATATGATGAATATAATTCAAAGTATGTACTCCAGTAATTAGAGTGATCCTCCAAAAAGCTCCAATGATAGGGACATGCCTCATGAACATACGAAAAGGAAGGAAACCTAAAAATATCTAAGGGAAAGCTACCACCACCGCATTAAATGCACTGTATCTACTTTTCTGGTCGCATTTATGTGGAAAATACCTCTGAACAGTGCTACCTTAGCTACTACAACTCACAAAAAACCAGAGAGGGTGTCTGATAGGACAGGTACTCAAGTAAGGGCTTGGATGATCAACAGGTGTAGGATGAAGATGGTCTAAAGGATGATATATAATGTGAAAGACTCTTCATGGAAGGGGGGATCGGAAAAAATAGAGAGAAAAGACTGTAGCAATCTAAATTATCTTTGTATCCATTTGTGATTAATTTATACAAGGAGGACCTCCTCGAACTAAAAATATATTAAGATCAAATCTCTTATTTGTATTTGACAGTCATTCAAATTAAACCTATCCGTTGTTCAATTCATTAGAACCTAGTTCTTCAACCCACTTTCTATAAATTTATTGTACTGAGCTCATTGGGCCAACATCCCATACGTTTTGGGCTTGGACTGTAAATCGAGACCCTACAATAATAATAATAATAAAAGTTGAGCTTAGAAACCGTAATTGTTATCAATTAGTTGTTATCATCTAAATTAAACAATTGCTAAATATTATTCTTTAATTTGAGGAATTATATCATAACAAATAATATAAAATTAATTTATCAATTGATTGTTCTTAAAATATTGATAATAGAGTTTTGGTTAGAGTAGAAGTCAAAATATGGGTTTTTTTTTTTTTAGAAAGAAAACTTGGGTAGTTGTTTGAGATTAAATTTATAATTTTTTTATAATAGACTTTTAGTTTAAATAGAATTTAAATTTGTTGTGTCGCTAGTTATAAAAAAGAAAGGTAATAATTTAAACATTCATATATTATATTATGTAGTTGAAATTCATTATTCACATTTATTGTTATATCCATTTATAAAAATTATTTAGTAATAAAATTTATAGTATTTAGTAATAAATTTACACCCCATGTTTTTGTATTTTTTTCACTTTTTTTTTCCCAAGTTGCAATTTACGCTTATTGTTCATCACGCTTATTGTTTTAATTTAATAAATTCATCTTACTTATTATTCTTTACTTCTGAATTTGCGTGAATGATATTATGTCAAAGGAAGTTTACTATGAAGAAGCAAAACAATGGACACCCATTTAAGTTCTTGATTCTCTTATGTAAATTTTTAATTTTTTTTATATTCTCAATTTTTGAACTCTTTTGTGTATGTTTTGATTTTGGGTTTTGATTATTATACTTAATTTTTGAGTGTGTTGATTTTTTTAATTAGACTATCACTAGGAAAAAAAATATGTACTAAGGAACTAATTTGTTTATTATTATTTGTGTTGGCTATGGCATAACCCAAATAGGAATGATCAAACTCAATCCATATCTCATATTAAGAAATTAACACAAAGCACAAAGGGAATTTTAAAATATAAAAATAGATAAACACTGATAATATCCAAACTCTACATAATCAGAACTTAAATTAATTTTTTTAATATTAAAATTACTTACTTATTTTAGAATTTATTATTAATTTTTATTTAATAATTTTGTTTTAATTATTTTTAAAAATAAGTTAGCTTATATATGAATTTTCATTAAGCAGTGCATCACACATTGCACATAATACTAGTTATTTAGTAAAGTTTATATTATCCAGAATCATCATTGACAAGTGAAAGGGTGGAGTTGATGATGTAAAAGGTTACATCATTTAAAACGTGCATGACAATTTTATATTTAAACAATAGCTCTTTGGCTCCTCCACTTTTCTAACCCCATGTTTAATTAACACCATTTTCTAATCTATGTTATCTTTGCATAATTACCGTCATCCCTAACCCCATGTTTAACACCCCATTTTCTAAAGATTCTATGTGATGTTTTTCATATCTTTCTCGTTAGCCCCCTCAAATGGTAACAATTTTTGCTCAGTGTAGTTGTAAAGATTTAGGGTGGAGGCATAAAAGAAAATTCTAAAATTAAAATTTTAATATGTTTTGAAAAAAAAAAAAGGTGTAAAATCTTGTTATTTATTCTCATAATTTCCAAAAGTAAAAAAAAATAAATAATAATAATAATAATAATAATAATGATGATGATGATGATGATGATGATAATTAATCATTAAATTTTGAATACTATTGATTTCTAATACAAAATATAACACATGCCGAAATGTAATAATTAATATCTTATGTCTAGGATTACCTACCTTTTTGACCAAAGCATGAGAATTTATCCTTTCCAAAGTTGAGACATGAGATTTAACTCATGATGGTTGTTGAAAGTATTAGTTTTTAGCTAATTTAAGTAATTCACCTTTTTTTTCCTTTCTTTTGGAAAAATGTAAAAAATAGAAAATAACTCAATGTTTATTTATTTACTTAACTCACGAGTCACAATATTTAATTTAATATTGTATATTTATATTCTTTTTTTTTTTTTTTTTATAAATTGAGCTCCAATTTTGTTTAGTTAAAAATAATAATAATAAAAAACCTATTTTGTTGAATGTATAGAAAAGAGAGCAAACATGGTTCAAAGTATAAAGTGATGCATGGCGTGGATGGTAAATTGTGGGGACCAAAAGTTAAAGTTATAAATGAACTACTGTGTTAATGAATAAATAGAGGAAAATCCATTGTTGATTGAATCAGTTGTTGCTCATGATGTACTAAATTTATTTTCTTCTTAATATAGTTACAAGTTTCTCATTAAAAAAAAAAAAAAAATGTTAAATGAATAATTTGGATTGTACCATCTTGTTGTTCTAACTTCTAATATTCTTTTTTTTTTTTTTTTGGTTTCCTTTTTTTAAGTTGTGTGTGTATATATATATATTTTTTTTACAGAGAGACATTAGAATACCAAGACTCTCAATCCATATATATAAAAGAATACCTAACTTCTAATATTCAGTACATAACAAACTACTTTTCTCACCATCTTGTGAAGGGTGTGGTGACAAAAATATGAAAAAGGAAAACGAATAATCTTTAGAAAAGGAAGGAAAGTGATTCTGAAGAAGTGCCAAAGAGCTATTATTTGAGTTGTCAGACATGTTGACAACGTGACAATTTAATACAACAAATATTCTTACCGGACCAACTATCAATCCCAAATCTTCCAAAACCAAAAATTGTTACTCACAAAATAAGAAATTTTTTAAAATTTCAATAGCTAATTTAGATCTACAAGTTACAGTATTAATTTTCACCATTGAAAAAGAAAAGAATCTTGCAACGCTAATGGATCTAATTTCTTTTGTGAAAGCGATCTTTGTTATCCTTTGAGAAGCAAATTATTTGCTTTCTTTTTCATTTTTCTTGCATATTTTTCATTCTTTATTTGGTAACTTACGTATTTAGTTCATATTCTTTATATCATATTTCAATTTAATTCCTAACTTTTCAGCGCCGTATTAATTTAGTCTTTGTTGTTATCTCTTAAATGAAAATTGCTAATATGGAAAATGGCCACACACAAAAAAAAAAAAAAAAGTTTATTGCATAAACTAATTTTTTATTTTAGTTGTTTGCCATGTCAGCAATTTTCATTCAAGAGATAACAGTAGAGGTTAAATTGATTAAACATTAAAAAGTAAGGGACCAAATTGAAATTTAGTGTAAAAAATAGAGACCAAATACATACTTTATCATTCCTTCTTAACATATGACTTCAGAAAAGAAAAAAATAAATAAATAAATAACCAACATAGAACATATGACACTGACTGGAAGCTTGTATGGTTGACATGGTTGTGGGTTTGGTCGGCAATAAAACGAGGGAGACCTTTTGGTAAGATCAATGATGCTCAAGAAAGAAATGTTAAAGCTAGAGGACAGCCTCTTATGGATTACCTTACAAATACAAATTTTCTATCTCATTATTAATTTGTATTCCTACCTCACATTTTCAGGATTTAATAAAAATATTTTAGGGTCAACAAGTTAAACTACAAAACTCTTTACTGATAACATTAAATAAAAGAATCACGCAAAACCTGCTCAATAGAATTCTTACTTATAAATTACGAGGCTTTTGAGTAAGTAGCAAAATGAAATGACATCATTTAAACATTTTATTATTATTATTATTATTATTATTATTAAAATTTTAAATGTTTAAATGATGTCATTTCCTTTTTCTTGTACCTAGAATTAATTAATTGCTTCTCATAATTTTTTTGGATAATTTAATTGCTTCTCATAATGGTCGTTCATATACAGGCTGCAACAAAGTAATTGCTTCTCATAATTTTTTTGGATAATTTAATTGCTTCTCATAATGGTCGTTCATATACAGGCTGCAACAAAGTAATTGCTTCTCATAATTTTTTTGGATAATTTAATTGCTTCTCATAATAGTCGTTCATATACAGGCTGCAAGCCTGCAACAAAGTAAGTTCATAACTCCATTGCAACAAAGTAGTTAACAACATTCAATTGGTTTCTTGGAGATCTTTCTTTCTCATCTCTTAAATAAAATATTTAAAGCATTACCAACTCCTTGCTAAGAGCACCCACAGTAGATTTGGGATATGTGCCAAATGCTAAATATTTGGCACATATCCCACACCAAACCCATTTTAAGCCCAATTATTAGATGTGGGATATGTTAAATTTTTTGCAACATTGAACAGTACCGTGACAAATTTGCCACGGTACGGAACAAATGTTGTATAATATTTATTGATTGTTTATTTCTCTCTCTCTCATCTCTCCGTCGGTCTCAGCTCTCTCAAACCCAATCCTCTCCTCTCTCTCTCACCCCAATCCTCACTGCTCTTTCATACCCACGTCGACGCCCGCACCGACGATCACTTCCACGCCGACGCCGACGCCGATCTCTCTCTAACAATGGTTTTTCTGTTTTTTTTTTTTTTTTTTTGGCTGTGGTTTGATGGGTTCGGTTCCGATGGAGGTGGGTGGGTTCGGATGGGCTAGGCTATGGGTCGGCGATGTCGGTGTGGGTCTGTTGTGTGGGTCGGCGATGACGGTGACGGCGATGAAGATAGTGGGTTTGGAGTCTGGGTTATGAAGGTTTTGGGTTTAGAAGTGGGTGTGGGTGAGGGTGTGGAGGCGGTGGGTTTGTTGGGGTTTGTGTTTGAGGTGGTGGTGGTGGGGATTCCGATTTGTTGTTGGTGGGCTACGGGTTGTGGGTCAAGGTTTTGGGTCGGCGGCATTGTGGGTCGATGTTGGTTGCAGCAGCGCTGTGGTTTTGGTCTGGTGGTTACTTGAATTGTGGGTTGGTTGGGGTCTGATGGGTTGGGTGGTTAATTGAGTTTGTTTGTTTGGTGGGTTTGGGTTCAGAAGTGGTTGTGGGTGAGGGTGTGGAGGCGGTGGGTTTGTCGGGGTTTGTTTGTTGCGGCAGCGCTGGATTTGTTTGTTGCGGCAGCGCTGGATTTGTTTGGGTTGGGATTTGTTTTGGTTGGGTTTTGGCTGGAATTTGTTTGGGTTGGGATTTGGCTGGGGTTTGCTTTGAGTTGTGTTTTTGGTTGCGGAGGATGTGGGGTTGTGTGGTGGTGGCTGTTGGTTGTTGGCAGAGAGCTGTTGGTTATGTTGATCGGTAGTAAATATTATTTTAATAGGTAGTAAATATTATTTTAATGTATAAAATTGAATTATAGAACATCTGATAAATGGGATGTTGTAAAATAATGTGGTAAAATAATAAAGTAAGCATTTGATGTGGTAAAATGGCATAATATTTAGAACATCTGCTACGGATGCTCTAATAATGTTATTTAATTTAGATTTACATCTGTTTGATAAACAAGAAAAGACGGTTGAGTGTATGCATCATGCGCGCATATATGTAAAGTCAACAATTATTTATCAATATATTGCATTGTAATGGAATCCATATGATACTTAAACCAATGGGTTCATTAAACTAGGGGTTTAAATATTCTTGTTTTGATTGCAGGGGCAATCAACCATTTTTTTTTGTTTTTTATGTTTTTTAATATACAGAGTCAGAATGAAAGTGATCCCCCACAAGAATTGAAATAGATGTTCAAATAGACAACATAGGTGTATCCAAAAAAAAAAAAGAATGAAAGAATGAAAGAGATGCAAGTGCAGTCAACAATGAAGTGTGCGTGTAAGTTATCGAAAGCTGAAGTCACTATGTTGTCTATTTGAACATGTCAATTTCATTTCTTATGGGAGATACCTGTGCGTGTAAGTTATTGCCCAGGAAATTATTCAATTTTGCTTGTTACTAGAATAAAGTAGAACGGCTTCTATGACTCTCGAGATAGATTTCTTTTTTTGTCAAGTATATAATAGGGGAGGTGAGATTTGAATCATAAACATGAACCACAAATGATATTACTATTACTAAGTTATTACTAGAATAAGGTAGAATGGCTCCTATCCTTTGACTCTCAATATAGATTTATTTTTTGACAGATATATAGTGGGGGGAGGTGAGGTGAGGTGAGGTTCGCATCACAGACGTGTACCATAAAAGATGTCACTACTACCCAGTTATCATTTAATTGAATGAAGTTTTGTTTGAGAGTGAGAAATTTCAGTTTTAAAATTCTACCTTCTCTAAATGATACCAATTGAAAATTATTATTCTAGACTCCAAGTATTTTATGTAGTTGTCCAGCGGAATTAAAGAATTTATTAAATAAGTTTATTATGAATTCCTCACTGATATCCCAAGCAAATTATATCACCTACGGCTATAATACCAAATCACAAAAGAATTAATAATAAATCATGCAATACACAGCTTTGATAACGAAATGGAAAACAAATGAATAATTTTTTCAATGTAAAAACCACTCCAAGAATCCAATCTCGTTAAAAATTCACTATTTAATATTTTATACAAGCAAAACCTTTGTAGTCCTGAACTCTCTATGTAACCTTTGCAACTGTCTCACTTGCCTTCCTACTATAATAATTCCAAAACATTTAAAATCCTTTAATAGTGATCTTCCTACGAATGAAGCTCGCCCGCATGAACTAGAACCTCTGGCACTCTAATGAACACCTTGAAGATTTGCAACAAGAGCTAACTCAATAGAATCAAATTTTGTGGTTTCAAGAATGGTTTAAAGGTCAAGGTGTATAAGAATACACAATAATTTTTCTTGTTTTTGCATCAGGCATAAGAATGCTTTTTGTATGCTTAAGCTTAGGATATGAAGGTTTTAATTTTGGTATAGCAAACCTACCTTACCTTTAAGGGTGCATTTGGTTGGAGGTGGAATAGGAATGATATATAAAAAAAAAATTGAGAAAAAAGAGAGTTTCGTGTTGTTTGGTAAGGAAAGAAAAGCGGGATGATTTTTTGTAGGGTTCAGGCATTTTCTCCCCCGATCAATCAAAAATTGATGTTTCCGATTTGGAGAATAAACAAGCGTGAAATCATGCTTGCCAGCACAGTTACCAATTGCGCCCACTTCTTTAATGTGTCTCACCTACCCTCCAGCCACATTCACCACATATTTCATTGCTTCTCTTTAGCTTCTTTGCACTCGGCACTGCACTGCTCTACCATATGCCTCTCACCTGTGACTTTTCTTTTATTTATTTTTTTAATTTTTTTTTATCCTTCTTGTTGTCACTCTCTGTGTTTTTCATTGTTGATCTTGCTTTGAAAGAGAAATACTCGATAAAAGTACTCTTGATTCTTGTTTAAGACTCCTTCTGGGTATAATGTGAGAAACCATTCGGAGATTCATATATTACTTTGAATCCAAAAATTGAAAAATTCAAAGAAAATTAAGGCTAAGGTGAATCCTATAGCTTAAGCCAACTGTAGATCCGATTGAAATTCCAATATGCCACCTTAGGAATTTCTTAGCTTAAGCATTGTTTTTTTTTTAGCCCATAAGCAAAAATTAAAAAGTGAACAAATTTCTCAAGTGGGTTTTTATAACAACGTCAACACATAGGCAAATCCACAAAAGCCCTCACTCACCATTTTTAAACATCTGTATATAATTAATTAAAAAAAAAAAAAACAGAGAAAGCAAAATTCAAGAAAAGAAAATTAATATAAGTTTATATGTATTATTTTTTTAATTTTTATAAGATGTCATTTTATTAATTTAATGAGTACAAAGAAATTATCTCTTACATATTATGTAATAAGGTCATAAGATTAAATTTATATAAACAACATTTTTTATCCTCTCACTTTTCTTTTCAACCAAACAAAAGAGTTTTCTATTCTTCCAACGAAAAGCACACGAGGGAAAACTAAATTTTTTCTATCTTTCCACTTTTCCATACTCCCACCAATTTTCTATCTTTCCACTTTTCTATCCCTCAAACCAAGCAGGCCCTAAAAGCAATGTAACAAGTGGTTTATATAAGTGCACAAAGTAGAGTTAAAACTTAGCAGAATTTGAATTAAAATCACAAAAACAACCAATATGATGACCCAAGGAAAGCCAATGGATCAACCAACCCAAAGATAAAAACACTAGGAGGGCTTAACCTATTAATCCCAAGGAAACAAATCGAACTTATTTGTTTTTGGTTTGTAGTTCTTTAAACTAAATTGTGTGATCATTTGCTCTAATTTTGATTTATGGTAATTTGTGGTCCTGTAGTTCTTAAAGCCAAATTGTTATTTTATTTTTTGAAGAATCAAATTGTGATGATTTGATGTGATTATGTTTATTGTTTTATTAAATATCAGATTTTGGTCTTCCATATGGGTGATATAAGAGGGATGGGTATTTTTTACAACCCAAATCCTTTTTTTTTAAAGGCCCAAATCCGTCTTTTACTTTAGGCTTAAGAGGCTTGGTAGATATATGGGTTGAAACAAACAAAAAATTAGGCCCGAAACTGTGTATTATCTTACGCTCAACGTTGTGCAAAAATTTGGGTTGAAGTTATTGTTAAAATTAGGCCTAAATAATTAAAAAAACTGGTATAAAAAAGTTCATTTTAGGCCCAAATTAGCACAGCCCACTCAGCCGACAGAGCTTTGGCGATTTTCTCATAAATTTGGAACCATAGAGAGGGATGATTGATATGGATGGTTCTCTTTATTTTTATTTTTATTTTTTTGATTCATGGTTCTCTTTATTTTAAGTGACAAGAACAGCTTCTCAAATCTGAACCAAGGCCATTGTAATTTGTAACCAACAAAATAATTTAACTAGAAAATTGTTATACACATGTAAGAGCATTTCGCACCAATTCATGCAAAATCAGTCTAATTTAGCATAAAAATCTACATTCTATTTTACACAATCACTTTTTAAAAAAAATCTAGATGAAATTATTTATTATACATTCTATTTTATTTAAATAATGGTTGGGTAGAATGTGGGACTTCTCCTATTTTACATAGACGGATGCAAATACTCTAATACATTATGACTCATACTGAGCTCTATTATTTTTTGGATAAATATTAATGCACATAAGCTGTTGCGCACAACCATACACACGCACAATTTTAGCACTGAACAATTTTAGTGCCAAAATTGCGTGTGTGTGTGCAATCGTGTGTAACAGTTGGTGTTAAATAAACATTCCTCTTATTTTTTTTGTTTTTTTACTTCCCAAATCTCATCTTGGTATTCAGTGTTCACCGTCTGTATTAGTAACGATTACTGTAATTGGGGATTTGGGTTGTTGGTAAGCTTAACATATCATGTAACAATCTAGTATTATTTTAGTAGCAAACTGTTATTGTTTGTTTCTAAACATGATATGATTATGTGAGGAACTTTGAAATCTATGTCATACCAATTTCCTTAGCCTAACGGTGTATCAAAGAGCTCCATACATTAACCTTCAACCTCAACAGACTTTAACTAAATCCTAGCTTTGACAGCTTGTTCTGTTTTGTGAACGAGCTAGTAAAAACAACCTACCCTAATGATTTAGAACCACCACAAGTTAGCACACACAAACTGACCCAACCTTCTTCTTTTTTTGCCTTGTTCATATATATAGATATATTGCTCATTCTTGCCACCACTCCAACATTCATCTCTTCCAATTCCTGCAACCCAATTACACAAACTCAGTGTTCTTTTTTCTACCTCCTTAAGCAAGTATCCATTTTTTCTTAATTCCATTTACACAATACAACCTTAAACATATAAAATGGGTGGTGGGGAATGTTTCCAATTTGTGGTACATGTGGTAAAAGGCAAATGGTTCACGGTTTTTGCCTCATTGTTGATCATGGCTGGAGCTGGTGCAACATACATATATGGAATCTACTCCAAACAGATTCAGAAAACTCTTGGTTATGATGAAAATGCAATGAATAAGATAACCCTTTATAGAGATGTTGGTGCAAATGTAGCCATTTTCGCTGGCTTAATAGCTGAGGTGGTACCAACATGGGTTGTGACCCTCATTGGTGCCGCCATGAACTTTGGGGGTTACTTCATGATATGGAGAGCTGTCACAGGCAAAATTGCCAAACCAAAAGTTTGGCATATGTGCGCTTACATTGCCATTGGAACCAACTCTCAGAACTTTGCAAACACAGCAGCTCTTGTCACCTGTGTCAAGAATTTCCCGGAGAGCCGTGGCGTTGTTTTGGGACTAATGAAGGGTCTCGTTGGGCTTAGTGGAGCTATCTTAACACAAATTTTCCTTGGTATGTATGAAGATGATTTGAATTCTCTCATTCTTCTCATTGGTTGGCTCCCAGCTGTGGTATCAGTGGTGTTTGTGTTCACACTCCGGACAATGAAGACTGAAAGACAACCTAATGAGCTCAAAGTGTTCCTACTTTTCTTCTATTCAACAATTGTACTTGCATTTTATCTCATGATTATGACATTGCTTGAGAAATACGTTACTATGGGCAACGCAGTGCATTCAAAAAGTGCAATTGTGGTTACTGTCCTGCTCTTCCTCCCTCTCTATATTGTCTTTAAAGAAGAGAGAACCCTCTGGAAAAATAAGAAAGAGCGTGAGAATCCTTCTCCTGAAATGACCGTCGAGAAATCAGAAGATTCAGAACCCAAGCAGCTAGCAGAGGAGCCGAAAGGGTCTTGTTTTGCAAACATCTTCAATAAACCAGAAAGAGGAGAAGATCACGGCATTTTGCAAGCAATACTAAGTGTTGACATGTTGTTTATCTTTGTCATTTCGTTGTGCGGATATGGGACAAGCTTAACAGCAATTGACCAATTTGGACGCATTGGCAAAGCACAAGGATATAGTGATAGACTCGTAGGCTCCATTATTACACTAGTAAGCATATGGAATTACTATGGAAGAGTCTACTCAGGCTTTGTCTCAGAACTATTGCTTATGAAATATAAGCTTCCACGTTCGACTATGATGACAGTAGTGCTTTTCATATCAGGCATTGGAATGCTCTTCGTGGCCTTCCCTGAAATCCCATTTGCATTTTATGTGGCATCAGTGCTGATTGGATTTTCATTTGGTGCACAAGTACCATTAAACTTGGCAATGATTTCTGAGTTCTTTGGCCTTAAGTACTACTCTACACTGTTCAATTGTGCCCAATTGATAAGTCCACTTGGGTCATTTCTACTAAATGCAAAGCTCACAAAATCTCTCTACTTGAAAGAGGCTACGAAGGACCTCATAGCTAAGGGTGTGGATACATCATCTGTGAAGGACCCAACTTGCATTGGACACCACTGTTTTAGGCTGTCTTTCTCGATTTTGGCCATGGTTGCATTCTTTGGAGCTTTTGCAGCGCTTATATTGTCAAAGAGAACGAAAGAATTTTACAAAGGTGACATATATAGGAAGTATAGAGTTAAAGAAGATGAAGCATATAAAAGGTACAAAGGTGAAACATATACGATGTTTAGAGAAGACTCTAAGGCCAACTAGACAGAGGTCATTCAATCCTCTCAAAATGGACGGTAGTGAGCCTCCAAAGGATGGATACACAACACTGAAATGGTGGAATGGAAAAAGAAGAAATGGCATTATTAGATTAGCAAATTTGAAATGATCAAGAAGGGCTTCAGTTCTTTTCTTTTTTCTTTTTCTTTTTCTACTTTTTCCCTTTTTTGATTAATTAGATACTGTACTGTACTTGTATTTACCCTCTACTTAGTATACTTGGTGGGATTGGCAACTTGTGAGTTAGAAAGTGTGTTGTCACTTTTATGTCTTTATACATGAGATTAAAATTGCCATTGGAGAATCATACAAAATCTTTGTTACAAATTGACATTATGGATTACAAAGAGACCCACCCAACTGTTCTTACAAATTTTTTCATAAATTGAGACAGCAAGTTGTTAATGATAGATAATAAAATGGTGTAATTAATTGATCAATAACAAGCAACAACTTACCAACTCAACCATGAGAGAGAGATAGAGAGAGAGAGAGAGAGAGATGGTGGAATGGACAAAAGAAGAAACAGCTGCATAGAAGGTCCAGTATAAAAGAAGGGAAGACAAGTCCAAGTCGGCCTCATAGGCATCATTAGATATATAATTTAGAAGAGCAAATTAGAAGCAATTCAAAAGGACAGAAGAGAAGGGTTTTATCTCTATATATTAAGAGGATTCAAAAAGTTAGTTATAACTTCAAAAAATGTCAAAAATACCTTGAATCTAATTAGATAATCATTATTCTTAAAAAAAAAAAAATAGGGTTAAAATTGTAATCCAACAAAATTCAAAAACAAAAAAACTACCAGAGAAATTTAAATTAAATATATTTCATACACATTTGATACATTTTTTCTTAAAAAATAGCGCACTAAATCCAAAGAGCCTCATTGCATGTGCAAAGCACGTGTAATGAGGGTAGTTTTTTTTTTTTTTTTTTTATGGGGGAAAAAAAAAAAGTAGAAGCAGACCCATGGAAATATATAAATATTATGTAATGGGGTATAATATATAAAAAGTAATAATTACTTTAAGTAATTTTTTTTTTTTAAGATTTCTACAAGCAATTTTTATCCTTTTATCTCTACAAAGTATAAATATATCATATTATTATATTTTGCATGTTTGATTAATATTTTTTTAAGGTGAACTATATTTTTCTAACTTTTGTTGTAGTGTATCATATTTGATATACAACTAAACTATATAAATTTCAAATTTCTCATCTCTTAAGGAATAATGAGATTATCATAATAATACAAATTCATTACAAAATTACAACATTGCCTTAACCAAGATTAAGATGAAAAAAAAGGAATAGAAGATAGAATTTATAATAATTTATCACTCAAAAAATTAGTAGGCATTTTCAAATTCATAACCATGTAGATTGTGTTTTGACGTAAATTCAAATTTCTATTTCCAAAAAAGCTAAGTATAAGCTTTATACCAGCGAACTTTTTTCGATTAGTCTAGGTGCTAGGGTTCTTCAAACTGTTCTTCTATCATTGATTTTCTTTCTACTCTTAGAATTGTCCCTTGAGTTATTTTTTTCTTTGAAGTTTTTTTTTTTTTTTTCTTTTCTTATGTTCATCATCATGAACACCATGCATTTTATTTCTTTCTTTTTTTCATTGTGATTAATATTACTCTTATTACCTATCCAAAAAAAAAAAATAAACTAAGTATTAACCCAAATCAAAATTCAAACAAAGCTATATAAAAAGGAGAGTAAGACTTCGTAATGGGAAATTAAAAACACACAATACCAAAACAAATATTTAAAAAAAAAACCATTAAAAAATCATCAACCTTAAACATAATTATAAGAAAGAAAAAAAAAATTCACAAGAAAGTAGAGAGAGAGAGAGAGAGTACTCACAGTTTTTTGTGGGGAAAATATAGATTGAATGGGAGAAATGATATTGAATTTATACAAAATAAAATGGGAAGAAGAATAGTCAAAATATAAGAAAAATAATGAAGAAAGTGTAACAGTAAAGTAGAGAGTAGTGGAGAGATAAAAAAGTAACGTATAGAGTAGTAAGGAGACAAAAAAGTAAAAATGGAGGGGAAAGGTTGAAGGAAGTATAATAGTAAATGTGGACTAGTAAGGAGAAGAAGAATTTTTTTATTTATTATTTTTTTAGAATATGGAGAATAAAAGTTTAAAAAGAGAAAATAAGATAAAAAATAAGTGGATGATGTAGCCGCTATTGTCACTCAACAAAAGCGTGGCAACAATAAATTCTATGCTTCAACTTTTAGAGAGAGAGAGAGAGAGAGAGAGAGATTATTTTGCTTTAATTAATTAGATAGTGTGCTTATATTTTAGTGGTGTCAATTCGAGTTAGCGTGTCGGGTTCGTGTCGTGTCGAGATAGGGGTATTCAACTAAATGACTCAACCCTAACCCAACCTATTTAATAATCATGTCATGATCCTTCAATCCTAACCCGACCTATTAATAAGTCGGGTTGACCTAACCCAACTCATTTGACACGCTTAATAAACGAGTCATGTTGGGTTGATACGAATGTAACACAACCCATTTCAACCTGCATAATATTAAATATAACATCCATCTAGAAATAATTTTTTTTACATCCCAAAAAGCAGTACATACACTTCAAGTTTTCAACCCACATTCAAAATAATATAGTTCAACAAAAATATAACATTCATCTAAAAAGTTCTTTACACTCCAAAAGAAGTGCATACACTTCAACCCAAATTCAAAATAACAAAGTTTTAAAAAAATAAAATAGCATAGTTCAACAAAAAAATAATCTCCTTGGAACTCGCCAAATGCTAAGTATCAATATCGAAAGAATTTGAGCAAATAATAGACTAATCCTGACTATGACCACGATTATCATCCATAGATTCTTTGTTGATGTCCAAATTCATAACATCTTCCACAAGTTCATCCAATTTCATCTGTGTAAGTTCTAAGCCAAAAAAAAAATAAAAAAATAAAATTATTAGTAGTTCTAGGGTCTGTAAAGTTTCAATTTCTAATTATATACATTGTAAATTTTTGTAATTACTCACTTTTATTTTTAAATTTAAAATATATATTGGATATAAAAGGTATTTGAGAAATCTAAAATAAAATAAATATTTATTTGTTATACGAGTTAAACGAGTTGTGTTAAGTGGGTCATTTCGGATTGACACAAATAAATTGGCATGTCAAACGTGTCTATTGCGAGTTACGCGGGTTGACTCGCTTATGACACGTTTCTTATCGTGTCACTTTCGAGTCGACCCGTTTATGACCCAAACTCATTAAGGCCCAACCCTAACCCGAAAAAACCTGTGTCGGGTTCGTGTCGTGTTCACAGGTTGGGTCGAACATTGACATCCCTATTATATTTCACCTTCCTTTTAATCCTCCAATTCCTTATTTAAAAAAATTATATAAATTCTATGTATTACACATCTAACTAAAAATGACAAAATTTGGTTACAAACTTGGTTGTACCTTAAGACTACAACTTCTACTAAAAAATTAACATGACTACATATTTTAGAAATCTAATCGTTGAATTATATGTTTTTATGTTCACCAACACACATATCAAATTTTATGTTAATCAGATCTATAAACTTATTTTTTATGCATAATTTTATATTACAAAAATTTGAAATTTAAACATTTGACTGATAACATAGCTATTGATTTTCGATCTTTTGAAAATTTTGCAAGCATAGAAAAAAAAATGCAATCCAGCGGTGAATTTGTCAAAATTCACAACCAATAAAATGATATTAAGCGGAGTAAATTGTAGTCTTAGCCTATAAACAAGTTTGTTGTCAAACTTTATTCAACTAAAAATATAAGAGAATTGGAGGGATCCTTCCCCCCTTCTCTTCTTCGCTAGGATTTAATCACATATACCAGCCTAACCTCTACTTTTATAGTATACTTGGTGGGATTGGCATCTTGTGAGTCTAAGATTGTTTTGGTCACTTTTATGTTTTTACCAAGGGAGTCAATCTCATACCGAAAGCTGTACCAGTTTGACTAGTGGAATGATATATTTCGATACCGGTCAATACCAATGTACCGTTTCAAGTTTACCGTTATTTTTTTATATTTATAAATATATATATATATATATATATATATATATATATGTATGTGTGTGTGTGTGTATTATAATAAATATAAAATTTTACCATAAAACATTACCTCAATTCAGAACAAATTATTCATGATTTTAGACTTTAGCATCAATTAAAAAAAAACACAATATAAAAAATAGAAAGCTTAATTGTTCATTGCATACTAAAAAAACAAATAATACTACTAAGTTAATGTAGCTACTGTGCCTGGTAAGATAAAACAATTTTTGTGGAAAGCTTGTTCCAATGTGTTGCCGACTTTGGAGAATTTGAAGAAAAGGAGGGTTGTGAATGATGATACCTACTTCCAATGTTCCTCAAAGGCCGAATCCTCTCTTCATGCTCTCTGGGAATGTGAGGTGTTCCGCCAAGTCTGGGACACGGATTTCAGCTAGATAAATAGACAAATTATGGCTACTGGTTCGTTTGAAAATTTACTGGAGGCTGTATACGAGAAGCCGCACCAATTGGAGGTATTTGCAGTCACGGCCTGGTTCCTGTGGATGCGACGAAACAAACTCAGAGTGAAGGAGGATGTTATTCCTCTAAACCGGGTAGTACTTGAAGCGAAGAGGTTTTTATCGCTTCACAATCCAGGAAGGACGCCAAAGCTGAAACTACCCAGGCCCACCACTACTGTGAATTGGCGACCTCCAAACCGGTGTGAATATAAAACAAATTTCGATGGCGCAATGTTTTCTGATACAGGGGAAGCTGGTATTGGGGTGGTGATTCGGAACAGAGATGGTGAAGTAATGGCGGCCCTATCTGAAAAAATACCACAGCCCGCTTCTATTACGATGTTGGAACTGCTAGCAGCTAGGCGAGCTGCCATTTTCATCCATGAAGTAGGTCTCTGCAATTCCGTCTTGGAAGGAGATTCGGAAACTGTCATCAAAGCTCTTCAAAATGGTGATAAGTTTCAGACTGCTTTTGGTCATATTTGTCGAGATACTTTATTGTATGTTAAAGCTTTGCAGAGTTTTAATTTCTCTCATACTCATAGGCAAGGTAACTGTGCAGCGGATGCTTTGGCCAAAAAAGCTAGATATTGCTCATCTTTAACGGTTTGGATGGAATATGTTCCTCCAGACATTAGTTGTCTTGTATTGGTGGAAAAGCCACTCTCTTGATTAATGAAATTTCCCACGGAATGGATTCTCAAAAAAAAAAAAAAAAAAAATGTAAATAAGTTACCATTCTACCCTTATAAAAATTCAAAATTTACAAAACTAAAATAAATAAATAAAAAAGCTTTTTTCTATACCGGCTGGTATTGTCCGAAATTGGCCGGTATGGACGGTACATGGCCGGTATTTAAACCGGTACGAAATGTTGGCATTTCGATACCAGTATATGTACCGGTACAGTACATACCGGCCGGTACTGGTACAATATTGACTACACTGGTGTTTACACGTTATAATAAAATTGTTATATTAAAATTGTGAATGAAGAATTTAAATTTCATTAAAAAATAAAAAAAGAATGAATTTTTTTTGAGAGAAACCCTAAAAAGAACTTACATAATCTTTGTTACTTTTTTTTATCAACAAATAGACAACAGCTAAATTGTTAAGTCGATAATAGACGATAAATGGTGTCAATGGTTGACCTGCGTAAATAACAAATTATTAATTAGTTAAGAAAAAATTATGAAAAAGATTAACAAATTATTAATTCGTCAAGAAAAAATTATGAAAAAATTAATTTATGTACTATATAGTATTACTCTATGGTTATGTGGAAAAAATTTTGTAAACCATTCATAGTATGTGGTAGATTATTGGAAGTGCACTACACGTGAAATATACAAGAATTGAATAATGTGAATATGTGATACAAGTTATTTGAAAAATCAGTTAGCATTTAATCTTGGTAAGTCGTTTGTAAAAATTTTCAAAGAAATAATATCCCTCAAGAGAATGGCTTGTGTCCAGTGGCCAATTCCACTGGACACGTTGGGATATGAGCACGTATCCAAGATTAGACACATGTCCGCATCGCAACATGTCCAGTGGAACTGACCACTGGACACAAGCGTCATCAATCCCTCAATTACCACTGTGATTCCAAATTAAACTTTCTAGGATATCCTCTAGTTATGTAAACTCTTTTTATAGTTCTTTATCATCAGACCAAGACACTAATCGGTTTTTAGTATAGGCAGAGATTGAATCCCAAATATCTTATTCAACCATTAAAGACTTTATCAGTTGAGCTAACTAGCGCCCATTTCTTCTAGAGCTAAAAAGAAAAAAGAAAAATAATTTCACAACAACTCTTTGCCCCTGAGGCTTAGATTAATGAGCTTCTAAATATAGAATTTCGAACCTTTTTTTTTTATATATGCAGAATTTCGAACTTAATGGATGCACTAATGGATGAGGGCCTGAGGGGTCATCTGGGCAATTACTGAATATCGATAAAACGTTCATCAAATATTCAGGAAAGAGATTGAGGATACAGCATGATTCTATTTGATCTCTGTCAACGCAGGACTCGAAGAAAAGTTTTGTGCTTCTTGTTTTAGAAAAAATTGCAAGGGCGCATTAGAGGTTTGCTAATATAACCAGAGTCAATGTTCTCCTTTTCTAAAACAACTATGGTCTAGGGGCTCACTCATGTCGTCTGTTCCTAGGACTCCATTTTTTTAGCTAGTTCTGGTTTATAATGTTATATATTGTGTGGAGAAACTAGCTAATACCTACATGCATGAAGAATAACATATACCTCTACTCCTACTGTTGTGGAATAAAAACGTCTTAAACGATATAGTAGCTTTAATCATCTTGAAATATTAGTTAGATTACATTTTCTTCCTCTACCGTCCATGTTTGAAAAAAAATTCAAGATGGATCAAGTGCAACTTAAATCCAATCCATACATATATGACTATGTCATTTTGAATTAGTTATGGATCAATTACAACTTAAATCCAACTCACATAAATAGTGTCTAAATTATTTTTTTGGATTTAAAAAAAGGAAAATTCTTAATTTACATTGTACAATCAATATAAATCTTACATTGATATTACAATGTAAACCTATTATTACCCATTTAGAAAAAGAAAAAAAAAAATGCCGTAATATAGCAAATTATATATATATTTTTAATGAATAAGCAAAACAGTTAAAAACTATGCATTACAAAAAATAAGTAAAACAGAAGCTATGAATATATATTTCAGAATTTGGTAGACAGTTAAATTTGATTCATAGACTAAGTCGAATTGATCCGTTGTAAGGTTAAAACTGTTTTCATATGACCCTTTCCTGTTCTGATCTATGTTCGTAGGTTTCAAACTGAAGATATTTGTTATTTTCTGAATGTTTTCTCAAGCTTTTCAACAAAAACCTTCTTGATTGAGCTTCAACCACAAACAAATTTTCCTATATCTAAGGTTCAACATCTTTTTCTCTTATATTAACAAGCTTTTGAACAAAAACTCTGTACCCTAATCCATTCCTGTCTTTAAATATTTAGAAACACAACATCTGCAATCCAATTAATGCAAACACAAAACTCTCATTTCTCTGCCAACGTACTCTTCTAGCCATCTTTGCTTTCGTAACAGAGTGACTAAATTTTACTCTGACCATCTTTGTTAATTCAATTTACAATACTATAGAACCAATAATGACGGGGCCAGCAATGAGTAGCAGTGGGCTATTCCAATTTTTGGTGCAAGTGATAAAAGGACGATGGTTCACGGTGTTTGCCTCCTTGTTTATTATGGCAGGGGGTGGTGCAACTTACATATTTAGAAACTATTCACAAGCAATTGTAGAAGCTCTTGGATATGACGAGGCAGATATCAATACGATGAGCTTTTACAAGGACGTTGGTGCACATGTGGCAATCGTGGCAGGCCTAATTGGTGAGGTAATACCATCATGGCTCATGCTTTTCATTGGTGCAGTCATGAACTTTGGAGGCTACTTCATGATATGGTTGGCAGTCAAAGGCAAAATCGCCAAGCCACACATTTGGCAAATGTGCCTCTTCATTGCAATAGGAACTGATTCTCAGAATTTCACAAATACAGCAGCTGTTGTCACTTGTGTCAAGAACTTCCCCGAAAGCCGAGGGGTTGTGATTGGTCTTCTAAAGGGTCTTGTTGGACTTAGCGGAGCTATTTTGACACAACTTCACCTTGGAATCTATGGAAATGATTTGGATTCCCTTATTTTACTCATTGGATGGGCGCCAGCGATGGTAGCATTGTTGTTTATGTTCACAATTCGGTTAATGAAGACTGAAAGGCAACGAAACGAGCTGAGAGTGTTTTTGCATTTCTTCTATATGACAATCTTACTTGCAATCTTTCTCATGGCCGTGACATTACTTAGGAAATACATTGATTTCCCTGAAGCATTCAACGTTGAAAGTGCTATAATGGTTACTGCCTTGCTCGTACTCCCTATCTATATTGTCATTAGAGAAGAGGCAATCTCATGGAAGCTCAAGAGAAGGCAATTGAATAATCTTCCTACCGAGGTAATCATTGAGGAACCACAAGCTTTGCCAGAACATTCATCAAGTAATAACAACCATGAGCAAGAAAACAATGAGAAAGTTTCATCTTGTTTTGCAAACATTTTCAACAAGCCAGAAAGAGGAGAAGACCACACAATTCTACAAGCAATCCTAAGTGTCGACATGTTATATATATTCATTATGTCACTATGTGGACTTGGGACATGCTTAACAGTCATAGACAATTTCAGGGCCATTGGTGAGGCTAAGAAATTACAATCCCGGACCATAAGTTCTATCATAACCGTTATAAGCATATGGAATTACTTTGGGAGGGTCTATGCTGGTTTTGTCTCGGAGCTTTTATTACTAAAATATAAATTTCCTCGAACCAACATGATGGCTTTTTCACTCTTCATCTCATGCATTGGAACCCTCCTCATTGCCTTTCCAATAATCCCTGGTTCATACTATATGTCATCACTGCTCGTTGGGTTTTCATATGGTGCACAAGTCACATTGCTTTTCACAATCATTTCCGAGCTCTTTGGCCTTAAGTACTACTCCACTCTATTCAATTGTGCACAACTGGTAAGCCCACTTGGGGGATTCTTACTAAACTCAATGCTCGTTAAATCCTTCTACAAAAGAGAGGCATTGAAGGATGCTGCACCTGGACCTGATGGGACTTATCCAAAGGACCCGACCTGCATCGGTGACCATTGTTTCAGGTTATCCTTCTCAATTTTGGCTTGTGTCACATTCGTAGGAATTCTTTCTTCCCTAATTTTGACATGGAGGACAAAAGATTTTTACAAAGGTGACATATATAAGAAGTTTAAAGTTGACAAAAGCAAAAATAGCCCAGTTGACAGTGTCAAGAAGTATAATGGAGAAACATATGTGAAGTTTAATGAGATCAACAAGGCCACACCAGAGACATAGATGGCTCAACAGTCACACACCCTTAGTGGACGATAATGTATAGAACTCTCACAGAACTTGGAGGATTGGAATGAGAAAAAAGAAAACTGCTCAAGAGAATAATAGGCAATTTGGGTTGGGTCCATTGGCATTATCATTTTATTAGCAATTTTAATTTCCAAAATGTACCAAGTCCTCTCTTTTTTTTCTTTTTTTTTTAGCAAGGATTGTTTAAGTTTTGGGTTTGTGAATAGCAATCATTTTTTAATAAATTTACAAAATCTTTATTACTACTCGGTGATAGTTTACATGCTTATTTCAAGTCCATTGTCCCCCAAAAGCAAATTCCATTATAAACATGTGTTAGCTGAGCTCCCTGATCAACATATTTGAAATGCACTAAGGAGGATTAATGTAATACCTGATGATTGAATTATCAGTTAATTAAATTAGTGGGAGTCATGGAAAAAAATTTAGAAGAGCATATCATATTCTAGATAATTTTAAATATAAAATTTGTAATAATATATTTATACAATTGTCATAGGTGTGCTCCATAAATCATAGTCAAATATTAGAGTATTGGTATGAGATAAGATAAGTCCTAAAAGTTGGAACTTTTGGAGACAACGACAGCATCCAATTCAGAAACAGTAAAAAAATAATAAATAAATAAATAAAGCTAAATTGAGACTGGTGCAGGATTCAACTGAACTGTTCCATATGGGAATGTTATTATTTGACATTCTAGATTTTTATGCAATCCAAGTATCCAACTCGTTTTGCTAGGGCAATTTGTACAGCTCCAACAACACCCAATTGTTTTTGTTGATTGTTGGTTTTCCCATCGTATTGCAATATGTTAGTGTACAATTCATTTAAAATAATAGCCTTCAAATTTCTTTAGAAGTTGAGTTGGCTTACAGAGACTGGGTGAGTAAACTGGTAAAGTGATAAAATTCAAACCACAAATAGATACTATTAAAATGAGCCTAATCACATGTAAGTTTACTATAATTTCTCCCTTCTAACTATAAAATTATCAACAACAAAAAAAATTATTCATTTGTTAATACAATTTTTGTTGAGTACTATGAAAATTACTTTTAAATATAATCGGGGCATAAAAATCATTTGCATAAATTATAATTTCTTTTGCTTCATTTTTTATACAAACCAAACAAAGAAATATTATATTCTTTTTTTTTTCTTTTTTTCTATTCCGGCTAAACAAAGATATGGTAAAACAACAAAACAAAAACAAAAAGCATTTTCTTTCTTCCCATTATTCTACCCTATATTTTATATTTCTCACATTTTCATCCTCTCAACCAAATATGTCCTAAATTAGACATGTAAACCTCACAAATACATTGTCAACTTGCTCGTATTCCTTCCACTTTGTTGTGAAATAATGGAAACTCTAATATTAATTTCTATGATTTGGGGCTAACAGAAGCGCATTTATACGAACAAGAAAATAAAACATCTACACAAAACAACAATATTTCTAACTTGATTCAGCCAACTTCATGTCTATGTCAAAATCTCACAACCAAAGTCCACCATTAATGACATGGATTTCAGCTACAATTAATCAAATCTCATAACACTCACAAACCCAAAGCCTCAACACACTCACATAACAACAAACTCTAAACACAACCATAGATATTTTTCAACCCCAAAAATCTACCAAATTACTCTTTGAAGAAACCCACTTTATGTTCTTCTTAGAGCATTCTCCTCACTCCATATAAGAAAACCTTTGGGCAAAAGCCACCAAACCCTTTGTAACAATGCCTATTTATAAGGTTTCAATTCTATTTCTTAATGAACAAGGAATAAACAATTACTTCTTCCATGAGAAAACCATTTTCCTTCCATATCATGGAAATACTTGTCTTTCACACCAAGAAAAAACAATTCCTTCCATGCCAAGGGAACCCAAGCCAAATCTAATTAAGAAAGGAAATTTATAACCACACTTTTCATTTGGTTAATCTTCTCTCTCTATTTTACAAAAATAAATGCATTCATATAAAGCTTATCTCAAGCTTTTTTCAATAATTGATTATTTGTTCGGAAGACTCCAATTGAGAGATTAATATAATATATATGGATACCACTTAAACCAAAAGTTTAAGCCAATGGATTTGGGTTCAATTATGTTATAATAATCACTCACTTTTTCTTATTAGTATCCAATGTCAGACTTCACAACTCAACTAACCACGTTACTTAAAAGTGAATCATCCAACATGTAGATTTCAAATCAATTGCATCCAGCTGTTCGGGTGTGGGTTGGATATCCCTAGTACTGATTATAAATGCATGGCTTTATAGCATTGGTGTCATCAATGATAAAACATCAATCGAGTTGGGCAATATTAATCCACCATCTAATTGAAAAAGACTCGACTCTATGGTCGTACTTCTGTTTTGAGTTGTCAATTGGAATCGATGAGTTCTATTGAGTGAGGGAGGCAGAACAATGCACAATGAGAGAATGGAAGGCACAAAACTATGCCTAGATCTGACCTCCCCCATATGATATAGCCTCACAAAGATGGCGGCAATTGACAATTGAGACTTTAGAATTGATTTCTTACAATGGTGGCAACAAACGACAATGCTTTAGATTAGATCTAATCCTCCCATGATTGACAAGACGCAATTGGTTCAACAATTTAACTCCCTCCAACTCATCAACATTCAATAGCCAACTGAAATTGGTTCGATTTCACTACCTAAAACCCAATACCAACCAAAGCATTAGCTAAAATAATCCAAAATAGGTCATATCAATCAGGTGGGTCTGAGTTATTAAATCAATTGTTTATACAACCCTAATTACTGGTTAATTACTCCGTAGTTTAGGGCTACTTGACGATAAAGCAGGAAGGTCAAGAGTATTTTTATAGCTCAACTTGCTGAGTTATAAAGTTGAGTGTATTCTGATATGTGTTTTTTAGATGTACCAAACTAATAACTACTCCTCATGTAGTCAATAAAAACGTAAAAATCTACGACCACTCACATTTGATCCCTTATTTTATTTGCCAGCTTTAAACTTAAACAATTGCCATTTCCATTGTACTTGTGGTCCAAAAACTTTTCTTTTTAATCTCTAGTGGTCCAATCACTTTTTCCCAATTCCCACTAATTAAATTAATTAATTATTATCCATTCCTTTCTTTTTGAGAATCTTAATAGAATTATTATTATTATCCTTTCCCATCATTGTTTTTGTGGTACCCAAAAAAAAAATTTGTAAAACCAAATTCCAATAACGAAAATGAAAATGAAAAAGTTAAAAATAATAGCTATAATTATTAGAAATGTACACGCATTAAATGACAACAACAAGGACTTAAATAAGAAATAACAGCAACAACAACGATATGCACAACCCCTGACCCATCATTATGCCCCACCCACCCACCCACTCACCCGGGCGGCCCGCAAACTAACACCCATGACCCATGACCCATTCCAATTTTTTTTTTAACGACCCCGCGGGGACCAGTATTTTTTTTTTTTTATCACAAAGAAAATAGAGAGCTGGCGGGGTCAAACTTGAAATTACCAAATTACCCCCCATTTGACGATGATGACAGAGATCTGATCTCAGATCTTGTCGAGCTTCTCGGCCTTGACGACGGGATTGGCTTTGGCGATCTGCTCTCTTCCCATCTCTTTGAAATCGAAGGTGCAACCGTGGTGCTCCGGGTACCTGTGGGTCCCGCAGAACGTCATTCCGCACCTGCACTTGAACCCCGTGAGCCCCACGCGCCTCCTGCAAGTCAAGCACCTGTTCGCCACCGCCGCCGCCACCGTAACCGCCTCCTCCGGCTTCGATTCGGTCTCTTTAACGACGAAAACCGGAGGAGGAGACGGAGGTGAGGAAGATATAGTAACATCGGCTGTTGATGATGAGGATGACGACGACGACGACGACGTGGCGACGAGGGATTGGTTGAGAGCGAGCTTAGCCGAAGAGGATTGCTGCTCCGTGAGCTGCAAATCTCGGTAACATTTGGAACAGAGATTTTGCGTCGCCGGACTCCCGAAAAATCCACAGTTGTTCGCGCATAGCTTTGGTGCTTGGCATCGATGCTCTTCCGCCATTTTTCTATAACCAAAAACAAAATAAATTCCTTAAGAAAACAATTTTCTCTGAGAAAAAAAAAATTCAAAACAAACAGAAGACAATAAAAAAATAAAAAAATTACCTGTTTGTTTTTTGATTTAGATCTGAATTAACGAGGTGTAGATGTAGATATAGAAGGAAAAAAGAATAGATGTTTAGGAAAGAAGTCAAGAGAAAGAAGAAGGGAAAAGGAAAACCAAGGGAATCTCTCTCTTCAGGGAGGAAAAGATATGAAGGGAAAAAAGAAAAGCACCTCCTAGCAGACGCTCCTTGAGGAGATTCCTTGGTCCTCAAAAGAAAATTCCACACACCTTCTCTCTCTTTCTTTCTCTCCTTTTCTTTTCTTTCTCTCTCAAGTAATTAAATTATAACAAACTCTTTTTTTTTTTTTTCTTTTTGGGTTTTATTGGTTTCTGTCTCTATAACACGCCTTTAAATTAATTAACGGCTGTCTTTTGTTGTTTCTAGAAGCCGTTTAAGGTACGCTAGTGGCATTAGGATTAATAATTTAATTTAATAATTAAATTAAATATTTTTTTTCTTTAATTGGAGACGCCAATTTGGACCGTCGTAATCGAATTGACGGCGAATGTGGTACGTACGTTGCGGATGAGACGGAAATGGTAGAGTAGAGAAATCTGGGCCGTTCATTGTCTGTGGCGCGTACGGCTTCCTATAGCTATTTAGATGATAATTGGTATTTTTTCTTTCATTTCATGCTATAGAGGGCCACTTTTGGTGAAAAAGTTACGAGATGACATTACTCTTCGGAATAATGCTATGTGTTGTTGTTTTTTTTGTATGTCAAGTTGTCAACCTCTTGTTTCATGCCAAAATAAAATGTCAATGTCTTGACCTTTACAGTTTTTTAATGACTTATTTGATATATATAAAAAAAAAATGGTTAAAAAATCAATTTTTTATATATAAAAGTCTATAAAAGTATATCTACAAACAAAATAATAATGAATATTGTCAATTAATTAAACTACAATATTTGAAAGAATAGGTAATTATTGAGTATTCTTGGAGTACCATAAATACGTACTCTTTCCTCTTATATAACTGTGGATAACATTAATTAAATTTATGATGGAACACACAATTCATGTAAGATGAGAAATTACGCATTTATAATCCTAACACTTATTTTCTATATACTAATTAGTAATTATTTGTCATTACAATTAAAATATACATTTTTAACATTAATTTCAAATTTTAAATATTGTTTAATAAACAGATAGTTTATATAATTAGGAATTTCAAGAAAAATAAAGTAAAAGTAATAACTTCAAGGTTAGGTGTCATTTTCAAAAATAGAGGTGGTTTTTCTAGGGAGATTAATTTAGTTTATCCAAAATAATAATTACATTCCTTTTTTTTTTTCTTTTTTAATTTCCTAAACAACACTCACAAGAGACATGGGGTGGAATTCTTTTCCATTTTATGTTAATCAAAACTAAGAAAAAAATATATATGTTCAATCTAAATGTAAATAACAGGGGCCTTGCAATAGTTATTTTCCCCGATAGAGATACATGCTACTACAAATAATACGGCTAAAAGTTGTCCAATTTTGCAGAGATAAATAAGCAATTCTCCTCTCTTACAAAAATGCTCTCGTCCCAACCAAGTTGAGAATCAGTACCTTTTTTGGCCGATAGTCGAGAAGACTTGGCTAACGTTGCTTAAGCTATAAATTCTCCTATTTTTTTAATAGAATTTTGACCTTCCACATCTTGCTAAAGTCTTGTTTGAACTTATAGGACAAATCAGTCTCGAAAAGATTCAGTCTTACTCTTCTCAAATATATATATATATTAAATGATTTTTAGCCCAAGCCAAGGAGTGGAAGGGAACTCTTTTATAATTTTCTTGCTTCACTGGTAAAAATAATATGCCTTTTCCATGTTTCTTTTTTTCTGCGGAGTTTAAGGCTTTTACATCCCCTTCTCATCTGTATATTTCAATTTTCATTATGGAACAAATAAGGGTCCATGCAAAAACCCTGCCATAAAAAATGGTGATCTTTCCATCTTGCTCAGTTCTCAGATCAACATTTTCAAATTCAAAAGCAATCTCCGTTGCCTCCTGGAAACTAAAGATCATCAACATTGGGGTGTCAAAATGATACAAAAAGTATCAACATGGCAATTTCAAATCTACAGTGACAAGTATCAGTAGTTTGCAACACCACTCAAACCACTTTCACTGTTTCACAGAAGTAATACTAATCTATCATACAAAGCATTTACATTGCAAGCTAACTTTGGAAATGGAACTAAAATAGAAGTAAATGAAGGTTTTTTTTTCCCCAACCTGCAGCCCCGAGGGAGGGGGGATTTTACTTTTTATATCAACAAAAACAAATAAAAACAAAGTTCCAAAAAAGGGAATCCATGGACCATGTTCTTCGCCCATGTGAGTCAATCTAACAAATGAGCTTGGTGCCTTTAAAAATTTTGATATTTAATCTGAATCGTGAATTTGAAACGGAGAAATATTAAAGTTCGGCTCATGACAGCTATATCACCTTAATGTTTACTTGAAACAATGGGCTACGCAACACCTACAATGTAGGCATTCCAAGCATCTTGTTGCTGAAAACTTTTCACCTCTTCATATTTCACATCACGTCCTTCACCAAATCCCTCTGTAGTTCTGATTTCTTCTGTATCTGGCATTTCTCGAAGCCAAAAATGGACAGATCGGAATCCAGCCTCTTCTAAGCAGTCTTTAATCTCAGGCAACGACCACCTGGCACATAAGCAACCAACTTATAACGTTTTTGAAATTTATTCAAGATCACTACTAATAATAAATCCTGAGCTGTTTATATCATTACGCCTTTCATATCTAGAACACAATTTAATAGAATAAATAACACAACTTACAGCCTCCAGCTGTATGAAAATGCATGGCGAAGTTTTTTCTGCTGCTTTTGGAGAAGGAAGTGGAGGCTAATCCTTGTTTTTCGCTCAACAACGTCAAATTCAGCTTGCTCCCAAACATACTGCACATGCCGATAGCAAATTCTAAACCATAAGAAAAGAGGCCTGTGCCATGAAGAATAAGATGAATTGCTATATTTTAATTTATGTTGCGCCCTGGACAGGAATGAACACAAAATAATAAATTAGTTCCTTCCATGTCTTAGCAACTTTAATAGCATTAAGCTATAAGGAGATATTTAGATTTCACTTTCTCATGTATTAAACGTCTCTAGCTTAATGATGATTGCTGTCATATAAGCTGTATTTTGGATATCTCACCAATTTGATAAAAGATCCATAACAAACAGTGGGGACAAGAAAGGAAAGATTAAAAGAGAATTCTAGGAAAAAAGCAGTAGAAAAGATCCTAAGTGGAAGAATTAACAGCGGAAATTGCATACAGATGTAAAACTAGAATACGAAGGACCTCTGATCAAAATAATTTCATTTCTTTTTATTTTTTATTTTTGGCCTGATTATGTTTCATATCATTCCAAATGTTTCTCGTGGCACACAGTTGGACTCACAGCTCTGGAGACTAGATTATTAGATCTCCTTTGAACCTGAACCTGGTCAAATACATTTATATCTACGATCTTCCTTCTGATACTATTAATGTCATTACTATTTGGAGCAGAAAGACTATACCGTAAAATTGGCAAATCTTCTCTGAAGTCTTAGCTTGTGCTCTGATGATGTCCCACCATATAAATCCATCACAAATATACCACCTTCCTTTGACAAGGCATCAAGGACATGCTTAAAATACAAAACCAGCTCTGCACGTTTATGGAGACAACAGCAGCTATAGTTAAATGCACAAACAATGTCTCTAGGAGGTAGTGGCAAACTCTTCATGTACTTATCATCAGCAGTAGATCCCACTTGCACAGTAGATTCCAATGCACGAGTCTCAGAACCATCTTTGCCCTCTTGCAGTGTAATGTTACTTATCAGTTCTTGAGGCTCAAAGTTGACTAGCTTGGCCTCAAGAGGTTGCAAGACATTGCCATGAAAGAGGGATATTCTGGAATACCCATCAGCCCCAACTCTACTTATGTTCTTCTCCAAGCACCAATTTAGAGCCTCAAGGTCCAAATCCAATCCCACAGCAGTCCTTCTTGAATTACTACGGATCCATTCTGCACTGTCAAACATATAGAATTCATTAGGTATTTACATGCTTTCGGCATTGCAACTGCAAAACAAATCAATGACCTATGGCTTAAGAATGGGCAATACTCAAATTACAAATTTACTTGCAGGAGAGGAAAAAAAGACAGGTATTATATTTATCATAAGCAAAACTTGTTAACATTTATCACAGTTGGACTCAGAAGGTTAACCAAATGAAAGTAGGAACCTATACAAAAGTTACCTCATACAAATTCAAGAATACAATTTAGGCTGCAAAGCTACCATCTTTGTCTTCAAATTAAATAGCATACATAACATGCCATTAATAGCTTACTCCATATAAGCCACAGGAGAATAATCTCCATGAAATAATCTTAAGCTATGACTAAGACAGCAATAGGGTCATAAAACATTTGATAGCTTATTTTTAACATCAAAGTCCACAAAATGGAGAATAGTACTGACACGCATACCTGAAGGGGGAAGCAAAAGTGACAATTTATTTTGATTTAGTTTCATTCTTTTTGGACATCAATTGTATTATTATTTTAGGCCCTAGTATTTTTTTGATACATAGATAATTGGGGGTGTGGGGATTTGAACCCTAGAAGTCTATGTTGGAAACACTAGGAGGTACTTACCAATTGAGCAACAAAGCTCTTCGCTAGGCCCTAATATTTAATCAAGTTAATTAGTATTTTTTTTATTTTTTTTAAAGTCTAGGGATTTTCGTCATTCAATAAGTAGGGATTCCTAAGCTAGTTAGAATTAGGATTTAGCATCCTTATATAAGTAAACTATGTACTCCTATTAAAAGGAATCATTTTGATGAATGAAAAACTGCTTTTGGTGCTGACTCCAAGTAAGCCTAGGTTCCAATCCTTTATTTTCTTGTCTTTCAATTTCATTGTTGATTCATTCTGGTTTTATCCTGTGTCAATACCAGCTTTAGAAATGTCAAACAATTGCCAGACAACGCCACTAACATGGTTGGTTTATTAAGCAACTACTTTTTCCTTTTGCATAAACCCTCCCTTGAATCATTGAAAGAGTTTACAAACAACACATAAAACCAATGCCCTCGCCACAAAGCACCAATTTGGTAACAACTTAACATAATAGGATACAATAATTCAATAAAACCTTGCAGATATGCATTCCAAAGTACCACTATTTCTTGGGTAGGAGTATTTCCAACATGTGTGATTCCAATACATTAAATTCTTGAACAAAATTTCATAAACCAGAAAAATGGGAAAAATGGTACAAGCAAACCAAATAGGGTGAGAATGTACCTAAGAAGAGCGGTTCCACAAAAATCTTCTTGGAGATAGAGAGGCAACCTCCCACCCACATACATCAAAAAAAACTTCTGCATATAGCTAATGTCTCCCTTCGGAGACTGCATCCGAAACAAAGAATTTACAAAACCCCATCACAATTCTGTTGCAGAAAGTCAAAAATATATACATACAATTCTCAGCTATCCTAAATTTCCCACATTTTTCTCAGAAAGCAAAACAGGGTATTGAAAGAACTAGTGAATGAGTCAAACCTGTACGGATTGCTGGTAAAGATCAAATTTTGAAGGCATGTTCTTTGATGGGTGCTCTTCATTTTTGTCATCTTCTTGTTCTTGTTCCTGTTCTTCTTTTTCTTCCTCCTCCTCCTCTTCTTCTTCTTCTTCTTCTTCAGGAACAGAAGGCTTGGAATCAGAGGAATAAGAAGAAGAGGGTAGGCTTAGCTGGTAATCATAGTCATCGTCTTGTTCCGCAGCATAGTAAGAGGCTCCTCGATGAGGATTCCTTTGTTGGTGCCTCTGCTTCTTCTCTCGCTTTCCCATATTCTTGATTTTCTTTCTAGTTTCTACCACCACCACCGCCCAACGCTCAAATAGTAACTGTGTTCTGTGTGTGTGACACTGACAACGAAAGTCTCTGCCTCGCCCAAAAGAAAGGAGAAAAGGCAATCGTTTGTGCTTCTTTCTTATACGGCAGGTCGTTTAGCTCAAGTAAACGGCCAAGCGTTTCATTCTTTTTTATTTTTATTTATTTGTTTGTAGGGCACTCCAAAAAGTGTTATTATTACCCTCAAAGTAATAATAATGCAAGCTTTCAAAGTAATATATATATATATATATATATATATATATATATGCTAATGCTAATGCGACAATAAATTTTACTATATCTTCACAAATGTAACATGACTATAATTGGTGTATAATAAAAGTGATATTAATAATAATATCGTGTAAAAGTAACGTTACTCTGGTCACAATTTGTAAAAAAATTTGGTGATAGCATTGTTAAAACTGAAAATCATTTTCATATTTCTTTTAATCTACCGCTAATAGTTTGGATTAGGTAAATGACAGTTATTTTCCGTTTCGTGTATGACCATAGTGTGCATGGATCGAGTTGGGTTGGTTTTAGATATTTTTTAACCTTATTGGACCTCATTGGGTTGAGAATTTTTTTTTTTCAACGCAACCCACGGTAGCTTTAAATACCCAATCTATGTAAATGGAGTTGGAGCCATTTTGTGATGCTTAGTAAAATAAAATTGGGCAATTAGGTATAATATCCAATTTTTGTCAAAACCAAAATTAAAATAAATCAAACTAACAAATTAAAACTAAGTCTAAAAATCTACAATAAATTAACCTAACAAATTTAAAATGCATATATTTTTGTAAACTATTAAAAACATAGATTGGGTTGAGTTATTTGGGTTGAAATTTTGCCAAATCCCCCCGACAAATAAATAAATAACCCCACCAATCAGTTCATGAAAGGACAAAGAAAAAAAAAAGGACAAATTGTAGCATCATTTGGGTTCATCAAGTTTATGGGTTGAATCACACCCTATGGATGATGGATCGTTTCTCAGCAAATAAAATAAACAAATGAACGATTGCTTTAGCTCATATCTATAGAGTAGTAATTCATGTTATAGAGTATTGTTAAGATTAGGGCAATTGAATACAGATTGACATGAATGTAACCTGTAGGGGCATGTTCGTTAATTCTATGATTTAGGATACTAAGCAAGACACAGGATACAACTGATTGGTGTTATGGGTTGGTATTGATCCTGTACGGCACCGAGGTGCCCCAGATCCAATTGGGCCTTGGATTCAGGCCTAGTAGAACGGCCCAATTTTTCAATCCCTTTTTATTCTACCCTCACAAACTACAAGTCCAAGTCTCATCACCTAACCACTGCTCGGCGTAAAATGCCCGAATAATAAAGAAAGACTGAAATCCGAACATACCATAACATGCTCGGCAATTTCCAGGAAGCATCACTACCGAGCATATTCGCTTGAGTTGGAACCAAGTTCCAAGGCCACATTCGCTACATTCCACTCTCACCTAAACATCTACTTACAACAGATAATATTGGACCTTCAATTGCACTAACTATGGCAGTAATCATGATCTCTTCACTAATTTAGAGCTAAAAATAGGAGAAGTTGGGGAAGGAAAAAGGTGGTTGAGAGGTTCACAAAAGAGATAGAGAAGAGAAAAACAGCGATTCAAAAAGAGAGAGAATAAACTACGTTGAGTCTCTGTGCCGAGAACGACCCAAAGTAGGAAATCCTAAACCCACCTTATAAGTAAGTTGTGAGCCCAAGTGAGGTTAAGCCTAACAGGCTCATTTCCGGCGCGCACAATTGGCGCCCACCGTGGGGCTATCCTACGAAGCTGTGGTTTGACTGAGACTCAAGCACGAGAAATGTCCGAAAGGCGATCAGAGGGCCAAGCCGAGAGCGGATTGGTAGGATCTTCTCGGGACTTCACATGGCGGGAAAGAAGGCAGAAAAGGCGTGAAGATAGGGAGCGTGGGTGAGGAGAAGAAGAATCTGGCCTGGGGGAGGGGTCAGACCAGACTCACCGAACAATGTCGGGTGCCTCAGGGCAAGGGCAACGTGATGAGAGAGACCAAGAGCTGGAGTGGTCGCGTAGACTGGTGAGGGATTTGGAGTTGAAGGCAAAGGGTTGGCGCCAGAGAAGGGACCGAGACAACCGAGAAAGGAGGGATGGTAGTGTGGGAAATCGAGGCGAAGAGAGCTCTAGCCAATCCGGTCCCCAACGATTCCGGGACCGTTCACTTTCCTAAGAATCACACCGACATGAGAACCGCTCGCATTCCCGCGAGACGCGTCAGCGTCGGAACCATTCACGTTCACGCGGATATGACGACCGTGGTTCGGATTCCCAGGAGGAACGGCAACCCTACAATGCTGTCATGGACGCAATGAGCCGGGCCTTACGAAGAGCTACTTGGTCGCCGTTCTCAAACAAAATTGAACAGGCCCCTATGCCGAGCCGATTTACACGGCCACCGTTTAACTCCTACGATGGGAAAACGGACCCGGTGGAACATGTCAGTCATTATATCCATATGATGTCTTTGCATGCACACAATGATGCGTTGATGAGTAAGGTGTTCCCCTCTAGTCTCGGCTCCACGGCCTTGAGATGGTTTAATGGGTTACGAAAAGGTTCCATTCGCAGTTTTGCCCAGCTAATCCAGGAGTTTGGCGCTTGATTCATGACGTGCAGCCGGGTGCCGCAACCGGTGGACGCGTTGCTTTCCATAAAAATGAGGTTCGGCGAAACCCTTCGGAGTTATGCCAGCCAATATTGGGAGCTATACAATGAAATCGGTGGGGGCAATGAGAAGATTGCGGCAAGCACTTTCAGGATGGAGCTTCCCGAAGACTCTGAACTACGGGAGTTGTTGACGAAAAGACCTTCCAAGGATATAAGGCAACTTATGAGGCATATTGAGGAGTATAAACGTCTTGAAGATGATCGGCTGCAGAATAAGGGTAAGGCCCCGTTGCTTGGTCACTCCCGGCAGAGCGTTTTTCCAATGAGACCAAGGAAGGATTTCAAGATGCAAGAACTAGAAGCACAAATTGGAGGGGTGAATGTGGCATTCAAAGAGCCGATACACAAAATTTTGGACCAGAGTAAGAACGAATCGTTCTTCAGATGGCCGAATAAGATGGGGGGCGACCCATCCCGGAGAAATCAAAACTTGTACTGCACATACCACAGAGATAAAGGGCACACCACCGAGCAGTGCCGGGTATTAAAAGATCATCTGGGCCAACTAGTGAAGGCGGGATATTTGAAAGAGTTCGTAGTGGATTTCGGTAACCGCGATGCCAGCCATGGTGCTCAGCAAAAAAGGAACCCCCTCCCACCGCCATTAGGAGTGATCGAGGTCATCCATGCTGCCCCGAAAGGTGCGGCCATAACCAGAAAAGGAGTATTAACAGTGACGCCCAGAGAAACCTGCACGGAAAGACAATCACTCGGAAAGAGGATGAAAGTTGGCCGGCTGGCAATTTCTTTTGACGAGGAAGATCTGGAGGGAACGATCCAACCCCATGATGATGCGTTGGTAGTAACAGCGCGGATAAGCGACTTCTTAGTAAAAAGGGTGATGATAGACCAGGGAAGCGGAGCCGATGTAATGTACCCAGATTTTTTTGAGGGGCTCGGATTAAAAAATCAGGACTTGATGAAGTATGATACGCCGTTGGTCTCATTTGATGGAAGAATGGTGATCCCCGAAGGTCAAATTTCTCTTTCGATGAATATGGAGGGCAAGGAAGTAATGGTGACCTTCATAGTAGTCATATCATTCTCCCCATACACGGCAATCCTAGGAAGGTCGTGGATTCACGCAATGAAGGCTGTTCCGTCCACACTACATGTAAGAGTTAAATTCCCTACCGAGCATGGAATTGCCGTGGTACGAGGAAACCAGCAAGTGGCTAGGCAGTGCCTGGTCGCCGCGGTCAAGTGGAAAGGCGAGCAGGTTGAACAGAAGGAAACCACCGAAAGAGCATCTTCATAGCAATTACAGAAGCCCCGAGAAGAAGCAGGGGCAAGTTGTGCCGAGGATATTTTAAAGGTCAAAATTTTTCCAGACACTGACAGGTATTTTCAAATAGGGCGAGCATGAGAGACCGGGATAAGGTAGAAATATTGTTATTCCTTTTGCAGAATGTGGATGTCTTTGCATGGAGTCCGTACGAAGTGCCCGGAGTAGACCCCGAGTTCATAGTCCATAAGCTCAAAGTGGACCCATCATTCCCCTCGAAGAAGTAAAAGCCGAGAAGAGCATTGAAAGAGCATGTTGACGTGTTCAAGTTGGAAGTCCAGAGGTTGAAGGAAGCGAGGGTGATAAGAGAAATATTCTTCCCAGAATGGTTAGCAAATACAGTGGTAGTGAAGAAAAAGAATGGCAAGTGGAGGGTTTGTGTGGACTTCACAGACTTAAACCGGGCATGCCCGAAAGACCCGTTCCCAATACCAAAGATTGCTCAATTGGTAGATGCTACGTACGGACACCCAAGGATGAGCTTCTTGGATGCCTTTCAGGGGTATCATCAGATTGCCCTGGCACCCGAGGACCAAGAGAAGACAACATTCATCTCCCCGGATGCAAACTATCACTATAACGTAATGCCATTTGGGATAAAGAACGCCGGAGCCACGTACCAACGAATGATGACAAAGATGTTCCGAGAAAAAATTGGGTGCACGGTAGAAGTATACATCAACGATGTGGTAGTGAAGAGTAAACAGGAAGAATAGCATGTAGAAGATCTTCGAGGAGTGTTTGAGGTGCTCTGGCAACATAAGCTGCGCCTAAACGTTGAGAAGTGCACTTTCGGCGTGGGGGCTAGTAAGTTCTTGGGGTATTTGATCTCTAATCGGGGGATAGAGGCCAATCTCGACCAGATCGAAGCCGTCAATCGCCTCAGGCCCCCGAGCAATCCCAAAGAAGTGCAAGTATTAACCGGGATGTTAGCCGCACTTAATTGGTTCATTTCCAAATTTGATGATCGCTGCAGACCGTTTTATCAGCTTCTGAAGAAGTGGAAGGGATTTCAGTGGGATGAGGAGTGTGATAAAGCCTTTCGAGATCTGAAGGAGTATCTGACACAAGCGCCCATGTTAACGGCTCCAGATTCCGGAGAAAACTTATTCATGTACCTCTCGGTGTCTGATCACGCCGTAAGCGCAGTGCTGCTAAGGGACCGAGGAATACAGCAACCGGTGTATTATATAAGCAAAACCTTGGTAGATGTTGAGACGAGATATCTACCTTTGGAGAAGTTAGCATTGGCCCTGGTGCACACCACAAGGAAGCTGCCGCATTACTTTCAGGCTCATACTTTGTTCATCTTGACCGAGTATCCCTTGCAGTCGTTGTTAAAAAGGTCAGACTTCACGAGCCGAATAGCTAAGTGGGGGACTCAGCTAGGTTCCTTCGACATAAGGTACAGGCCGCAAAGCTCAGTAAAGGGGCAGGTCCTTGCTGATTTCATTGCAGAGTTCTCCCCTAGGAACGACGGGAATATAATCTGTATGTAGAAAGTTGTCCGTGGAAGGTATTTGTGGACGGCGCTTCGAGTGCTGTGGGGGCCGGAGCCGGAATTGTCATAATCACTCCAGAGGGTATACGACTGGAGCATTCCTTCAGATTGGGGTTCAAAGCCTCTAATAACGATGTCGAGTACGAGGCCTTTCTTGCCGGATTGAGAACCGTTTTATGCCTGGGCGCACAGGATGTGGAGATTTATTCGGATTCTCAACTGGTTGTGTATCAGATCCATGGAAGCTTTGAAGTCCGGGATTCTCGAATGAAAGCCTATCTGAGCGCAGCTAAGCAAATCATTAACAAGTTCGGAACAGTGAAGGTGGCCCAGGTCGGCCGGGCACAAAACAGGCACGCTGACTCACTAGCCACGTTGGCCTCGTCAATAACCGAGGAGGTTCCTCGACTTATCAAAGTAGAGCTTATAAGGGAGCCAAGTATCGGTATGGAAGATAATTGTATCTCGGCCAGGGTCGACGTCGCCGTGATTTCAACAACCAAGCCGTGTTGGATGGACCCGATCGTTGACTTCTTGGCCGAGGATAGAGTTCCAGACGATGAAAAAGAGGCCAAAAAGATTCGTCAGGTGGCTTCCCGGTATTGGTTGTCGGCAGATCGCAAATTGTACCGGAGGTCTTTTGGAGGTCCGTACCTTTTATGCTTACATCTCGAGAAAGTAAATGAGCTTCTGTCCGAGCTGCATGACGGGGTGTGTGGTAGTCATGTTGGGGCCACTCGTTAGCGCACAGAGTGATGACTCAAGGATTTTGGTGGCCGCAGATGCAGAAAGATGCAACGGAATATGCACAGAAATGTGAACAATGCCAAAAACACGCTCCTTTGATCCACCAACTAGCAGGCCATTTAAACCCCGTCAATAGTCCATGGTCGTTTGCACAATGGGGGCTAGACATCCTCGGCCCATTCCCCCGAGTGACAGATAATTGCCGATTTGTGTTAGTGACGGTTGATTATTTCACGAAATGGGCGGAAGCCGAGACCCTGGCAAATATCCGGGATATGGACGTGAAAAAGTTTGTATGGAAGAACATAGTCACGAGATTCGGGGTACCAGACTCACTAATATCAGAAAATGGGCTACAATTTGACAGCAAAGCTTTCCGAACCTTTTGCAGTGATCTCGGCATCAAGAACACGTATTCTACTCCGGCGTATCCCCAAAGCAACGACCAAGCTGAGGCAACTAACAAGACCATTTTGAACGGGTTGAAGAGAAGGCTGGATGGGGCAAAGGGAAGATGGGCCGAGGATTTACCTAACGTTTTGTGGGCTTATCGTACAACACCCAGAAGGTCCACAGGGGAGACTCCGTTCTCCTTGACGTATGGAGCAGAAGCTGTGATACCGACCGAAGTAAACTTGTGCAGCGCACGGGTAGCAGGATTTGACCCCGTTCAGAATGATGGTTTAATGCTGGAGCACTTGGATTGGTTGGAAGAGTGCCGGGAAGTAGCAACAGTACGGCTCGTAGAATACCAGTAGAAACTTGCCCAATGATACAACTGAGATGTCAAAGCTAGGGAATTCAGTGCCGGGGACTTGGTGTTGAGAAAAGTTGTAGGAAACATGCGGGACGTAGGTGCAGGGAAGTTGGCTCAAACGTGGGAGGGACCGTACATAGTTACTGCCATTGCAGGCGCATGAGCGTACTATTTAGAAGACCTTGACGAGAGGCCACTCCCCTGGCCATTGAATGTCCACAACCTGAAGAAGTTTTACTAGTAACCATTCGTGGACGGAAACGTAAGTCTAAATCTTGTACACCGCTCTAGTCAATATAATGATGAAGTTCCTTGTTGCAATTATATTTAATTTCATTATTGCACATTAAGTATTAATTAATTGCATACTTAGCATTAATGGATTTCGTTAAGGAAACCTCATTCTCGGTTCGATCAAAATCACCGAGCAGGTGGAAACCTTATTCTTATAAAAATTCTAAGGACAAAAACCTCATTATCGGTTCGATCAAAATCACTGAGCAGGTGGAAACCTTATGCTTGAACATGAGGCATCTTGCCGTTCATCTTTTTAAGAAAGCAAATATGTGTTGTGTAAAACACACAATATATGGGGGCTTGATTTATCCCACCATGCAAATCATCCCCGGCCATACATGCAAGAAGATAAGTGGCAACAATAAAAAAGAAGGGAAGAAAACAACACGGAACAAAGTAATAACCAAGCATTCATGGGCATGATCAAAGAAAACACATGACGAATAAATCATCATCCCAATAAAGTTAACAGAAAAGTAGAATCAATGTTTCGTCGCCAAACCCGGCAACTGCATACGGGTCATCCCCGAGAAATAAATAAATTGTTCAGTCACCACAGCCCGGTGACATAGGCAAATTTACCAAAAAAGAAATAGTATTAAAAGGCAATAAAAAGAAATAAAAGCATTAAAAAGTCGGTTCGGCAATTAACTTAATGGAACGGAGGGTCCGGTTTGATCTGCTGCCTCGGTCTGATGATGTTCGGCCACGGGAGAATGCAGGTCCCCACCGGGCTGATCTTGGGCACTTGGGATGCTGGTGGCTTCCGTCTCATCCGGCTTTGCATGTGCATCAATCTGTTCCACCAGCTTCCTCGTATTTGCTGTTTCCTTTTCGTCAATGGGCACCGGGGGGTCCTGCGCGACAGCGGTTGAGCTGGGGAAGGGAATCTGACCGGGATCTCTCAGAGGGGAATCCTCAGGGACCCCTAAAATCTGCAGAGCAGTAAACCACCCAGCCTCAAAACCCAACCTTCGAGCCTGATTCATGACTGGCTCCGCGGAATTCTCGGCATCAGCAAACCCTTCATTGTACCATTTCTCCTCGCAAGCCTCCAAAGCCACCCTCAGGTCGGCAAGTTCCTCGGCTTGAGCCGTGTTCAAGCTTATTGCCCCGGCTAGCTTAACATCCGTCTCGTTCTGCTATGCCAAGAGTTTCGCGGACCTTTTCTCCGCCAGTGCTCTATTCTTCTCCGAAGCAGCAGCTTTTTTCTTGGCAATGTCAGCTGCCTTTACTTTCTCCTTAGCTGTTTTAACAGCCGTCTCACGTGCCTCCCTCTCCCGGTCAGCCTCCTCGACAAGTTCCTTTGCGCAACCATCCAAAATATGGGCTAGTTGAGCAACCTAACAAAAACAAAAATTAGTACGGCAACAAAACGAAAAGTAAATGAAAAATAATAAATGTGTAAAGGACAGTAAAGAATTAGTAAGTAAAGGTTTACCGCGACAGTGTGCCACTGTAGCCTACGCCCCATGGACTCCTTCGACCCTTCTTCAAAGGCGTGAACATCATCAGGCAGAAGGAGGCCCTTTGCCAAGGTCTGAGCAATACGGCCCCCTTCACCTTTCTCCCACATCTGTACACAAGCGGTTGCTGGAAGTGGCTTGCCGTCCAATAGAAATTTAGGCTTCCACGCTTGCACGGCTTGAGAGGAGGATGCTACGCTCGGCCCGAGTTGGGTTTGCGGCTCTTGGATGACAATGCCTCAGGTTGGTCGATGAGGAGTTCGGGCTGCTACGTCTCCCGGGCCCATAAGCGTTTGCTCGACAACCTTCTGCCTCTTGTGGACTTGTCCGGTTTGAGAAGGGGGTGGAGGAGGAGGCGCTTGAGTTTGGCTTTGAGAGGGTGGCTGTTGTGCGGCTTGCCTCGCACTAGGCACGAAGCAGTCAATGGTCATGGCCCTTCGGGTCACCATGTCTTCACTGAGGAGGTGCTTGGTGTCTGAAAGATCGGTTATGTCGACTACAAATTGCTCGGCTTCCTCTACAGGAGCCTCGGGTTCAACAGGTTCCTCAGGCTGTGCGGGTTCTTCTTGGACGGGAACTTCTTCTTGGACAGGTTCGTGGGCGAGCTCTCAGAGACGCCGGGACACACGCTCCGCAGACTCATCCCGCAGTGGCGCAAGCTCGTCCGAGCAGGTGTATCGCTTACCCAGTTCCCTCGCTTCACCGACTATAAACTTCGGCGATAGAAAATTCACGTGCCGAACATCTATGTATGACAAAAAGGGGTTGTCAACCAACAGCACTTGTTTGAAAGACTGCTAGGTGGAATAAATCGGTTCGACCCCGAGGATCAGATGTGATGCTCGGAGCTGTCCATCCTAATGCACGAATATCTCGGACCGAAGGATAAAATTCAAGTCCCTAACGTGAACTGTCCTGACGTCCGAGACGAACACTTTACCCTCTGCAAAGAGAATATATACATATATACGTTCATGCAAGAGAACGAGATACAAAATTAGTAACCGATAAGATAGAACTACTGCAATTAGAAAAACAGTTAAGTTAGAGATCGATACGAACCCACTTCACATCGTGAGAGGGGGCAGAGAGATCGATACAAACCCACTTCACGCCGTGAGAGGGGGCAGAGAATTTCTCCGGCAAACCAATTGCCGCGCACCCGGACGAACTCCCCGGCTGAGTTCCTATTTGAATCAGGTAGGCATGATATTAGTCGTACCCGTGTATCCCTAGTTTTTAAGTAATAATTGGTAGTCTTATTCCCACAAAGACTGTACATGTGGTTTATGTCATGGTAATCCAACTGTAAATCAAATGTATGGTTCAACTTACTGACACAACTAACTACCCGGTAAAAATTGGGTGGGAGTTGGTTGGGGCACAGCCCGTAATACCTAAGTGTGTTGACTAAAAGAGGCTCCACGGGAAACCTAACCCCGCCTTCTAGAATTGCCATTAGGGGGAAGAAAGCAGTACCATGCCCTCTGTGGAGAGCAATCTCGCTCTCGTGGCAGTAAGCCACTTCCACATCACCTGGGATATCAAACTTTTGCCTAAAGATGGCTAAAGACGCCGGGGTGTCTAGAAGAAAAGAATAACCCATTTCGAAATCTAATACTGAAGGAAGAAACTCGAAGAAAGAAGCTAAAGTAAAAGAAGGGGGGAGAGAACTTACTTTGGGCTCTAAGGAAGGAAGGGTCTCTGGGCTGGTGAATAAGCGCTCAGATGAATGCTTGGCAAAGAGTAAACACAGGAAGAAGGAAGCGAAAAAGTGAAAGAATGTTTTGAGGTGAACTATTTATAGAAGCAAAAGAGGACAGAGAAACGTTTAATCAGCAATAAATAGGCATGATTCACAAAAAACCCTACGAATGCCAATGATAACAGACACGCGTGTCGCCTCGGTTCATGAACCGTCAAGTAATAATGACAACTGAACCTGGCGCCCCGGAATAGCGTGTCTTTTAAGAAAAGCATTAATGGGATGCCGTAACAGCCCAAGTTTCTAACTGTTAAACTCCCAAAACAAGAATGCCTTTTTGGTTCCTTGATTTTTCCCGGTAGCCGAGCATGAATCAAGGGGGGGCTAATGTACGGCACCGAGGTGCCCCAGATCCAATTGGGCCTTAGATTCAGGCCCAGTAGCACGACCCAATTTTTCAATCCCTTTTTATTCTACCCTCACAAACTACAAGTCCAAGTCTCGTCACCTAACCACTGCTCGGCGTAAAATGCCCGAATAATAAAGAAAGACTGAAATCCGAACATACCATAGCATGCTCGGCAGTTTCCAGGAAGCATCACTACCGGGCATATTCGCTTGAGTTGGAACCAAGTTCCAATGCCACATTCGCTGCATTCCACTCTCACCTAAACATCCACTTACAACAGATAATATTGGACTTTCAATTGCACTAACTATGGCAGTAATCATGATCTCTCCACTAATTTAGAGCTATAAATAGGAGAAGTTGGGGAAGGAAAAATGTGGTTGAGAGGTTCACAAAAGAGATAGAGAAGAGAAAAACAGCGATTTAGAAAGAGAGAGAATAAACTACGTTGAGTCTCTGTGCCGAGAACGACCCAAAGTAGGAAATCCTAAGCTCACCTTATAAGTAAGTTGTGAGCCCAAGTGAGGTTAAGCCCAATAGCCTCATTTCCGGTGCACACAGATCCACAATGGGAAACTTGGATAAGAACATGTAAATCATAAGAATCTCTTTATATATATAGAAACTGAACTATTCTTTATTAAAAATGGTATGATGCATTACATGGATCTCTCTCGAATATTTTTATTGTCTCTCTCTTTCTATATTCTTTCTTTTGTTTTGTTTTGTTTTTTTTTTTTCTCTCTCTTTTATATGAGCCATTTTCTTCTTCTTTGTATTTTGTCCTTTTCCACCTAGATAACATTTGGTTTTATTGGGCTCTCCTTTTTTGATTCTTCATCATGAATGGTGACTTCTGGGGCCTTTTCTTATTGTTCAAGCGTCCACCTAGATAACTTCTGGTCTTATTGAGTTCTCCTTTTCTAGTTCTTCATCATGAATGGAGACTTTTTGGGCCTTTTTTACTGTTCAAGTTTGTCCTTCTACATTAAATACGGTGGTGACAGGTAAGTAACCTTTAAAAATGCGGAGGCTATTGTAGAATCATTAAGAAAATTTTGGAAGCTACCTTGGAAAAGTGTGCCTTCTCTGGAATTTACCTCGGTAATTTGGACATTCCTTGGACATAATCTTGGCACTTGCCCTGAAAGGTCATTGGTTTTGACCAATGATTCGAGGATATTTGTTTATTATCAGAATGGGCTAGTCAAGGCTGGATTTGTTTCCTCTGTTTGGGCCAATGCTTAAAATAGGCCCAATGTTTATCCCATTATAACAAGGCCATATATTCACCCTATTACATAACCCATTTAATAATCCTATAAAAAATCATTAACAATATCATCATTTATTATTAAGTGGGTTTTTTTAAGGGGTTTATTAAGTGGGTTAAACAACACAATCCACATAACATATTGGTAAGGATAAAGGGCCCAGAGATGGATATTGGGCCATGGGCTGTGTCCGAGGACATTAAGTCATCCGAGGACAAGAAGTCATCCGAGGACAAGCAGACACTAACAAGGACACACAAATTGGTGGGCTATGGAGGAAGTCTGGTCATAAAGGATAGAGATTGTAGTCCGAGGAGAAACACCTCCTCGGCTAAGCAGAGTAGAGGTCAAAGGTCCGACCTTTTATCAAGAATAACACAACAGATGATCATATTAGTAAGGATAAGCACTAAAAGGGAACAAGACAAAGGAAAGCTTAAAAATATCTAGGGGAAAGCTGCTACATCTGCATTGAATGCTCTGCAGCTAACTCTCTAGCCGCATTAATGTGGAGATGATACCTGAACAGTAACGTTCAACCTTACAGCTACCCATAAAAACTTCAAGAAGGGGCTGATGGGACAAGGATCAGAACCAACAATTTGATCTACACGTGGAGGGCTGAAATGAAGTAAAGAAAGGAAATATAAAGAAGAGGAACCCCATTACCCGAGGGGGGGGGGGGGATGAGAAAATCTGGAGAAGAAAGAAAAAATACTGCACACTCAAGAATTGTAATTGTCCTTTAGTCTAAGAAAAATATATAAGAATTGCTTTCCTTGGACTTTGCCGAGGAGGATTTTTTTTTGCCTAAAACCCTTTATTCTTACTTTCTAGTATCATTTAATCTACTGTAATTGTTGTCAAACTAATTGAAGTTCAGTTTCTAGCCCACCCTTTATAAATTCATTGTATTTGACTTTTTCGGTCTTTGTCCTTTTCATTTTTGGGCTTGGGAACCAAAGCCTGTCAATACAATATTTAATAAATAAATTGTATTAGGGTTTTTTTTTTTTTTACTTAGATAACATATTTTGATAAATTAAATTGGGAAAGTTAACCGATGTTCTAAGAGTATAAGTTTAAGATATATTTTTTAAAAACTTTTATGGGAAAAGTAAAAAGTAATTAATTTTTTTACAATATTTTTATATTTTTTATGAAAGTAGTATAAAAACTTTTCTAAAATGTATTATTAATAATTTTCCAAAGGACACTCATTAACATAATATAATTAAATTTTCTTTGCCGTCTTGTTTCTTTTTCCTAGTCTAACTTTATTAGAGACCAAAAAAAAAAAAAAGAAAAAAAAAAAAAACAAACAGCAAAAAACAAAGATCCACGTAAAAGCAAATATTGACTTTGCCAATACAACCCTCCTTCACAACCTTACTTCCCACGGAACCCCCATTTTCTTCCCCGCCTCAATATTCTCATTGATTCCTAAAATATTTTTCATAATAATTTCACAGTAAAACTTAAATGATAATTTATTATTAATTTTAATTTAAAATCACCACTCAAGTTATTATTTTATCCATAATTACTTACTTTATCACTTAATATTTATTATAAAAGTATTATGAAAATATTGTGAGCCGTATGTTCTCATTAGATAAACACAGTAACACATACACAATGTTGCAGTGTTGTCATTTTCTATCCATTCACAAAAAAAAAAAAAAATCATTTTCTATCCAATTGGTAATTAGCAATTACTCCATATTAAAAAAAAAAAAGTAAATAAAAAAAAAACACACACACACGGCAACGTATCCGAATTCCCAAACGCGTCCATTGACAGACCAAAGAAAAAAAAAAAAAAAAAAAGTTCCTTCCTCTCTTTCGTTTCCCTTCTCTTCCTTTTTCTTCTCTCCCCCTTCAAAATCCAATAATCCGATCATACAAAAAAAATAAGTTTTCCCCATAAAACCTCCAAAATAAAATCCCGATCCCCCAATTCCCTAGCCCTACCTTCAAATCGAAGCTTCCTCTGTACAAATCAAAAATGATCCTCTCAAAATTCTAGGGTTTCCTTTTTCTTCTTCTTCTTCGTTTTTTTCCATTCTCTCTCATCGAATTTCAATCCCGGCCTATGCGATTTGCGAAGGAGTCCAAAACATGTACAGCAATTTCAAAGAGCAAGCAATAGAGTACGTGAAGCAAGCCGTACAGGAAGACAATGCCGGAAACTACGCCAAGGCTTTCCCTCTTTACATGAACGCCTTGGAGTATTTCAAGACTCATCTCAAGTACGAGAAGAACCCTAAGATCAAGGAAGCCATTACTCAGAAGTTCACCGAGTACCTCCGTCGCGCGGAGGAGATCCGCGCCGTGCTTGACGACGGCGGCCCAGGACCGGCGTCTAACGGGGACGCCGCGGTCGCTACCAGGCCCAAGACCAAGCCCAAGGACGGCGAAGGCGGCGGAGACGGGGAAGACCCCGAGCAGTCCAAGCTGAGAGCTGGGTTGAATTCGGCTATCGTGAGGGAGAAGCCTAACGTGAAATGGACTGACGTCGCCGGACTCGAGAGCGCGAAGCAAGCTCTCCAGGAGGCTGTCATTTTGCCTGTCAAGTTTCCCCAATTCTTCACTGGTTAGCTTCTTCTTTTTTTTTTTTTTTGTTACTTGTTTTGATTGGATTGGATGCATTGCTTTCTTTGAATGTTGTGTATTCAATTCAGTGTTGATTTCATAGATGTGAGATTTTCGATAGGAGGGCACATTAAGCATGTCTTCATTCATATCAAAATTGGAAATTTGGTTGTGGAATGTGAAGCTGTTTCAATGTGCTTACTTAGTTTTTCGTTTGCTAGAAGCAGTAATTTGCATTTGTTATATAATTACCATTGTGGCGAATGAACTCTAGCTCAACTTGCACCTGATGTGGAGGGTGAAATTTTGGGTTCAAGACCCATTGGGTGCGTGTGTAACTTATCAATCATAATATATAATATAAGGGTCTTGTTAACTGGTGCCCTTAGGGCATTTGTTAATGGACCATTTTAGGGAAGTTTTTATACCACAGTCATGGAAAATATAAAAAGCTGTCAAAAAAGTCAATTGCTTTTTTCTTTTCTTATAATTTTTTTTAAAAATATCTTCTAAACCAATGCCATGAGGGTATCTGTTAACTTTTCCCATAATATAATTTCCATTGCAATCACTAGAAACCATTTTATGACAATGATGACACAACCAACATTATCACCACTGTTGGATTAGTAGATGTGATTGTGATTTAAATATTTTAGTTTGAGTAAGAAAAACTTTGTCATGATTAGAACTTCCGGTCTTGTTATATGGTTTCTATTGATGGTAAAATAAAGTGAAGTGATTTGGAGCACTACTCTTTTTAGTCTTTATTTGATTTCTCCATGCTTCATATGTCAATATTATTGGTGTAGCATATGTATTTGATTCATTTTTTAAAAATTAATGTTTTCCCTACTTCTCTTTTAGGCAAGAGACGACCGTGGAGAGCCTTTTTATTGTATGGGCCACCTGGAACTGGAAAGTCTTACTTGGCCAAGGCTGTTGCAACCGAAGCCGATTCTACCTTTTTCAGGTATAATTTCCATTGTCACACATTCAACCATTTATTTGTGTATTGGAAATTTCCATTTATCATGAATCTTCATATATTTTTTTCTTATATATATTTTTTGGCTAGTGAGCAGTCACTGATGCTGCTGCCAGTCATATATTGCAGTTACCACCTATTTTTGATTGACTCTGTTACAGTTCTGTTACTTTCTATTTGATGTAATGAGTTGGTGACCCTGTTAATAGCTCCCTTGCTGCCTTGCATGTTGAGACCATTACTTCACTAGAATAAATGTTTCTTTTTTCTTTTATCTTGTTTTTAACAAAAATGTGAAAATTGAAGGCTGGGGTGCATGACAATATATTCATCTACAGATCCGCCGATGTTTTCCATACAGATCTTAAAAAGTGTTTTAAGCATCTTTACCTTGTTCTTGAATTCCTCGAGTATACAAGCTTAGGCCTTTTCAGGATTGGGAGCTGGAGACTCAACATTTTTTTCTTGCTCTTCTATATCCTTACAAGCTTGGTGGGGCTGTGGGAAGGATCGGGTAGGCTGGCTTCCTTCAAGGAAGAATGTTTTTTAGGCGTCTCATTATAAGGTTCTTCTCAAGGCAGCCTGCATCCTTTCCCATGGAAGAGTGTTTTGAGAGCAAAGGTTCCTCCTAAAGTTGCTTTCTTTACATGGACAGCAGCTAGAGGTAGGATTCTGACAACGGATAATCTCTGCAGGAGAAAGATTTGCGCTGTTGAGTGGTGCTGTTTGTCTAAGAAAAGCAGCGAGTCTGTTGATCACTTGTATCTTCATTGTGAGTTTACTTCCCAGCTTTGGTCCTTGATGTTTTTTTCTTCATTGGTCATGCCCAGGAGGGTGGTTGACATGCTGTTTTGCTGGAAGGGGCATTTTATTAGCCACAGGAGTGCTGCTATCTGGACTGTAGCTTCTCTGTGCATCATGTGGACTGTTCAAAGAGAATGTAATGGTTGCATTTTGAGGGGATTGAGGATTCTCTTTTGGACTGAAAGTTTATGATGCTTCACAATTTGCATGTTTTGTTGGCCATTTGGAGCAGCCACTCTTGTTTCTAATTTCATTGAGTTTTAGATGTTCGTACATTTAGGTGATGCTCTTGTAGGTCCCATCCCCCCCCCAAAAAAAAAAAAAGTTTCTTTACTTATCAAAAAATGTATCCACTCAAGATTATGGCCTTTTAATCAATGATGGCCAAGCCTAAAAATTATGACTATGACTCGGTCAAGGTTTAGGGTTTTCCTGAGCGGCTTGTGACTAGAGATCTGTTTAGATTTGAACCCCCTTGCAGGTGCTGTGCTCTCACAGTTTGACCAAGAATAGCAGCCTCGAGTCTTACATTGTTTCATGGATACTTCCTGCCAAATAATTATAATTCCTTAGGGAATCCTTAGGGTCTGTTTGGATACTGCTTATTGCTGAAAACTGAAAACTTATTGCTAAAAACATTGTAGTAAAATAATTTTAATTGGCACAAATACTGTAACAAAAACTCTTCATGCGTTTTTAGTGCTTGGCTGGTCCATGACAAACGCAGAATTATCACAAAACAAACGCACACTTAGAATTGATTTTAATGCATGGCTGGTTTTACAATCCAATTTACGAATTCCAGTTTTTTGGGACCTTTCTTTTCTAAAATTGTAAAGCCTGCCCTTGTTAGATCTGTTATATGAGTTCCTTTTACAAGTGCAGTTCTTTTCTGAAAATGGTAATATTGAATTTTCCTGTCCAGTGATGAGCATGTTATGTCATGTATTACTGATATATATGTATGCATGCATTGTGCAGATGCCTCTTCCCTTTGCATGTGTCTAGAGATTTTTGTTTTTGTTTTAAATGTATTAGACTAAGAAGTTGGGATGTGTTACCAATTTTTTTTTTTTAACCCAATAGTGTCTCTTCATCGGACCTGGTTTCTAAGTGGATGGGTGAAAGTGAAAAGCTAGTTTCAAACCTTTTCCAAATGGCTCGTGAAAGTGAGCCTTCTATTATCTTCATTGATGAAATCGATTCTTTATGCGGCACACGTGGAGAAGGCAATGAAAGTGAAGCTTCTAGACGTATCAAGACTGAACTGCTTGTGCAGATGCAGGTATTTGTTCGTATGGCAAGAACTTTAAGTTTTGCTGCCTAAATTTTCTTTTTAATTTATGTTACCTACTTATATCTTGGATTACTATTCAGTTAATTGTTTACTAGCTCAAAAGAAAAAAGAAAAAAAAAAGGTTTCCAGTTAATCGTGGATGTGTGAAAGGGATTTAATGTAATAGTTATAGAGTCCATTTGAGGCAAGATAGATAAAATGGTCAACCACTTATCATAATGTAAATTTTTATCATTAACTTTTTTCACCATCAATTTATTTCTAGCATATTTTAGTGTTGTAAAGATGATGAGTAACACTGTAACAATTACTGTGTTGTAGCTCATATATTGATTTTGGGACTCATAATGTCTGTTAAGATGCCTGCATTGAGCTTTTGTTGCTATTTATGAAAATTGGGGACTAGGTTAATATCCTGAAGGCATGATATTTGCTGAGCTGTCACAATAACAGCTTTTCAAGACATGTTCTAAATTTTTTTCAATATAATTAATCATATCTTGACTTGACATTTTCTTTCTTACACTCTAGGGGGTAGGGCACAATGATCAGAAAGTTCTTGTTCTTGCAGCTACGAATACTCCTTATGCTCTAGACCAGGTAAAGGGGAACATGAGAAGTTTGTTTTTGTAATTTTTTTCTTGAATCAGCAGAACCATTATGAAGCTTGAATCTAAGCGTTACTAATTGCAGGCCATCCGGCGGCGTTTTGATAAGCGTATATACATTCCTCTACCAGAAGCAAAGGCCCGTCAGCACATGTTCAAAGTAATGGAAACCATAATTGAATTTTTTTTTTTTCCTTCAGTAAAATAAGAGAAGAGAAGGGCATCTTTTTATATTAGCAAAATTTTTCATGTTGAGGATCAATAGCTGACTAAAACATTTGGGACTAAGCCTTGGTTGTTGTTGTGTTGTTAAACTTTACAGGTGCATTTAGGCGATACTCCTCACAATTTAACTGAAAGCGATTTTGAGAGCTTAGGTCGCAAGACAGAGGGCTTTTCAGGTTCAGATATTGCTGTTTGTGTAAGTGTGCTGCATACGTGAGATGCTTGATATTTTATTCTTTAACTTTTAGACCAAGTTTTCCTTAATTTTATAAATAATGTGAGGGAGGTCAATTGGAAATGGCTAACCGCAGAGCCGTTTATATTTTTTCTTGACTTTGGCAGGTTAAGGATGTCCTCTTTGAACCTGTTCGTAAAACACAAGATGCAATGTTCTTTTATAAGAATTCTAATGATATGTGGGTTCCATGTGGACCAAAACAGCCAGGCTCTGTCCAAATTACCATGCAGGAGCTGGCAGCACAAGGGCTTGCTTCAAAGGTATTTGCAGATAGTTAGATATGAATACTTGTTATTACCTTTTTCTCTGTTCACTTTTAATTTTTTGGCCTTCTATATATGATTTGGATACGTAATGGTCTCATGCTGAATTCATCTTTAGATCATTTGTCAAACCCAAAGTCACTTTGTTTGGATGAAATTCGTTGTGATGAAATGAATTAGAGTTCAGATTAACTATTTAATTCGTTAATGAAACAAATTAGATTGTTATTGCAATTCAGTTTCATGTTTGGAGTAAAGTTGATTTCGAATTCATTTGTTGTTTGTGAATTAAATGGGGATATTAAAATATTTTTTTATTTAGAAAAAGGTAAATAGAAATGAACTGAAGAGATGAGCAAACTTGAAGCAATCTGGGTCCTTTGTTGGCCAGTTCACATGAATTTATGTCAGAAGTTGAGATTCCAAAAACATGTATTAAATCCAATTCAATTCATTTTTGTTCCAAATACATGATATGGGCTCAATGAATATCATTTCACTTTGGCCTCATGGGTTACCAATGTTGTTAATTACCTCTAAAATAGGTTACGAATTAGATACAGTTTCTTAGACCTAATACATTAGGTTCTCCAAATGAATTCAAGTGCATAACTGGAATGATTTCAATTCTCCCTGAGAGATATAATACTGTTTGTACTGCATTGTTTAATGCAAAGTTGCAAACATGAGTTTGAATTTTATTGTTGAACTTGATATACTGTACTTAAAGAACTTATCTATATCTAAGTTTTTACCCCTTAGGATATTCATTTATCTGCAAAGTAACTAAATGGTTGTATCTGATTAACACCCATGCAGATCCTTCCGCCCCCTATTTCAAAAGCAGATTTTGACAAGGTGCTTGCAAGACAGAGGCCTACAGTGAGTAAATCTGACCTTGATGTCCATGAGAGATTCACAAAGGAATTTGGAGAGGAAGGTTGAATAATTTGATAAAATGTTATCACGTTGATCCACACACTAGTGGTGAGAACATTGGTATGATTTGTATTTATGTATCAGTGCTGGATCCAGTGAATTATATCCCTTATATTAAGCTTCTTCACATGGGGAAGGTGACTTGACTTCCCCGTTTCTGTATTCAGATGGAAATACTGAGGTTTGATACTTTTGAAATTACTTGTCCCAAATTGTGTAAAGTACAGTTTAAGAATTATGACCGTAGAATGTGGACATGAGGCATATGTGATGCTGATTGCCTTTGATGGTTGGCCCTCTTGTATTTGCATACTAATTTTCTGATTTAAAAGATTGATCTTTAGGTTTGATCTAAAGGATGCTATGGCTGCTTGTTGTATGGCTGCTGGAAAATGTTGTTCAGTAGGATGGATGGAGGGTGCCATATAACCCGTCCACAAATGTCGAAATTTAATGAATTCTTCAGCCATTTGCCTTGCATCCTAGTGTTCCATCATTTTTCAAGGGGGAATCTATGAACTGTCCACTCTATTTTCAGTTTTTCACAGCCTCAGTGATCTATGCTTGTCTTTAATCTAGTCTTTCTTTGTGTTTATACAGGTTTTTTTTTTAACTCTGACGATATCACTCTTCCACCCATTACAGTTAGTCAGTCATAATGAAATACACAAACCTTTCTTTTTAAGGCTTAAAATTTTAGGCAGCAAACTTCCAAATATTTCACATCTTAGGTTCTTCGCTAGTCTGAAAAACATTAATGATGAGATTAAGTATGCAATCTTTAGCCAGTTATGAACAAATGAAATTACAGATCTCATCATTAATAAATGACAATTATATAATGATATGTCTTGTATGCTAATTTATGGATTCTATAGAAGCTGCATTTCGAATTGCAATAAACTATGGTCAACAACTTATTTAGCTTTTTGCTAGAAGTGTGCTAAAATATATTTGCACTTTGAAAAAATTTGAAGAAGTGAAAAAATGTGAGAAAAGTTAGGTTTTAAAAAGCTCTACATAAAGCTAAAAGTTAAAATCTGAGTCTTTAATTTAGTCTTTCTTTGTGTTTATACGGGTGTCACTCTTTCACCCATTACAGTTAGTCAGTCACAATGAAATACACAAACCTTTCTTTTTAAGGCTTAAAACTCTAGACATCAAACTTCCAAATATTTCACATCTTAGGTTCTTCGCTAGTCTGAAAAACATTAATGATGAGATCAAGTATATAGTCTTTAGCCGGTTATGAACAAATGAAAGTATAGATCTTATCATTAATAAATGACAATTATATAATGATATGTCTTGTATGCTAATTTATGGGTTCTACATAACTTGCATTTCGGATTGCAGTAAACTATAATCAACAACTTATTTAGCTTCTTGTTGAAAACTTTTTGTTAAAAGTGTGCTAAAATATACTTGTACCTTGAAAAAAATTGAAAAAGTTAAAAAATGTGGGAAAAGTGAAAATTTAAAAAACTGTACATAAAAGCTAAAAGCTCAGTCTTTAATCTACTCTTTCTTTGTGCTCAGTCTTTAATCTACTCTTTCTTTGTGTTTATACAGGTTTTTTAACTCTAGCAATATCACTCTTCCACCCATTACTATTAGTCAATAATAACGAAATACTCATTCTTTTTAAGGCTTAAAATTCTAGACATCAAACTTCCAAATATTTCACATCTTAGGTTCTTTGCTAGTCTGAAAAACATTAATGATGAGATCAAGTACACAATCTTTAGCCGGTTATGAACAAATGAAAGTACTGAGCTCGTCATTAATATATGACAATTATGTAATGATATGTCTTGTATGCTAATTAATGGATTCTACATAAGCTGCATTTCGAATTGCAATAAGTAGTCCTATAGTCAATATCTTATTTAGCTTTTTGTTGAAAACTTTTTCTTGAAAGTGTGCAAAAGTATACTTGTATACTTAAAAATTTTGAAAAAGTGAAAAAATGTAGGAAAAAGTGAGGTTTTAAAAAGCTGTACATAAAAGCTAAGAGCTAAAAGCTCAGCTTATAAGCTGATACCAAAACTCACCCTTACAATTACCGGACAAGATGCTTTTCCTATAGTATATAATACTCCTCACTAATGTATTCCAATTTATCATAAGGTTGAAACTTGAATGTCATATTTGACTCTTTCATTCTCAAAAGCCAAAAGAGTTCATATGGAAGCTTTCAAAATTGTTAAACGCATACAATCATGTGTATCATCCGAGTATCTCAGCTTATATGAAAACTCAAACCAAAGAAGCATCATGCCGGCATTTGAACTTGTATTGCTTGGGCAATAAAAAGGGATTGAATTATTTTGCACAAGCATCATCGTTTCCCTTTTTTCAGCTACTGCAATCTTGCATTTTTTTAACATAAATCATGAGACTAGTTAAAGTTCTCACTCTTCTGTTCTTCATTAGATTTGCTTTCGTGCATGCAACCGCTACCAACGCAAAGGTAGGGGACAAGGGTAAAACAGTAAAGTAATAAATTGCTTTTGGCCGAATGAATGTTCTCTATTGCTATTGTTCATATATATTGTACACTAGATATACATGACTTGAGTAAATCAGATAAGTACAAGTATTTGAATTGAATTGAATTTCTATCTCTATTATCTCTCATTGTGGTGTAGCTTGTTATCTTGAATCTTGATAAGGCTCCTTTGAATTTTGATCATTATCTTCACCTATTGTTCAAATAGAGGGAGATAGACAATGTAATAGTCTAGTAAGAGTTAGTACTAAGAGTTGGAGCCTTTTTTTTTTTTTTTTTTATAGAAAAAGGCTCTTGTTTTACATTATGAAAAAAGAAGTGATATGTTCAAAACATTTTCATAACAAATCATTAAGGGTAAATTATTACTGGTTTTAATTTGAATCCATAACTTAAATGACTTTTTTGTCCATCCGTAACAATCAATAACAACCTATCACTTAGGATTTGTTGTGAAAAAAGTTGTGTACATAGCATTTTTCTTATGAAAATGCCTTAACCATCAAGAGTGCATTTTCATTTACAATGAAGAATTAATTACCAAATGTGTTAGTTATATACTATACGAAACACAAGAATGCTGATGTGGAATTGTGGATCACATCTTCTTTTATATCCTTCAATCCTCTAATTGTAGTTGTCCATATGGAGACTTCCCCCTTTGATTTCCTTTTTCTTTTTAACAAAAAGAAAACAATTTCTAATATTTGTCAAGATTATGAATATTACAGGCATAGCTACCTTCATCAGCTCTAAAAAAATGTGTTCCACCCCCTTCTTTCGATCCCTAAACTTAAACAAAAAAGCCCCCCCCCTCCCCCCCCCCCCCTCCCCCCCCCCAAAAAAAAAAAAAAAAAAACTTGCATGCATGGAATAACCATGAAATCTAATAACGCTCCTTTTTAACAAATTTATTTGAGTGGTATGAGAATAAAATACTCTACATTGGTGTCACTATTCATGCATATGGTCAAAATGGCCAAATACCAACTTTGGTTGAAATATTTAGCAATTTACCATTGTTTGTAAAATATTTAACAATATACCACTGTTTTAAAACTCGAGTTTAAGAAAATCGAGTTCCAAAAAAATGTGACATGGTGGCGGAAGCTGATCTGGCATTTTATAATTTAAGAGTCCACGTGAAACTCGAGTTTTAAAAATTCGAGTTTCCTGTAATATGAAACTTGAGCTCTTGAAGTTCGAGTTTCTTTAAAAATTGATGTGGCCTTATGCGTGTGGGACATGCTGAAGTGAAGAAAAGCTGTTGAAGTGAAGAAAAGAATTAGACTAAAGAAAGAACAAGTCAGGTGTGTGCAAGTGTAGTGAAGGACAGGTGAAGTGTTGTAAAGAAAGCAAGGATGATGCCCATGCCGCGTGACTTGTGAAGCGAAGGACAGGTGAAGTGAAGTGTCTCACGGGTGAAATGAAGTGTGTAAAAAGCACAAGTCAGTCATAGTGTAGGTGTCTAGAAGTAAGGTGTTGTAAAAGTTTTGTTCAGTGCAGTTTTATGGTTTGTTTTAATGAAATTCTGGTTTACAAAAAAAAAAAAAAAGTTTTATAAACTTGAGTAACACATTACAACACTTGGCCTTTTTAATTAAAATAATTCAGATCAGCGGGTGCCACCATGACAGTTTTTTTATGGAACTTGAGTTTTTGAAACTCGAGTTACATGTCAAACTCATGTGTCACAAACTCGAGTTTTAAAAAAATGGTAAATTGTTAAATATTTCACAAACAGTAGTAGACGGCTAAATATTTCAGTCAAAAATAGTATTTGGCCATTTTGGCCTGATTCTTTAGCTAACACAGGTTTCCTTTTCTTCTTCTTTTTATTTTAATAAATATTTTTATTTCCTTTTCCTTGTAATTTGCAGCATTACATAGTTTACATGGGGGAACACTCTACCCCAATTCGGAATCTGTGGTTAGAGCCAACCATGAAATACTTGCTTCAGTTACAGGAAGGCAAGGCACTAACTTAAAACAACTATAAGGAGCTAATTTTACTACATATTTATTTCCATTATGAGACATCAAATAACAAGTTCATAGGAATACTACAGATTTTCATAACCGAGTTTGTTATAGTACTAACATTATAATTTCAGTTTTGATGGAGCACAACAATCGGCAAGCTATGCTTTCATCAGAGCAAGCACAACAACTTGCAGGTACCTGATTTAATGTATTTATTTGTTTGTTTGTTTTTGGTAAAACAAAATGAAATACATGATCCAACACTGATCATTACATCCACAATGGAGGTAAAATAGAATGCCTCCAAATTCAAATGCATCTTCAGCTCATTCTCATTCCAAATTTGAACATGATTTTTGGGGGGTTTAAGTAAAGTTTAACACATGACCAACAATAATAAACATCAAAATCCATTGCTATCCATTGGTGATAGCAGAGGTATGCTCTAATTGAATTCCTTTTACTTCTGCTGCAGATAAAGATTTGATTGTTTCCATGTTTCAGAGCAAGATGAATAAGCTCTACACAACACATTCCTGGGAATTTCTAGGAATAGATTCTGAACAACAATATAATCAAATGCCAATGGAATCAACTTCAAATATCATTGTCCTGAGTAATTGAAACAGGTAAAGATTGAACTGCTTGTGCAGATGCAGGTATTTGTTTGTATGGCAAGAACTTTATATTTTTGCAGCCTAAATTTTCTTTTTAATTTATGTTACCTACTTATATCTTTGATTACTTTTCTGTTAATTGTTTACTTGCCCAAAAGAAGAAAATAAAGTTTCCAGTTAGTAGTGGATGTGTGAAAGGGAATTAACATAATAGTTATAGAGTCTATTTGAGGCAAGTTAGATAAAATGGTCAACCACTTATCATAATGTAAATTTTTATTATTAACTTTTTAATCATCAATTTATTTCTAGCATAGCTTAGTGTTATAAAGATGATAAGTAACACTGTAACAATTACAGTGTTGTAGCTCATAGATTAATTTGCATTATCGTATTTTAGCAAAACACAATTACAGCATTGTAGCTCATAGATTAATAAAGGTTTTACATAAAATTTTATATGATATTCTTGATCTGGGCTTATAGGTTTTTACAATTTCACCTCATCGTCCTGTTTATCACTTGGAAGTTGGGTCTCATTTTGGTACTCATAATGTCTGTTAAGTTGCCTACATTGAGCTTTTGTTGCTATTTATGAAAATTGGGGACTATGTTAATATCCTGAAGGCATGATATTTGCCGAGCTGTCACAATAACAGCTTTTCAAGCCAAGTTCTAAATTTTTTCAATATAATTATTCATAATTTGAGTGGACATTTTCTTTCTTATACTCTAGGGTGTAGGGCACAATGATCTGAAAGTTCTTGTTCTTGCAGCTATGAATACTCCTTATGCTCTAGACCAGGTAAAGGGGAACGAGAGAAGTTTGTTTTTGTAATTTTTTCTTGAATCAGCAGAACCATTATGAAGCTTGTATCTAAGCATTATTAGTTGCAGGCCATCCGGCGGCGTTTTGACAAGCGTATATACATTCCTCTACCAGAAGTGAATGCCCATCAGCACATGTTCAAAGTAATGGAAACCATAATTGATTGATTTTTTTTTTTTTTTCCAGTAAAATAAGAGAAGAGAAGGGCATCTGGTTATATGAGCAAAATTTTTCATGTTGAGGATCAATAGCTGACTAAAAAAGTTGGGACTAAGGCTTTGGTTGTTGTTGTGTTGTTAACCTTTACATGTGCATTTAGGTGATACTCCTCACAATTAAAATGAAAGTGATTTTGAAAGCTTAGCTCGCAAAACGGAGGGCTTTTCTGGTTCAGATATTTCTGTTTGTGTAAGTGTGCTGCATATGTGAGATGCTTGATATTTTATTTTTTAATTTTTAGACCAAGTTGTCCTTAATTTTATAAATAATGTGAGGGAGGTCAATTGGAAATGACTACTTGTTTCAAAGGTATTGGCAGATAGTTAGATATGACTCCTTGGTATTACCTTTTTCTGACCTACTCTGTATCATGTGGACACTGTCTCATGGTGAATTCATCTTTAGATCATTTGTCAAAACCCAAAATCACTCTGTTTGGATGAAAGTCATTGCGATGAAATGAATTAGAATCTAGATTTATTATTCAATTCGTTAATGAAACAAATTAAATTGTTTTTGCAATTCAATTATTTGTTTGGAGTAAGTTGAGTTGGAATTCATTTGTTGTTTGTGAATTGAATGGGGATATTATTATTTTTTTAATTATTTTTTTAAAAAAGGTTAATAGAAACGAACTGAAAAGATGAGCAAACTTGAGGCGATTTGGTCCTTTGTTGGCCAGTTCACATGAATTCATGTTAGAAGTTGGGATTCCAAAAACATGTATTGAATCCAATTCAATTCATTTTTGTTTCAAAAACATGATATGGGCTCAATGGATTTCATTTCTATTCACTTTGGCCTCATGGGTTACCAAATGTTGTGAATGGCCTCTAAAATAAGTTACGACAAACTTAGATACAGTTCCTTACATCTGATTAAATTATAATTGGAATGAATTCAATTCTCCTTGAGAAGTATAGTACTGTTTGTACTGAATTGGTCAAAGCAGCATGTGTTTGGATTTTATTGGGGAACCTGATATACTGCTCATAAAAAAACTATACCTAAGTTTTATTCCTCAAGATATGCATTTATTTACAAAATAACTAAATGGTTGTTTCTGATTAACACCCATGCAGATCCTGCCATCCCTTTATTTCAAAATCAGATTTTGACAAGGTGCTTGCAAGACAGAGGCCTACAGTGAGTAAATCTGACCTTGATGTCCATGAGAGATTCACGAAAGAGTTTGGAGAGGAAGGTTGAATAATTTGGTAAAATATTATCACGTTGATCCACACACTAATTATGAGAACGTTGGTATGATTTGTATCTATTTATGTATCAGTGCTGGATCCAGTGAATTGTATCCTTTATATTAAGCTTCTTCACATGGGGAAGGTGACTTGACTTCCCTGTTTCTGTATTCAGATGGAAATACTGAGGTTTGATACTTCAGAAATCACTTGTCCCAAATTGGGAAAAATTTCCTATATAGTATAATTTTAGGAAAAATTTGTTAAACAACACCTGACCAAACTTATTCAGTAATGTAGCACATTTTTGAAACTCAAGTTTGTCAAACTCAAGTTCCAAGTGAAACTCGAGTTTACCAAACTCGAATTCCAAGCATTATATTTGATCAAATTGTCATAATGCTTGGATCTTGAGTTTGGTAAACTCGAGTTTGACAAACTTGAGTTTTAAAAATGTGCTACATTTTGAATAAGTTTGACCTGATTTTTTTCCTAAATATTTCCAAAATTCATGCTGTTTGGCAAAAAATGCCTCCCAAATTGTGTTTAATCAATAAAATAATAATTAAAAAAAAAATACTTGTTCTAAATTGCGTAAACAACAGTTACAGAATTATGATCCTAGAATGTGAACATGAGGTGTGTATGTGATGCTGATTGCCTATGATGGTCCTCATGAATATGCATACAAATTTTCTGATTTGAAAAGAGTATTGATCTTTAGGTTTGATCTAAAGCATTTGCTATGGTGCTGGAAAATGTTGTTCAGTAGGATGGATGGAGGGTGCCATATAACAATCTTCTGCCATTTGCCTTACATCCTAATGCTCCATCATTTTTCGAGGGGCTATATTTGTTGTGAATCTTCTACCATTTGCCTAATATCTTAATGTTTCACTCAAAAGTCATGGTAACTTTTGAGGGTGGAACAAGTAATACTACACATAATACACTTTCTTAATCAATGTGGGATTTTAAAAAAAAAAACACACACACACATAAGGAAGGGGGGAAAAGATTCTAATATAAAGCACACCATACTTAACTCAAATGCCATAGTTTATTTTTAATGTCTTAGGTTCAATTTCTCCTAGTTTGTAATAGAATTCTCTGCTATTCTGGTAATTTTGGTCAACCAAAGGTTGGTCGAGTATCAGGCGAAATTGTCACCAACTGAATTTCAAATGCTAAAGTTGTGTCAAACTACCAAGATGGAAATCACTCGACCAAAGTTCTTTTTTCAGAAATTCCAATTTTTAGCACTTGAATAGCTCAAATACAAATCAGCCCACTAAAACAAAATACAAAGCAATTAAATGATAATTATTAATTACACGAAAATTTTGACATGCACGGAATATGCAAACACAAAATAAAACATAACAAAGAGGGACAAAGGGAGGTGGATCTGCTTATTAAAATTTTATCAAGTAGGTGACATTTCTGACTAAAACATATTTATTCAGGGAATTGTAGGTTTGGTGGACTAGAAGACTAAGTCAAAGAAAAAAAGAAAATTTTGTTAAGCCATCAAATAGATTTCAACTCTAATTTTTATCTTCAAAACTTTCATACATACTAACAGAAAAATTAAATAATTTACATTTAATAGAAAATGCTTATCTTTTTGTTTGATTATGGCTTCTTCTTTTTTGGGTTATAGTTTGACCCCAGTTAATTAATTCAATTACTCAAGTTAATTAATTAGGTCAAATTACATGCAAATTGTGGAGGCATCAACAAATCACAAAAAAAACTAAGTTCAGCGGAAATTAAATAAACACGGTAATTTGTTGACGAATGGGGAAAACCTCTTGCAAGGCAAAAATTCCACCGGGTGAATTTCAGGTCACCACTCCTAAGAATCCACTAATCAAGAACAAACAGTTACAAGTATAATGAATCTTACCATTACCAAGTCTATCCCAAAATACCAATTTATAGTTGAACCTTTGCTCCAATTACCAATTGGACTTGATTTTGTAGAAGACTTCTTCCTTTGCACGGATTCCAATATGTGACTAACTTTATAGCAACCATTTGATTGTTGTAATTGATTTGCAACAACTTCACATAGAAACACCAATAAGATCTTTAATGTTGGTGCTAGAGACTTTACTTGGTTACAGAACCCAAAGGCGTATAAGAAACAATACAATATCTCTTTCTTTTGTTGGAGGAGGCTAAGATTTCAAAAAGAAAACCTTATGAAGCTTTCTAAGGTTAGGGTTTTCTTTTTCCACCTCCTTATTTAAATAGGAGCTTAATGAGTCTTTTAGATAAGCTCTCCTATTCCAATTTGATTTACACAAATCTTGCGCTTTCCTAATGCTATTAGGATTATGTAAACCCATAAACAAATAGCCTCTTAGAATAAAACATTGCTGGTTATATTTTGAAATTCGTCAGCTCAATAAATTGAGCTTGTGTCGAGCTTCTTCATTAATCCTCGATAGATGCTAGTGTCAAGTCTAGTGTCGAGCTTTAATGAAACAACTTTTGTTCACTTATTTCTTGGATCAATTTTCATGTCTTTAATGATATCACTTGTAAAATAAATTTCACATATTTGTTGATACATTAAACTCAACTTAGATCTATCCAAATACAAATAAAGTGCATTTTGTCAAAGGACAAGCTAATATATAGAAAATATGACCCTAAAACTTTTGAAAGAATGGATGACGAAAAATTATTTTGCCATGATGGATACTTAGTTGACATAAAGTAAGATTTGAGAGGGAGGACTAGGTTTTTGGCCCAAAAAAAAATTTAAGAGGTAGGTTGATTTGGTAATTTATAAATATCTCACACTCAAGCTGGTACATAATGCTCAAACAAATATTTAGTATTAGTGGGTCCAAATTCCAATGAGTTAAACTAGTAAAACCTTTTATCATAGAATAAGAGATTTGAGGTTTGAATCATGTCAATACCAAAAGCCAATTTGTTTTTTAGCTTGATGATAAGGAACAAGGAAAAGGTTAGCTCCAAACATGTTTGGAGCCTTGGACTTTAACTATCAATAAGAAGAAAGTATGTGTATTGTCATATGCAATGCACATGACTTATGGTTAATTGCACTGACCTGTATTATGGACAAAATTTAACTACAAAATTAGTTATCATCTAAGGCTACAACTTTACTCAATATCTTTTTAAAGAAGGTGAATTTTAACAAATCTACCATTGGATTACATCTTCTTCTTATATCCTCCATACTTGCAAAATTTTTATAAAATTAAAAATTAATAGTTATATCATCAATAAATTGTTTAAATTACAAGTTTTTATAGTTTAAAATTATGCATAAAATATAAGCTTATAGATCATATAGTAAATATTATCCGATTGACACAAAATTTGACATGTGTATTAAGAGCATAAAGAATATGAAATTTAACGGTTAGATTTTCAAAATATGTAGTAATAATTATTTTATTTAATAAGGTTGTAGCCTTGGACGACAACCCGTTTTATAGCTAAATTTTGTCCCATTATTATTATTATTATTATTATTATTATTATTATTATTATTATTATTATTATAGTCTAGGTTGACTAATTGAAATATCTAATTAAGTAATTAACTTGTACAGCTGTATACAAATTGGCATATACAAACTTCACCAATAATTCAACGCCTATTAAACACCCTCCCCAGAAAAAGTCTATCACAATCCACGTTCATGCAACTGATGTTGATTGTCAAACCTAAAACAAATTTTTAAAAAAAAAATTCATATGTTGATTGTCAAGAAAATGCTAAACTTGAGAAATAGGAAAATATAATAAATAAGTGTAATCTCTCAAAATTGACATTGCTTTATCACCTAAAACTAATTAAGTTGTAAACACACATGGTAGAGTTCCAACATATCCAGGACTAATAATTTTTACACTCATTCTATTTTCCTGACATTATTTTATGACCCAAAGAAACCATATAATAATCTTAGTTCTCGCTCTGCCGGCAGAAACGGGAAACCTCTTTGCCTTCTTTCATGAGTAAGCTTCAAAAATTGATTCCTCTTCAATTTCGATTCATTGTTTTAGATGTTTTTTGGGCTGAGTTACAACTCTATTCAATATCTTTTTATTGGATGCAAATTTTGACAAATTCACCATTAGATTACATTTTCTTCTTATATTCTAACGCTTGCAAAATTTTCAGAAAATAAAAAATCAACAACTATGTCATCAATCAAATGTTTAAATTTCAAGTTTTTGTAGTCTAAAATTATGAATAAAAAATAAGTTTATGGATCGAATAGTAAATAACATTTAATTGGTACAAAATTTGATATGCGTGTTAAGAACATTAAAAAAACATGTAAATCCAATAGTTAAATTTTCAAAGTATATAACCGAGTTAATTTTTTAGTGGGAAGTACCCAAAGTTTATCCCAACTTAAAATGAATTGTCCGTTTAATATATGCTCTTAGGGTATATATTAATCATCCATTTTAGGAAATTTTTTATAGAGAATTGAAAAAACTGTCAAAAAAATTGACAACTTTTTTTATTTTTTCATAAAAAACTTCCTAAAATAGTTTTACTAAAAGCAAGACTTAGGTACAGCACTTAAGTGCTGTTTCTTAGGTTCCCTATTAAGATTTTGTTATGTGGATTTTTTCTCATTGGAGTGAAGTGTATTTTTTAATTAAGTAGCCACATAGCTGAATCTTAAAAAGGAAACCTAGAGAACAGCATTTAAGGTATTATACCTAAATTTTGTTATTTTACTAATATATACTCTAAGGGCATACATTAGTAAAATTCTAAAAGAAATTATTATTTTTTTTTAAAAAGTATTTATGGTAATTTGAGTACCCTCTCCCAATTAAAATAAAAAGAAGAAGGGTATATATGGTAATTTACCAAACTTTTCTTATAGAAGTCACGTAGCACCATTTTTGTTTTCACCTGAAGTTGCGCCATTAAAAAACTCCCAGTTCTTTTATAACAATAATTAATGGTACCACCAATAATTATTGTTATAAAAGAACTAGGAATTTTTCGATCATGACCCATCAAATAGTTTTTTGGCTGCCACGAAAAAAACAAATACAGCCTCCTTATTGTTATTGAGAGAGAGAAAGAGATACCGTGCCGCTTACTTTCTCGTCGGCACCGGTACGTAAGTCTCCTTGTTCTTTTCCTTTGATGACTTCCTTTTCAATTTCGATTTCGAATTAGATAATGAGTGTTTGTTTGTTTGTTTTGACATTCACTGCTGTTATTGTTAATCCACCGATCGTAGGTGGTCTATTTCTTCTTCAATCTTTTTTCTCTGACTATAATTCCCAACGTCCATTGGCTGCATCTACCTTTTTGCGAGCTATCTATTATATAGTAAGTGCTCTCTTCTCTGATAATATATAGAAAGTGCTCTCTAATACTGTGTTTCACGCTATTTTTCTTTTATTTTCCCTTGAATAAATAGTTTCTTGAGAATCTGAGATCGATGGAGATATGTACTATTAATACCCGATTATAAGCATGATAAAGCCCATTGAATTCCCTAAAGAGTGTATTAGAAAGAATTGGAGTCATCACGTTTAGGCTTTAATATAACTAGCTTGCAACCTGTACTCAGGCACGGAAATATTGAACAGTAATATATATATGTATAAAATTATTGAAGAATTTTGTCAACATCGTAACCTATGCTTATTATATTTATTTTTGAAATATATTAATTATTATTATTATTATTATTAACATGATTCAATTCAAACCTTTTCCTTGTTCTCCAAACATGCTTGCATAACTGATCTAATAATCATTAATTTGGTTAAATACAATGTCTTGTCTGGGTCTAAACCCAACAATTTGCATGTAAATCTAGTGACCAGTTATATTTCAAGGTCAGATTTAATAGAGATATACATTTAACATTCAAAATAAAATGCTTAATTCTTTACTTTATTAAATTTTGGAAAAGGTTAAGTGAGCTGATAAAAGTAATATGATTCTGGTTCATAATGATTTTTTTTTTTTTTTGAGAAACCAGACTCGAAAGTTTGCTAGATTGATAAAAAACAAAGATTACAAAACATCATGAGAAACAAGAGGAGCTATTTCGTCAGGAACGGATTCCATCCAAACCTGAAGCTCATTGCCAGACTTAGACAATCTAGCAAGATAATGGGCAACTAAATTGCCTAAACGTTTTACATGAACAAAATTACAAGATCGAAAGCTACGAGCAAGAACCAGGGAGTCCGAAATGACAAGGCTGAACTCAAGATGATTCGTCCCACCACCACATAGAGCCTTTGTTACAATTTCAGAGTCACCCTCAAAAGTAGCATAAAAGATACTCAGTTCCTTAGCAAACAGGGCAGCTCTTCTACAGGCAAGTGCTTCTACCGTGGCTACAGCAAGGGGGAGGGGAATTCTCTCTGATAGCGCACCAATCACATTACCCTCCGCATCTCGGATGACCACACCCAAACCCACTGCCCCAATTTCCTTGAATATCGCTCCGTCATAGTTCACTTTGTAGCACGGGGAGATGGGAGGGGTCCACCTGACTCGCCCAACGGACACAGCGGGGGGATGGGTTTTTTTCGGAACCTGAGCAGTAGAGAAGTCATGTAGGAGCCGAATGGCCTTGGGTCTTATATCTTGATAGCCAAAAGAGGTATCCCGTAAGCGGTTTGCATTTCTTTTCTCCCATATTAGCCAGAAGATCACTGCAAGAAGGTCCATGTCGGCACAAACATGATCCGAGAAAATCAACTTAAGGAGGTCCGCAAATTTAGAGAGCTTATACTTGAGCAGATTTTTACTTAGGCCATCAGCTTCCCAGACAGTCCTTAGAGCAGGGCAGCCCCACAAAGCATGAATAGTATCCTCACAATCTGATTTACAGCCAGGGCAAGAGACCGATTGGACCACATGCCTTTTCCACAGGTTATATAGGGTAGGGATAGCCTCATTGGCTGCCTTCCACATCAGGTGCTTGACCTTGTGAGGTACTTGAAGGGACCAAATACCTTTCCACATTTGGCTACGCCTTGCAGAGTCTGAACAATTAGGGAGGGATATTCTCACAGCCGAAGTTAAAAGCTTATAGGCACTGCGGGTGGTGAACACACCTTGGTTGGATGGAAGCCAAACCTGTTTATCAGTGGTATTGTGAATGCTCAAAGGGATGCCAAAGATGATTTCAGCTTCATGAGCTAAGAATTCATTCTTAATCAGGTCCATGTTCAAGGTGTGAGAATCTTCATCAATCAAGGCACTAACAGTTGAGATAGGGCAAAGGGACGAGAGTGGGGACACAATACAGCTGCTGTGCAGGCTTGGTAACCATTTATCGCCTTTGACTTTTATGGACTTACCATCCCAACACGCCAAACTGAACCCAAATCAATAACCCGTCTAGCTTGAGCTATACTCTTCCATGCATAGGACCCTTTGCTTGAGTTGTTTGCCCCCATGATTAAGCAGTTCGGAAAAAATTTTGCCTTGAAGACCCTATGAAACAAAGAATTCTCATTGTTCTTTAGACGCCACACTTGTTTAGCAAGGAGAGAGTCATTAAATCTGCTTAGTTCTCTAAATCCCATCCCCCCCTCACTTTTTGGGAGGCATAAATTCTCCCAACTGACCCAGTGAATTCGTTTCTGCTCACCACGATAGCCCCACCAAAATTTTCTGATCAAGCATTCAATTTCATTGATAAGCCCTTTCGGCATTTTAAAGCATGACATGGTATAGGTGGGAATCGCCTGGATCACCGCCTTGATCAATATCTCCCTACCCGTTTGGGACAATAATTTTTCTTTCCAACCCTTTAACTTCTTCCATATCCTTTCCTTAATCATACTGAAAGATTTCTTTTTTGCCCGGCCAACCAAGGAAGGGAGACCAAGATATTGCTCATATCGTTGGACAGCGGGCACTGCCAATAGAGTTATAATCTCAGCCTGAGTCTGGGCAGGCGTGTTAGAGTTGAAAAACAGGTTGGTTTTTCCCCTATTGATATTTTGACCAGAAGCCCTTTCATACTTCAGAAGAATTTCTTGGATAGTCCTGCAGTCAGAAATGGAGGCACGACAGAAAATAAGGCTATCGTCAGCAAAAAGCAGGTGAGAAATCCGGGGGCCAGCCGGGCAAAGGGAGACGCCTCTCAACCTGCCCTCATCTTCTGCTCTTTTCAAGAGACCATGTAGCCCTTCAGTGACCAACAAAAATAGATATGGTGACAGAGGGTCACCTTGGCGAAGGCCCCTTTGAGGAGAAATAAGCCCATATGGTTGCCCATTTAGCAGGATAGAATAGGATACAGATCTGATGCACATAGAGATAAGTGAAATCCACCTACTGCTGAAGCCCATTTTAGCCATGATTTTTTCCAAGAAATCCCATTCTACCCAATCGTAGGCTTTGCTCATATCGAGCTTCAAAGCCATCAGCCCCAACTTACTAGTACGCTTGGCCTTTAAGTAATGGAGGGTCTCATGAGCAATCAGAATATTGTCAGTTATGAGGTGGCCTGTTAAGAAAGCGCTCTGTGATTCCGAAATCAGCTGAGGAAGAAACTTTTTCAGGCGGTTAGCAAGCACCTTCGCAATAAGTTTATACAGAACATTACTCAGACTAATTGGCCTAAAATCCGTTACATGCCTCGGACTTTTAATTTTTGGAATGAGAGTAAGGAAAGTGTGGTTAAGGTCATTAGGGAGGTTACCTGTGTTTAGCACACCCAGGACAGCATCGGAGACATCAGGGCCGATTTTTGACCAGTACTATTTGTAGAATAGGGGCGAAAGCCCATCTGGGCCAGGGGTTGTATTAACTTTCATTTGCCCAAGAGCAGCCTGGACTTCCGTGGCAATAAATGGGCGGAGCAGGTCCGCATTCATGTCCTGGGTAACCCGGGACTCCACACCTTCGAGAACTTCATTAAACTCAGTAGGACAAGACGAGGAAAATAAAGAAGAATAGAAACCATTAAGCAGCTCACCAACATTATTCTCACCCTCCACCCAAATACCATGGTCATCTTCAAGACCAGAAATGAAATTTTTCTTATTCCTCTCAGTTGCCCGGCAATGAAAATATTTAGAGTTCTGATCGCCATATCTGAGCCAATCAGTTTTGGCTCTCTGATTCCACATGCATTCTTCTAAGTCCAACAACTTATTAATTTCCTCTCTGAGAACTTTGACCTGGCTGATGCCCTGACCTGAAATAGCTTTTGATTCCGCCTTAGCCAACAACTTTCTTTTGCGAATTAGAGACCCCTTAATATTGCCAAACACGTTCTTATTCCATGATTTTAGCTGAGATTGACAATTACTAACCTTCTGCAGAACTTGTCTCATAGGGTCTCCGGCTAGGCACAAATCCCAGGCAGCATGGACCACGCCTTCACACCTCTCATCCTTCGTCCACATCTCTCCGAAACGGAAGGGCCTTTGAGGGTGGTAAAAACGACAATGCACATCATCTGACCAAAGCCAAATAGGCTTATGGTCGGAAGAAAAACCAGACAGGTGGTGTAATTGAACAGAAGGGAACATGAGCAACCACTCTGCCGAAGCAACAGCTCTGTCTAACTTGACCCATACAAGGGGACCATCAAACCTATTATTACACCAGGTGAATGGCAGCCCAGAAAACCCAATGTCCTTGAAGCCATAAAAATCAAGACAATCTCTAAAGACTTGCATCTGCTTATCCGATCTTAAAGGACCCCCAGACTTCTCTTCCAGCCTTGTGATTTCGTTAAAATCACCAATGCAAACCCAGGGAAGAACAGCTTGGGAGCTAAGATGGCGAAGCAGGGACCAAGAATCTTCCCGATTAACTGTCTTCGGGGCTCCGTAGAATCCCGTAAATCGCCAGGCGTCATCAATTCTTGGATTTACCACTGCATCAATGTGGTGAGGGGAGAAGGTGCGAATATAAAGGTCAAGATCATTCATCCAAAACAGGGCTAGGCTGCCACTAAGATTTCTTCTAGGGACAAGGAACATGTTATCGAACTTCAAACGGCAACGAAGCTTCTCCATATACGATTTTTTTTTTTTTTTTTGGTTTCCATCAGGAAAACCAGGTTGGGACCTTTAGCTCTCACTAACTCAGAAAGCTCTCGAACTCGCCGCCGGTTCCCAAGCCCGCAGCAGTTCCAGCTCAGGCAATTCATGGTGACTGGCGTGGCTGAGCAACAGCCAACGCCAAAAGAGAGTTTGCTTCATTAGAATCAACTGGGAGGGACGCTCTATGTTTTTTTACGTGAGGTTCTGGGTCTTCAGGTGCAGGCCTAACCCTATTTAAATCACACATATTCTCATCTAAAGGATTAGTTGTGGGCTGCCTAACAGTTCTAGTCCACGTACCTTGGGTTGTAGCTTTAGACTTAATCTTAGGCCCATTTACATTAGAGATGTCCTAAAGTGGGGGCCTCGTGCAACCAGCTGAGAAAGCAAAAGTGTGGTTCGGCCCATTTTCCTGCTTAGGCCCAAAATCACCATCCAAAACAAGGCAAGCAGAAGGTCTAGGCTTGGCACCTTCGCACGCGGGAAACTTTGTGGGGGGGATTTTTTCTGCATTAATTACCGCCTCAGAGGGATCCACACATGGGGCCACAAGATTAGCAGCCAATCCCAGTTCACTGTCAATCAACTGCAATGTCCTTTCAAAACTTTCCGGATTACCCAGCAGAGACTTTGCGTGTACACTACTTTCAGGCGCCACAACCGGGCTTACCTTATCGGGATGGGTGGTCTCGATAATTGCAACCTCGACTGCCGAGCTAGAAGGTTGGTGGGTCGGTCTTTTCGAGACCGGCGGAGCCTTAGTTTGGTGAAGGGGCGAACCATCCCCACGCTTCGGTACCGGAACAGAGCTCCATGGTTTACGACCAACAAGGTCCACTTCAGCTCTCATCCATGGCCCAAACTGACCCTTTTCCAATGATGCCTTTTTCCTATTGCTAAGCCACAACTCACATTCCCTGTCCTCATGCAACAAGCTACCACACCAGTAGCAAAAATTAGGGAGTCTTTCATAGCGAAAGGACGCCCAACCGACCCCAACGCCTTTATCCCAGAGCTTCCTCCCCCTGCTCAAAGGCTTAGACACGTCTAAGGAAACACGAACTTGGAGAGAACGACCAATCGATGCATTCTCATTAGCTTCAAAAACACAAATAACCCTGCCTAAGGATTTACCTATGGACATCCCAAGCTCAGGAGTCATACTTTTGATGGGGAGATTATGAATCTGAATCCAGAAGGCACACTCAGTAAAAGAGAGGGATGAAATGGTTGTAGAATCTTCAATCCTTTGGAAAAGCACCAAATGCTTGTCAAAAGTCCATGGTTCGTACTCCATGACCCTTTCCAAATCTACATCATTCTCAAATTCAAAAACCAATCTGTTTTCTCCCATCTCATGGGTTTGAAAAGGTTTACGAGTACGCCACAGCGGCCTGAAGGTCCTGATCACTGCCTCCTTATTAATCATACTGTGCGTTAGAAATTTTCCGGCCAAAAGCGATCTTGAAACCCCAGATAACTTGGGCACCTCAAGACCGTGCTCTTCTTCCTCAGTCAGAGAAAGTTTCTTCCACATACTTTCCACATCCTCCATATGGGAAACCACAATACCACTGAAACAAAAGGGACAGAAAAACCCAGAATCACCCTACCACTACCCTGATGAAACGAGAAAACAGAGGATACACAATCACCTAAACAGAGAAAGGGACGCACTATTCTACAGGTTCTAGAGAGAGCACCGCTCAAACCCTATCACAAGAGAAACTCTGTTCACAATGATTTCAACGTGCACATTTTGAGCCTAAAATTCAGAATAGATTTTAAAAATAAAATATTCAACATGGATTGTTTGTGGAACCCAAGCAAAGAAAGCAATTCAGATTTTAAAATAGTTCGTTCATTTTATCGTTCAACTAAATTTTGTATTGTCCAACATGAGTCAGTTGCAAGTATTCTCAGTAGGGGTGACAAAATTGGACATGATCCGTGAACCTGACACAACACAATACGAAATTAGCAGGTTATGGGTTAAGACTTAATAGGTTCGTGTCATATTCGAGTTGACACGACTGGCCCATTTAATAAATGAATTAGGTTAGTATTCAACATATGGAACCCGTTAGACCAGTTTAATTAATGACATTTTACCAATATACCCGTCAAACCCTAGGTATATAAACTTATTAGTTGTTGTGGTTTATTTTCTTTGACATATTGTGATTAATTATTTGTGTTATTGAGATATGCTTTAGTTTTGAATGACTATTTGTGATGTAATTATTCGTTAATTCTGAATTTTATATTAAAAATATTTATTCGTTTGTTTTTTCATAATTTTTTTTTTTTCATTTTGACAAAATCTGATAAACAAGTTGACACGACTGACCCGTTTACTAAACGGGTCATGTTAGGATTGAGAAATTTTAACCCGTTTAATAAACATGTCAAGTTAGTGTTGACCTATATAATCAGATACTTTTAAGTTGACACGACACGAACCCGACACACGAATACGAATTGCCACCCCTAATTCTTAGCATTTACCAAACGGTACACAAATTGGTCACCAATTTATTTATGACTATATAATAAAATTTAAGTTAAATTGTAAATTACACCCTTAAAGTTTGGAATGTTTGAATTTTACATCTTAAAATTTCAAAATTTGAATTCTATCCCTATTATGTTTGTATCAACAATCTCTCCATCCATTTTTTTTGTTAAGTGTCACATAAGCTTGCGACGTGTGTTTATTTTGTCCAATAAAATGATTCCACTTCATTTTTATTATATCATGTCATTTATTATTATTTAATTTTTTAGGCTACAAAAGTGATGTGATATCATTTTAATGAACAAATTAAATACATGTGACAAATTTATGTGACACTGTAACCGAAAATATGGACGAGATGGTTGCTTATGCAAACAAAATAGAACTTCGAACAAGCAAAATCCAAATTCTAAAATTTTAAAATATAAAATCCAAACACCTCCTAAACTTTAAAGATATAGTTTATATTTTAGCCTAAAATTTAATTTTTAATATTTCTAACATTACTCAAATAAAAAATACATGGTGCGCAGGTTCAAGGCAAAGTGGCTACCCTTCCTCATAATATATACTAAATAAACAGAAATAAACAGTAGACACACAATAATTTTTACATCAATTATGTTAGCATGTTTAGATCTTCCATGCACCCAGTATCATTTCATATCATATCAATTGACATTCACAACTCCACCGCTTCCCATATTTGTGATTGAGAAATATTATATATTTTCACAATTTACAATTATTTTCAAAGAGCACTGTTAACATGATAACAGTATAAATAAAAAATTAGAGTACGTGAAGCAAACATGTACAGCAATTTCAAAGAGCAAGCAATGGAGTACGTGAAGCAAGCCATACAGGAAGACAGTGCCGGAAACTACGCCAAGGCTTTTCCTCTTTACATGAACGCTTTAGAGTATTTCAAGGCTCATCTCAAGTACGAGAAGGACCCTAAGATCAAGGAAGCCATTAATCAGAAGTTCCCCGAGTACCTCCGCCGCGCCGAGGAGATCCACGCCGTGCTCTATGACAGCGGCCCCGGCCCGGCCTCTAAGGGAGACGTAGTAGAAGTAAAAGTAAAAGAAGAACAAGAAGCTGGTCCTGGGTCTGGGCCCACTTCCGCAGAGCAGATCAGAGCTGAATCGTCAAGTGGAGCGATTTGTGAGAGTCCAAACACGTACAGAAATTTCAAAGAGCAAGCAATAGAGTACGTGAAGCAAGCCGTACAGGAAGACAATGCCGGAAACTACGCCAAGGCCTTTCCTCTGTACATGAACGCCTTGGAGTACTTCAAGACTCATCTCAAGTACGAGAAGAACCCTAAGATCAAGGAAGCCATTACTCAGAAGTTTTCCGAGTACCTCCGCCGCGCCGGGGAGATCCGCAGCGTGCTTGATGACTACTTCGGCCCTGGCCCGGCCACTAAGGGAGACGTAGTAGAAGTAGAAGAAGAACAAGAAGCTGGGCGTGGGCCCACTTCCGCAGAGCAGATCAGAGCTGAATTGGAGTCGTGGGGCATTGTGAGAGAGAAGCCCAAAGTCAAGTGGAGCGACGTTGCCGGACTCGATACTGCCAAGCAGGCCCTCCAGGAGGCCTTCATTTTGCCCCTCAAGTTCCCTCATTTCTTTATCGGTTAGTACTTAGTTGATATATAGTTCCAACTGAGTTTAATTAATTACACATCTTATTGTTTGCTACTAATCTTTTTTGGATTTTGATTTTGATTTTTTTAAATATTTAATAATTAATTTAAAAAATATTTATTGATCTTTTCATTTATTTTTTTAGTAAATTACAAAGTTGGTCTCTATCCTTTAATCCATAACTTTTTAATGTGCCAACAGGGCACTTTGTCTACCCACTTAGGAGTTTTTGTTAATGAGTTGACGGTAGAGACCAAAATAGAATTAATTTTCTGTTTTTAAAGATGGAATAGTAGCTGTGGGGCCCAGTAACTTGTGGCCCTGGCCCATTTATTCGTCGGGGCCCAAGGCCCAAGCCGAGGAAGGTTACAGCCCAGGCTCGGTAATACAAGTACGAAATAGTCTTGGGACACAGCCGAGGACGATTCAATCCTCGGCAAGCCCAAGGTCGCACCGAAAGGAAGGGTAAAAATGGTATAAGAGCAACTTGTAAAAAATCTAAAATATCTAAGTCAATGGGGAAGGGTACGCTGGAAGGTATAACGACCAGGGAAAGCTGCCCTTACTGCCATTCAATACTCTGCACTTGACAGAGCCATACTCCCCAGCTTTTACAACCACCCCCAACCACTCTGGATATAGGCTGATGGGACAAGTATCAGTCTTGGAAAAGTCGACCTTACACGTGGACGAAGGATAAGGAACACATGCTAGTATAAAAGGAAAAATATGCAATCCATAGAGGAGGCTGGGAAAAATGGCCAAAACCAGAGCCTCCCAGCCCACCTCTAGGAGAAAAACTCCTAGGGCGTACACGTTTTATTTATGTATGAACACCACGGAATACCACCGACTTGTGATCAAGGCCTAGCCTTTCAAACCCACGCTCTATAAATGATATTGTTTGGGCCTTTTTACGTGCGAACCCAGTATCGTTTTGGGTCGTTCCAAATCGTGTCCTTACAATTGGCGCTGTCTGTGGGAAAGGCTTGTGTGTTGGCATAAGCGGTAGGTCGAAACAATCCTCTTGTCACTTCTAAACAGCCGGTTGTATTGTTTTAGTGTAAAGTTCCACCAGGGGCTATGTTTCTTTAGTAGGGGCTGCGCTTCGTAGCGTCAGCAGCACGGAGGGTTCTAGGGGCTTGGCCGAGGAGCTAATTCCCCGTAAACCAAGGTCCCGTGCCATAACCGAGGGGTTAATTCCCCTACTTATCAAAATCAAGTTTTGGACAGAACTAGGGTATTGCATGGTCCTCGGACTCAAACCTATGGGGAAACCAACTACTTATCAAAATCAAGTTTTGGACAGAACTAAGGTATTGCATGGTCCTCGGACTCAAACCTATGGGGAAACCAACTACTTATCGAAATCAAGTTTTGGACAGAACCAAGGTATTGCATGGTCCTCGGACTCAAACCTATGGGGAAACCAACTACTTATCGAAATCAAGTTTTGGACAGAACCAAGGTATTGCATGGTCCTCGGACTCAAACCTATGGGGAAACCAACTACTTATCAAAATCAAGTTTTGGACAGAACCAAGGTATTGCATGGTCCTCGGACTCAAACCTATGGGGAAACCAACTACTTATCAAAATCAAGTTTTGGACAGAACTAGGGTATTGCACGGTCCTCGGACTCAAACCTATGGGGAAACCAACTACTTATCAAAATCAAGTTTTGGACAGAATTAGGGTATTGCATGGTCCTCGGACTCAAACCTATGGGGAAACCAACTACTTATCAAAATCAAGTTTTGGACAGAATTAGGGTATTGCATGGTCCTCGGACTCAAACCTATGGGGAAACCAACTACTTATCAAAATCAAGTTTTGGACAGAACCAAGGTATTGCATGGTCCTCGGACTCAAACCTATGGGGAAACCAACTACTTATCAAAATCAAGTTTTGGACAGAACTAGGGTATTGCATGGTCCTCGGACTCAAACCTATGGGGAAACCAACTACTTATCAAAATCAAGTTTTGGACAGAATTAGGGTATTGCATGGTCCTCGGACTCAAACCTATGGGGAAACCAACTACTTATCAAAATCAAGTTTTGGACAGAACCAAGGTATTGCATGGTCCTCGGACTCAAACCTATGGGGAAACCAACTACTTATCAAAATCAAGTTTTGGACAGAACTAGGGTATTGCATGGTCCTCGGACTCAAACCTATGGGGAAACCAACTACTTATCAAAATCAAGTTTTGGACAGAACCAGGGTATTGCATGGTCCTCGGACTCAAACCTATGGGGAAACCAACTACTTATCAAAATCAAGTTTTTGACAGAACCAGGGTATTGCATAGTCCTTGGACTCGAACCTATGGAGAAGTCAGTTACTCAAGAAGAATTCTAAATTGTTCAGTTCTCGGACCAAATACCGGAAAAGGTTAAGATTATAAAAGTTACTAGCAAGATGGCGAAATGCCTTATTACTCAGCAACCTACAGGGGCTGTATATTTTTGGGGTTATATGTCCTCGGATGATTACCTCCTACACCGCACCGAGCATTCAGCTGTCATCTCAGCCATTTTTAGGGTAAGTGTTGTTTTCTTAGGTCGGCATTATTGTGCTAAACAGCTTTCGTAAGTTCATGATAACATCTTTCTGCTCAATAAGGATTTCAGCCCTAAGTGTCAATTGTTCGATTCAGTATTATTAAGTCGGGTAGCTTCAATAAGCTCATATTAACATATTCTTCTTTTTGCTTAGTAGGGGTTTCTGCTCTAAGTATCATTTGTTCAGATCAGCATTATTAGGTTAAGATAGTTTTAACAAGTGCAAAGTAAAGTCTTTTTGTTAACAAGAATTTCGGTCCTAAGCACCGTTTAGAATTCCGGAATAAAAAAGGTCATGTGGTAATACGTCTATTCACGGGGTAATCATTTCGGAAAGAAGAGTTAGAATATATCAAATAAAACAGTATTGACTTTTATTAATATAGAAAGGTATTACAGCGTACAATGAAGGGCTTAAACAAGCCTATACGGAAAACGAATTGCAAAAAAAAAACAAACAGACAAATGACCAGAAATCTTTTTAAACTCTGCTCCAAAGTCTCTCCAAATTCTGCCCCAGTAGCACCCATATTGAGAGGAGGACCTTCTTTGACGGATAAGGAGAAGGAGGAGAAGAAGAGGAAGAAGTAAAAGCACCAGGATGGATCTGGTGATGAGAAAGAAGAGGAAGGGGAGGCAAAATGAGGCACCAGTGAAGGAAGAAAGGAAGAAAGGAAGAAACAGGGATACTTTGTCCCTGCGTCAGTCCTGATTCCTAACACGCTGGTGCCATGTTAGCTATGCTCATGAGAGAGCGGCTGGTACTGATAATGGGTGACCCCAGCTCAGCCGTGCCAAGAAGTTGATGTGACGAGCCCCTGCTTCGGATTTTGGTTGAAAGGAAGGTAAGAAGTATCTTGAGTCTCCGCCATCCCTGCCCTGACCGAGCCAGTTTAAGCTTCACAAGAGCGTAGCATTTCTGAGAAGGGTATGGTCTCTTCATTCCCCCTCCTATCATGGACGAATCATAATTCAAAGTGTAAATGAGCGGATATGGGAAATTCTGGGGGAGGCTAAGAGTTTTTAGACTTTAAAAATGTTGAAAGGTCTCTGTGAGAGAGAGGTAACCTCCTGCTTTCATTCTTATATGAAGGATGAAACGAGAGGCATTTAATCTGCCCGAATCTCCAGGAAAAGTGGTAAGTAAGAATATACCCGTTCCACTTCCCCACACCATCGATAACCGTCGAATTTAAATGGTCTCGTAAAGGGAAATCATTAAAGGCGCGTTTTAGGTAATCAAACGGTAGGAACGCATTGCGAATAAGTTCAAAGGAATGTCCCGTAGCCCGGTATGTTTCCTGGGTAGAAGAAGGGACGCCAACATTAATGAAAGACAGAGTTAAACGAGCTGTGATAAAGGCTTGGCATTACCAAAACCCTCCTGTCCAACCAAGAGGTTGGACAGTAGGATTTTGAGGGGCTATTGTGGGGCCCAGTAACTTGTGGCCCTGGCCCATTTATTCGTCGGGGCCCAAGGCCCTAGCCGAGGAAGGTTACAGCCCAGGCTCGGTAATACAAGTACGAAATAGTCTTGGGACACAGCCGAGGACGATTCAGTTCTCGGCAGACCCAAGGTCGCACCGAAAGGAAGGGTAAAAATGGTATAAGAGCAACTTGTAAAAAATCTAAAATATCTAAGTCAATGGGGAAGGGTACGCTGGAAGGTATAACGACCAGGGAAAGCTGCCCTTCCTGCCATTCAATACTCTGCACCTGACAGAGCCATACTCCCCAGCTTTTACAACCACCCCCAACCACTCTGGATATGGGCTGATAAGACAAGTATCAGTCTTGGAAAAGTCGACCCTACACGTGGACGAAGGATAAGGAACACAGGCTAGTATAAAAGGAAAAGTATGCAATCCATAGAGGAGGCTGGGAAAAATGGCCAAAACCAGAGCCTCCCAGTATCGTTTTGCGTCGTTCCAAATCGTGTCCTTACAGTAGCAAAATCAAAATGGAGACCAAAATAAGAGTTGGCCCAAAATGTAGGGATCAAAAGTATATTTTTGTCGTGTTTTATTAACATCTTTTTTTCATGATAATAGCTGATTTACTTAATCAACACTCTTGTAACAATTTTCTTTTGGGGAAACAATGTCGGGTTTCAGTTGGGTTCGATTTTCTGTCTTCTTAGAGGTGGGAGAAAGAATACAAAACCAACTCATTTTTTAAAATTTTTTTTTAAAAAAAGTTTATTATCATCCTACAACTTATGGCCCATTGGGTAACGCTGTTTGTATTTTTTGGAAATATATGTGGGTGAAAAAATGTGTAGAAATACGTAAAAAAATATGTAGAAATACATGTAATATTATTTAAAAACTAAAAACATGTATTTAAACACATATATCAAACAGGCCCTCAGTTTTTGACTCTATACAAATTTTGGTTTCTTTTTTTAATAATGTCAATATTATTGGTGTATCATATATTCTTTGATTATTTTCTAAAAGTTAATGTTTTACTTTTACCTACTTGCTCTCTTTTAGGCAAGAGACAACCACGTTCATGGAGATCCTTTTTGTTGTATGGGCCACCCGGATGTGGAAAGTCTTACTTGGCCAAGGCTGTTGCAAACGAAGTTGATTCTTCTACCTTTTTCAGGTATAACATGATTAATACACATCGTCACATATTTAACCATTTTATTTGCGTATTTGAAATTTCTGCTCAAATATGTGTTTTCTGTGCGAGCTAGGGAGCATCCACTGTTGCTGCTGCTAGTCATATCTTGCAGTTATCACATATATTTTGATTGTGTTATACATGAGTTCCTTTTACAAGCGTACTTCTTTTCTTAAAATTTTTACAACTTCACATTGCATATTCCTGTGTCTAGTGATGAGCATGTTGTGTCAATCTATTACTGATATGTGTGTGTGTGTTTTTCTGCATATATTGACATGTTGCTTCTTTGTTGAATTTATTTTCTTTGTATTTTTCATATAATTGGCTAAGAAGTTGGCATGTGTTACCCAATAGTGTCTCTTCATTGGACCTGGTTTCTAAGCCAATGGATGAAAGAGAAAAGCTAGTTTCAAACCTTTTCCAAATGGCTCGTGAAAGTGCTCCTTCAATCATTTTTATTGATAAAATAGATTCTTTATGTGGCCAACATGAAGGAGGCAATGAGAGTGAAGCTTCTAGACATTTCAAAACAGAACTGCTTGCGCAGATGCAGGTATTTGTTTGTACGGCAAGAACTTTATATTTTTTGTTGCCTAAATTTTTCTTTTTAAATTATGTTACCTACTTGCATCTGTATTACTTTCCAGTAAATCATTTACGTATATTAACAAAAAGGAAAAAACTTTCCAGCTAATTGTCGATGTGCGAAATTGATTTCACATAATGGTTATAGAGTCCATTTGAGGCAAGAAGATAGGCATCATAAAATGGTCCATCACTTATCATATAATGTAAATTTTTATTAATACCTTTTTATCATCAATTTATTTCTAGCATAGTTTAGTGCTGTAAAGATTGTGTAATAATTACAGCGTTGTAGCTCATAGATTGATGAAGGATTTACATACATCTTTGTATGATATTCTTGGTCTATGCTTATAAGTTGTTACCATTTCACCTCATCATCCTGATTATCACTCGGATGTTAGGTTTCATTTTTGGGCTCATAATGTCTATTAAGTTGCCTACATTGAACTTTTGTTGCTATATATTTATGAAATTGGGGACTCTTGAGTCCTTTCACTTGTATTTGGCTGTTTCATATGTTGTGCTTACCTTTGTCACAAGACAAGCTTTGTTGTGTAAAACACTAAAACCTGGCTTTCCATGATCTCATGAGCCAAGTGTGAGCCTGAATTGGTTTAGTTTACCAAGTTTGGGCAGAGTTCAACTGGGTTTGGCTTGTTTAATGCTCGGCTAGTTTCCATTGTCTTTTTTATTGTAGCTTTAATTGTTGCTGGCCGTATACTCTCTGGTCAGACTTGGGATTATTCCAAAGTTACAATTAGGCCAAGTTTAGTGTAGACAGAACTGAGTTTATGAACTTGTAGTGGAAATTGAAGTCAAGATTTCTAGTCCAGGATTGAGAAATGAAAGGATTAACTGTAGGCGACTGAGTTATGCATTTGTTAAAACTATGGTTTTGTCAAGAAGAAATTTATTAAAGGAGGGTGTGTTAAATTAACTTAAGGGAAATGTTTCTAGTCATTTTTGGTTTTAACTATGTTATAATAATTATTGTGGTACTTATTGGCGGTTTACTATTTTAAAGCATAATTATGGTTTACAATCAGACCATCTAGTCTTCTTTGTTTCTTTTGTCCTTTGAACTCCTCTTTTTTATTTTTTATTTTTAAAGATTTTTTAAAGTTATCATTCTTCCCTTGTACTATTTTCCTATGGATGTGGATGGTCAAGCTTTATACTGAAATTGGTCAGTTTTACGTAATTCTAGCCCTCAAGCTAAAGAATTCCTCTATGATATTGCTTAAAGATTATGGTACTTATTATTGAGGTTTCGAAAGGCATACCGGTAATAAAGTTTGGTTACTTAGTCTTGTTCTTTGAAGAGCATGTTGGTGCCTCCAAATAATACAGAAGTTTATAGTGAAAAATTCATAAGCTGTCACAATAACAATTTTTCAAGCCATGCTATAAATTTTCCAGAATGGTTTGATAAAATCTTAATTTTGAAGTGACAGGACATTTTTTTTGTGATGCTTTAGGGTGTAGGGCACAACGATCAGAAAGTTCTCATTCTTGCAGCGACGAATACTCCTTATTCTCTAGATGAGGTAAAGGGGAACATGAGAAGTTTGCTTTTTGTAATTGTTTCTTGAATAATTTGAACTGTTATGTTTCTGAGCATTACTAATTGCAGGCCATCCGACAGTGTTTTGACAAGCGTATATACATTCCTCTACCATATGATCAGGCCCGAAAGCACATGTTCAGAGTAACGGACACCATAATTGAATTTTTTTTCCTTCAGTAAAACAAGAGAAGAAAAGATCATCTGGTTATATGAGCATTATTTTTCGTGTTCCAGAAAACTTTATGATGTTTGTTTAACCTTTACAGGTGCATTTAGATGGTACTCCTCACAATTTAGAAGAAAGTGATTTTGAAAGCTTAGCTTTCTGGACAGCGGGCTTTTCAGGTTCAGATATTTCTGTTTGTGTAAGTTTGCTGCATACATGAAGATACTTCGTATTTTATGCTTTAAATTTTAGTCCAATTTGTCTTTTATTTTATAAATATTGTGAGGGAAGTCAATTGGAAATAACTAACCACAGTGACAGTGCCCCTTATATTGTTTTCTTGAATTTGGTAGTTTAAAGGTGCCATGCTTGAACCTGTTCGTAAAACACAAGATGCAATGTTCTTTGTGAATAATTCTAGTATTTGGGTTCCATGTGGACCAGAGCAGCCAGGTGCTGTTCAAATTACCATGCTGGAGCTGGCAGCACAAGGACATGCTTCAAAGGTATCAGCAGATAGTTTAGATATGAATAACAGTTACCTTTTTCACTGCCCGCTTTTAGTTTTCTGTTCTTCTCTGCCAAGAGCCTTGAACCTTAGTGGTAACTCTATGGATCATTTGTCAAACCCAAAATCACTATGGAACCAGTTTGCAATTGAATTGACTTCAAATTTAATTTAATTTAATTCAATGTCTTTGCAATTCAATTGTTTTTTTTGTTTTTTTTTTTTTTTAAATATTCGCAATTCAATTATTTGTTTGGACTAGATATAAGTTGAATTGGAAGTCTTTAGTTTTTTGTGAATTATTGAGGATATTAGTATGAGATTTTTTTTTTTAATTCTTAATTAAATAGAAACTGGAAAGATGAGCGAAGTTGATGGGATTTGGTCCTTTGTTGGCCAGTTCACATTCATGAATCATGTTAGAAGTTGTGACTCCCAAAACATGTATTGAATCAAATTCAATTCATGAATCCATGATATGGGCTCAATTTCTATTCACTTTGGCCTCACAGGTTATCAAATGCCGTGAATGATCTCTAAAACAAGTTACAACAAAACATAGATACAGTTCCTTTGGTACAATACAATAGGTACTCCAATTAAATTCAAACACATAACTGGATTGAATTTGATTCTACTTGAGAAATATAATATTGTTCGTACTGTATTGGTCAATGTAGACATGTGTTTGAGTTTTGTTAGACAAACCTGATATACTGCACCTTAGGAATTGGATCTTAAGATATGCATTTATCTACAAAGTAACCAAATGGTTGTTTCTGATTAACACCCATGCAGATCCTTCCACCCCCTATTTCAAATGCAGATTTTATGACGGTGCTTGCAAGACAGAGGCCTGCAGTGAGTAAATCTGACCTTGATGTCCATGAGAGATTCACGAAGGAGTTTGGAGAGGAAGGTTGAATAATTTAATAAAATTTTATCACGTTGATCCACACACTAGTTGTGAGAACATTGGTGTGATTTGTATATATTTATGTATCAGTGCTGGGTCCAGTGAATTGTATCCTTTATATTAAGCTTCTTCACATGGGGAAGGTGACTTGACTTCCCTGTTTCTGTATTCTGAAGGAATTACTGAGGTTTGATACTTTTGGAATTACTTGTCCCAAATTGTGTAAAGAACAGTTTCAGAATTATGACCCTAGAATGTAACATGAGGCATATGTGATGCTGATTGCCTTTGATGTTTGGTCCTCTTGTATTTGCATACAATTTTCTGATTTAAAAGTGTATTGATCTTAAGGTTTGATCTAAAGCATTTGCTATGGCTGCTGGAAAATGTTGTTCAGTAGGATGGATGGAGGGTGCCATATAACCAGTCCGCAAATGTAGAAATTTAATGAATTCTTCAACCATTTGCCTTATATCCAAATGTTCCATCATTTTTCAAGGGGCTACGTTTGCTGTTAATCTATGAACTGTCCAGTCTATTTTCAGTTTTTCACAGCCTCAATGATCTATACTTGTCCTTAATCTAGTTTTTCTTTGTATTTATACAGGTTTTTAACTCAAGCAATATCACTCTTCCTCCCATTACAGTTAGTCAGTCATAATGAAATACACAAACCATCTTTTTAAAGCTTAAAATTCTAGACATCAAACTTCCAAATATTTCACATCTTAAGTTCTTCGTGAGTCTGAAAAACATTAATGATGAGATCAAGTATACAGTCTTTAGCCGGTTATGAACAAACGAAAGTACAGAGCTCGTCATTAATAAATGACAATTATATAATGATATGTCTTGTATGCTAATTTATGGATTCTACAGAAACTGCATTTCGAATTGCAATATGTAATCCTACAGTTAGCATATTCTTTATACTTTCTGATATGATCCAATAGCTTACTTACAATTACCGGACATGATGCTCTTCCTTAAGTATATAATACTCCTCACTAATGTATTATAATATACCTTGGTTGAAACTTGAATGTCATACTTGACTCTTTCATTCTCAAAACAGCATAAGCCGGCCAAAAGCCAAAAGAGTTCATATGGAAGCTTTCAAAATTGTTAAACACATACAATCATATGTGTATCATCCGAGTATCTCAGCTTATATGAAAACTTAAACCAAAGAAGCATCATGCTGGCATTTGAACTTGTATTGCTTTGGCTATAAAAAGGGGTTGAATTATTTTGCACAAGCATCAACGTTTCCCTTTTTTCAGCTACTGCAATCTTGCAATTTTTAATATAAATCATGAGACTAGTTAAAGTTCTCACTATTCTGTTCTTCATTAGATTTGCTTTCGTGCATGCAACCGCTACTGATGCAAAGGTAGGGGATGAGGGAGATAGACAATGAAATAGTTTAATAAGAGTTAGTACTAAGAGTTCGAGCCCATTTTCCTACTATGAAAGGAGGCTCATGTTTTACATTATGAAAATGCCTTAACCTTCAAGAGTGCATTTTCTTTCACAATGAAGAATCAATTACCAAATGTGTTAGTCATATACTATACGAAACACACAAGAATGCTGATGTGGAATTATGGATCACATCCTCTTTTATATCCTTCAATCCTCTAATTGTAGTTGTCCATATTGAGACTTCCCTTTCGATTTCCTTTTTCTTTTTAACAAAAAGAAAACAATTTCTAATATTTGTCAACATTATGAATATTTCAGGCATAGCTGCCTTTATCAGTTCTAAAAAAACCTGTGTTCCAGCCCCTTCTCCCTCTCTCCACACCCCCCCCCACCCCCCCCCCAAAAAAAAAAAAAAAAAATCCAAGAGCCTCTTGGCTTAGGGGCACTTTTAGCTTGGTTTTGATCCCTAACCTTACTCTAAAAACAAAAAAGCCCCAAAGAAAACAAAATACTTGAAAACAGCATGCATGGGATAACCATGAAATCTAATAATGCTCCTTTTTAAGAAATTTGAGTGGTGTGAAGATGAAATACTCTACATTGGCAATGCTGGCACTGTTCAGGCATATGGTTCTTTAACTAACACAGGTTTCTTTTACTTTTTTAAAAAATTATTTTTATTTCCTTTTCCTTGTAATTTGCAGCATTACATAGTTTACACGGGGGAACACTCTCACCCCAATTCGGAATCTGTGGTTAGAGCCAACCATGAAATACTTGCTTCAGTTACAGGAAGGTAAGGACTAAAAGGAGCTAATACTACTACATATTTATTTCCATTATGAGACATCAAATAACAAGATCATAGGAAAACTACAGATTTACATAACCGAGTATTGTCATAGTACTAACATAATTAATTTCAGTTTTGATGGAGCACAACAATCGGCAATTCACCATTACAGTAAAAGATTCAGAGGCTTCTCAGCTATGCTCACACCAGAGCAAGCACAACAACTTGCAGGTACCTGATTTTATATATTTATTCATTTGTTTGTTTTTTGTAAAACAGAGTGAAATACATGATCCAACACTAATCATTACATCCACAATGGAGGTAAAATAGAATGTCTCCAAATTCAAATGCATCTTCACCCCTCTTTCAAAATTTGAACATTTTCTTGGGGGGGTTTAAGTACAGTTTAACACATGGTCAGCAAAAATAAGCATCAAAAGCCATTGGTGATTGCATAGATATGCTCTAATTGAATTCCTCTTACTTCTGCTGCAGATAAAGATTTGGTCGTTTCCGTGTTTCAGAGCAAGATGAATAAGCTCCACACAACACATTCCTGGGAATTTCTAGGAATAGATTCTGCACAACAATATAATCAAATGCCAATGGAATCAACTTCAAATACCATTGCTGGTGTAATAGATACAGGTAAAGATCCATATCTTAATTTCTCATTAAACTCTTCTTTTATTTTATTACAAACATAGAATTCACATTGTATCTTTCAGGAATTTGGCCTGAATCAAAGAGCTTCAATGATAAAGGATTGGGTCCTGTACCCAAGAAATTCAAGGGAGAATGTGTTACTGGTGAACATTTTAGATTGGCCAACTGCAACAGGTACCAAACATTTTAAACACTAAAGAATCCACTTCCATGATTGACACACCACATTCTCACTGAATTAGAACAACCACAAGGTTTAGTATTTAAACCAACCAATTCCATTGTATATCTGGTACAACCATACAGCTATTATATGAATGCAAACTTACCATGGGGCTTACATTGTCATTTGGGTTGGAATTTTCACGAAGATTATAGGTGCCAGGTTCTATTCGAAAGGGTTTGAAGCAGAGTCTGGGCCTCTTGAATCTTTTAACCTCCCTTTCTTCCGGTCAGCTCGAGATGGTGATGGGCATGGAACTCACACTGCCTCAACAATAGCTGGATCCATAGTAGCTAATGTCAGCCTATTTGGTATGGCCAGAGGTACTGCAAGAGGTGGTGTACCAAGTGCCAGACTTGCCATCTACAAGGCTTGTTGGTTTGACATGTGCAGTGAAGCTGACATTCTTTCTGCCCTGGATGATGCCATTAGTGATGGTGTTGATATACTTTCCATTTCTATTGGCCCTGATCCTCCCCAGCCTAGTTATTTTGAAAATGCAATCTCGATTGGAGCTTTCCATGCATTCCAAAGAGGAATTCTAGTATCTGCTTCAGCCGGAAACTCAGCTTTCCCAGGTACTGCAACCAATGTTGCTCCTTGGATTCTTACTGTTGCTGCAAGCTCAGTGGACAGGGAATTCCATTCAATTGTTTATCTTGGAAATTCAAAAGTTCTAAAGGTAAATTTGGTATATTCCACCCCGCCTCTTTATCAAATATAAAGTTATATAGGAAAGATTTTTATTTAAAATGGAAATTCCGTGCTCTCAGGGTTTCTCTTTAAACCCAATCAAGATGGAAACTTATTATGGTTTGATAGCTGGGAGTGCTGCAGCTGCTCCTGGAGTTACAGCAAAGAATGCCAGGTATCTTCTGTGTTTGATGGGAAAATAACAGTTTCTCCAGTATTTAGTTTCTACTCAGCTGTGGTCAATCTATTAAAATCAATTCAGTTACATTTTATGCAAATTCAAATTCTATCAATATGGAAGTCTTGTGCATATTTTTTATTTTCTTCCTAAATTATATGAAATTTTTTTTTCTTAAGCATCTTAATGTTCATACTAAAATGATTTTTTGACAAGTAATAAGGAATTTTTTTTTTCAAAAAAATTTATTATCCTAAACTAAGACTTTCCAATTTTGTAGTCATAAGCATCATATAGTTTAATCATCTTGTATACATATTTTCTGATTTCATGATGCTCAACCAACCCAACACCTCTAAATTGCCATCCCATCATTTATCTATTTGTTTTAAAAGCTTTGGTTCCTTTCCTTTCTGTATCAGCTTTTGCAAGAACAATACGCTAGACCAAACCCTAGTTAAGGGGAAAATCGTGGTGTGCACGATTGAAACCTTTACTGATAACCGAAGAGAAAAAAGCATTTTTTTAAGACAGGCTGGTGCTATTGGATTGATACTCATTGATCCATCTATCAAAGATGTTGGCTTTCAGTTCGTCATCCCAGGCACTTTAATCGGTCAAGAAGAAGCAGAAGAGCTTCAAGCATACATGATTTCAGAAAAGTGAGTTTTTCAAGCTTTGTATGCTAAAAACATTTGTCAATGAAAGAATGGAAAAGCTCCAAAATAAATGCAACTGAAAATTAATTAAACATGGATTCACTATTTAAAAAATAATAATAGTTCAATAGTTCAATTTGATTGCAACTACTTCTGTCATTACAGGAATCCAGTTGGTAAAATCTCCCCAACTATAACAGTTCTGAACATCAAACCTGCACCAGAGATGGTTGTATTTTCTTCCATGGGGCCAAATATTATAACTCCAGACATTATTAAGGTAAGTTTATTTAGTCTTCTCAATTTATACTTGTGCACATTCACTCAAAATACTTCAAGAAACAAAAGATTATGCCAACTTGATGGGAAAAAAGGGATAGAAATAATGCAATACCTTGACCACCATACGTAGATAAAGAAAAGTTAACTCCATAAACTCTTACCGAAAGATGCATAATTTCTATTGCAGCCAGATATCACAGGACCTGGATTGAATATTTTGGCAGCATGATCTCCAGTAGCAACTACAGCAACTGCTGAATGATCTGTCAATTATAACATAATCTCCGGCACCTCAGTGTCTTGCCCACATGTTTCTGCAGTTGCAGCAATTGTAAAATCGTACCAACCTTCCTGGAGTCCAGCAGCCATAATGTCAGCAATAATGACAACAGGTAAGTTGTTTTACACTATAATGTCAGATAATTACAAATTTACTTATGTTTCTGATTGTACAAAATCTATGGATTACCACAGCAATGGTCCTAGATAACACTCAACATGCAATTGGAAGAGATCCAAATGGAACTCCGACCACGCCTTTTGACTACGGATCCGGACACATTAGCCCCACTGGAGCATTAAATCCGGGACTTGTGTATGATTTCAACTCCCATGACATCATCAATTTTCTATGTAGCACTAGAGCAAGCCCTGCACAATTGAAGAACCTTACAGGGGAACTAGTACACTGCAAGAACCCTCTTACACCTTCCTACAGTTTTAATTACCCTTCAATTGGTGTTGCCAATATGAACAGAAGTTTATCACTTTATAGAACAGTCACATATTATGGTAAAGATCCAACAGTAGATGTTGCATCTATTGATTACCCAACTGGTATCCACTGCTCTTGCTACATATATCCAAAAATATGGTATGATCCTTCTATCTAAAATAGTTTGCTCTTTCAGCTATGAAGTTCTATTTCAGCAACTTTTAGATTTTAAAGTATGTGAAGAGGTATAGTTCTGTTGTGTAATGTGAGAAATGAACATGTCAGTTCTTATAGCCATGGTTTCATATGGGAACATCTTGTTTTCGAAGAGGGTTTAAGATGGAGACAGGCTTCATTCAGGAAGAGAGAGAGAGAGAGAGGCAAAATGTAAAGCAACTGGCATGGAAGTTTTAAATTCGCATAAACAAGGTTTATGAGCAAGTAACTTAGAATTTATACTCTCACATCTTTGTAGCTAAATGTCAAGAATATTATGTGGAATGACTATAAAGTTTCCAAAACCATTTGAGGCTTCATACTTCCATTCATGATACCCTCAAATCATAACATGAAATATGAAGTTTACCTCATCAATTTGCCCGCTAGAAATAGTAATTGTTAAGAAACATCTGCCAAGAGCCTTGTTGCTTAGTGGCACTTCCCAGTTCTCCAATGGAGGAGAACCTAGATTCAAATCTCCACCTCCCCCCCACCCCCCGCAAACATCTTGTCATTGAGGAAACAAGATGCACATTTATGAAGCCCATGGAAGTGAAATAGGGTTAACTACATTTAGTTCCTCAAATCATCGAGGAAAAGATGTCTTTCAGGGTTAACTACATTTCTGGTGGGTTGTAAGAAAAAAAAATGTTAGAAACATCTTGTCATTGAGGAAACATCAACAGTATGCATTATTGCCTTTGCACTTATGAACATATTCCTGCCAACATTTTTAGGGCAATGTAAAAGTTACAGATTACATTCCATGTATCCGCAGCATTGGCAGTCAAAATACATGTGATGTAGGACAAATGAAAGAATTTGCTTATGTGTGCTTGTGGTGGGTTAAGTTTTAGAACTTTTGTAAAGAAGGGTTAGGGTTCAGGAATGACTAGGGTTTGTAGGGAAGAAAAAAGAAATGATTTAGGGTTACAAAGAGTTAAGAAGAAACAGAAATCAATTATGCATACAATCTGAGAACAACAGCGTGAACAATTCATATGAATAGTGACAACAAACCAAAAAGGACAGAAAGAGATGTGAGAAAAGAGGAAAAGAACAATAAGGCCAACACGTCTCAATACTCAAAACACTAAATCTTTTATTGATTAACTCCCCCTTCTTTGAGTACAATAACAAACTTAGATATACTAATAATAGAACTAGGACTTTACTTTGAATAGTAAAAAAAATCCTAATTGAATTGAATCAAAGCTCATGCATAAAGACTCATAAACTAAATAAGACTTATTAATAAAATAAAACCCAAGGCCCACAACTATCGCCCATGCCCAACATTACTAAAATTTCCTTGACCCTAGAAAAACAATATAAAACATAAAATAAAATACTAATAACCTAATTAACTACCATGGGCTCTTATTCTTGGGCTTTGCCTTAACCTTAAGTTTCCAAAGGGGATACTTTTTTTTTCCCTCTAACCACGCTATGGTAGCATCTTCAGCATGAAGTAATCCTAATAACAAAAGACAAGACTGCTTAGCTTAGATAAATAAAAGGAAAAGAAGAGGGTAAGGTAACTTTTAGTAATCACCTACAATAAATACTGAAGACAATGGAAGTGAAACAAGGTTAACTACATTTAGTTCCTCAAATCAATATAACTCCCATTAATCCTATGCCCTATAATCTCAAAAGTATGCCTGTGAAGAGATTATCTAGCATTATCTTATTCCATACTTTTGAAAAGAAATATATTTGATTTTTTAAGTTGACATATTGACCAAATTACACTTAGGAAATCCATTAAATAGAATCGTATGAAAGGGACCATTCCCAAGTACGTGAAGGTAATTGCCATGTCTCAAACCAATGTGTTAGTACTTAGCAGCAGAATGGAAAAAAGTACCTTCAGACAAAAAGAGTGAAGATATCAACCTCCTGCCATAATGACACAAAAAGTTTCAAAGTATCCACTCATGTAGTCATCCTTCATACATTTTTAAAGCTTGATATATGAACTTCTTCTCTAATGTGAACGAGCATCAAATTCACAACTACTACAACAATCTAGTCTATGATATATCAATTATATTGCTTCGTAAGCCAACGTTTAGGATATTAATTCTTGTGCTACTCTTTGCAATGTGAGCGTGTAGAAGTTATGTGGCTCCTTTGCTTAAGAATTGTCTTGTTGATGTGAGAAACCCTTGGAAAACTTCAGGTAGAACCCATTTCCCAAATGTATTGTCACCAATAGTCCCCACATGTGCATAAACCTCCTTTAAAGTGGTGGAATCGGTTTGAGTCTCTGACAACAATTTCTCTGGCTTCAAACATTGATATTAACTTAATAACAGTGTGACAGTCTCCACAGACCCTAAGGTTCTTCACAATTTGGATAGGAGTTCCTGGAGGTGTAGCAATTAATCCAAAAGCAATGGCCAGTCTCTCACTGTGCTGAGAAAGGATGGTTTCTTTGTGTTCCTCTTCAACGTCGTGAAGCACATAATTTGTATCAGGCTGATATCCGGCATCCTTCAGCCGAATACTTAATTCTTCAAGTTTAGAGTAAATAAGATCTAACGAGGGATGTGAAAGATCACCAGCCAAGAATGAGTAAGTCTTGTTCTTAACTTCAATCCAGCTGTACCCAGCTTCCTTTTTCACATTTCTCTCATCCATCAACTTCCTCACCTTAGCTCTCTCTTGCCAATTTCCTGTAGCAGCATAAATATTAGATAGTAAGACATATGCAGCCGAGTCTTGTGGCTGAAGTGAAATGAGCTTTTCTGCTGCAAGTTTTCCTAACTCTACATTGCGGTGAACACGGCAAGCAGCCAAGAGAGTTCGCCACACAGTTGCACCTGCAGGGAATGGCATCCCATTTATGACATCCATGGCCTTTTCAAGCAGTCCTGCTCGGCTATATAGATCAACCATGCAAGAATAATGCTCCATTGTTGGACCAATGTCGTGATCTTTGACCATCATGTTGAAGTATCTTTGGCCTTCATCCACTAAGCCTGCATGAGTACATGCAGAAATCACTCCAATGAATGTTATGTCATCCATTTCCAAGTTTCTTCTTCTCATTTCCTCAAATATCTCAAGAGCCTTCTTCCCATGACCATGTTGTGCATATCCAGAGATCATTGAGTTCCATGAAACTAAGTCTCTCTCACCTTGCCTCTTGAAAACTGTATTTGCACTTTCAATATTTCCTCTCTTGGCATACATGGTTACAAGAGCACTACTTACACATAAAGCATTATTTAATCCTGATTTGATTGAGCAAGCATGGAATTGTTTCCCCTGCTCTATCGCTGCAGAAGGTGCAGCACAGGCATTAACGATACTACAAAAGGTAAACTCATTTGGCTTGACACCCTCTTTTGCCAACCAGAGATAAATTTTAACAGCTCCCTCTGTGTCTTCTCTTTGAGCATGTCCAGCTACCATTGCTGACCATGCCACAATGTCCTTCTCATCAATCAATTCAAATACTTTTGCAGCTTCATCAATGCAGCCCATCTTAACATAAGCATCTAAAAGTGCAGTTCCTACTGAAGATGATTTCTCATAATTAGTTTTAATGACTTGTGCATGTAGTTGGAAAGTAGAAATGGCAGGTTGAGCCGTAAGGATGGTAGAATAAGTGAAATGGTTGGGTCTAACACCTTCCCTGTTCATTTGGCAAAATAAATTCACTGCTTGCCTTGTTCCACCATTCTGTAAGTACCCACTGATCATGGCCGTCCATGACACAACATTCTGAACCCCATGCATCATAGAAAACAGTTGAAATGCATCATCCATGACACTGCACTTACTGTAAGCTACCATAAGTGCCGTTCTAATATTGTGATCAAAGCAATACCCATTTTTCAAAACCCGACAATGAAGCTGTCTAGCAAAACCTAATTCTTTAAGGTTAGCACATAGTTTAATCATGGTAGCAAATATCATCTGTGTAAGCATTACACCTGCAAGTCGCATTTGATAAAACATTTCAAAAGCTTCTAAGTCAAGTCCATTTGTAACACAGCCTGCAACCATACCGTTCCACGAAACCTCATCCCTCTTCTCCATACTATCAAACACAGCTCTAGCATCTCTAACCATCCCTGACTTTGAATACATATTAATTAAAGAATTGCACACAAACACGGTAGACTCAAAACCATTCTTTATTACCATGGTGTGGACTTGAATTCCCTTCTTAACCATAACATCATCTGCCAAAGCTCCAAAAACAGTTGCAAAAGTAAGAGGGTTAGGCTTAATACCCTCGCCTTGCATTAAAAAGAATAATTCTAAGGCCAAATCGTTCAACCCGTTCCGTACATAACCGGAGAGCAATGAAGTCCAAGACACCACATTTCTCTCACCCATCTCATCAAAAACTCTCCTCCCATCTCCAACATTCTCAGTTTTCATGTACATATCAACAAGAGCAGTCCCAACACTAACATCCTCCACAAACCCAGATTTTATACATTGACAATGCACCTGCCTGCCCACGTTTTGATCAAACAAGCATCCACAGACCTTCAACACACACGACATGGTCGACCCATCAACAGATAAACTCGAATGATGAAGACCCACAAAGATATTGAGAGCCTCTTGGTTACAATGAGTGCGAGAGTACTCGAAAAGCAAGTGATTATAGTTTGAAAGGTCTTTCTGGGTACTTTTGTCGAACGGGTGGTGTGCATGGTGAACGAAGCTGGAATCTGAAACCAAGGGGTCAAAGGCAATGGCATTGGCATGGGAATGAGACAGAAGATTAGTGTGGTATGTGAAATGAAAGAGTTTGAGTGTGTTCAGTGTTTGCTTTGTGAGCGTCCTTAAAGAGGAACACAGAGTCATGCTTTGCTCTCTTCGACTGTTATAAATAATTAGCATACGTGCTAGAATCTTATATTATAGCAGGTGGGTTGACTGGGTTCTTTTTTAAGGTTTAAAGTACTTCACATTTTAAGGTTGCCAAACCTTTCGAAGAAGAAAGAAACTTCTACCTCTGAAGTCTGTCACTGTAAGTCACTTGTCTTCTTCTTTTTCTTTTTCTTTTTCTTTTTTCTTTTTTTTTGAGTTTTTAGCTAAATATTTGTTCTTTTAGGCTTCGTTTGATTAGACTGAAAAAATATATTTTTTAAAATATTTTTTCTATTTTTAGGTGTTTGGCGTTGAAAATGATGGTTAACACGAAAATATTTTTAAAGTTGAGGGTAAAATAACTCCTTTAACACGTAAATTAGTTTATGTCTTTCCAACTCTGTAAAACAAGTTTTGGAAAATATCTCAATCTCTTTTTCTCTCTCTTACCCCAATCACCCACTCCACCCATTATCGCCATGACCCAATCGCAACCACTAGCTCCACCATTGCCATACCACCTCTCTCTCTCTCTCTCTCTCTCTCTCCAACTTACAATTGTTGGCGATCCAACACAACCCACCTGTAACCTAGCCACCATCTTGAGACCACCACAACCCACCCTTAAAGACCTTACCTCTCTTCTCTTGCTCTTGATCTAACTCACCCACCCAACACTGCCACAACCACCACTCCAGTGATCGCAACCCACCCCTAGAATGGAGACCCCTTGCAAATTTACATTTTGTGTTGAGATGATTTTTCTTTTTACATACATGAAAATGTTTTCCGATGCATTTTCAAAAACACAACCAAACACTTGCAAATATTTTCTTTATAGTCCTAATATTTTTACTTGAAAATATTTTTCAATCGGAAATTGTTTTTAGTTGAAACAAACACAAACTAAGCTATAAAACATTTTTTAACCAATGATGGTGCAAAACAAATTTTACAACTTTTTTCCACAACATCTAGGTGACAAGTTATAATTAGTAAAATATCTTTTTTTACATGGAACCATTATTGGCATATTATTATTGTAAATCAATCACAACATACAACCTCATAAAGGAAATTTATTGTGTATATATTTACAATAAACTTATAGTTTTTGCTTTATAATGATAGCTATATATCATCAAGCTAAGACAATAATTGGTTTAATGTATGTGAGATTTGAAACCAAGTTACTTATTTGAGAACAATAAACTTTATCAATTGAACTATTTGGACACGACATAAATATGATATGATTTAAACTTATGACTTATGCTACATGATACTTGCTCTTTACCATCTTCATAAAACACTAAATGGATTTCAAGGTTCGTAGGATCCAAGCCTAGGTCTCTAATTTAACGACAACAAACTTTATTATTTGAGCTAGCTAAATCCTCATCATTTATACAATATATAATAATGGAAGATTAACAAATAATTTTGCTAATCTTTTGTTGGCCATTGGATTTTTCATTTATTTTTTTGTATCTTATTTTGCATACATCATTTTTTAAACTTCACATTTTCAAAGTGCAAGTATATTTTAATCAACTTTCAACAAAACAATTAACAAAAAGTCAAATAAGTTAATCCCCACAAGCTTTTAAAATCCACAAAAAAAAAACAAAAACAAAAACAAAAAATTTCAAATGTTCTTTTAGAGGTTTTAAGTGAATGTTTTGCCACTTAAAAAATCAACCACAAGTTTTAAAAAATCAACTTTTCTTTAGACGTTTTAAGTACTTTGTAAGTTTAGTGAATAATTTTTTATTAACTTATTTTTTTCCCATGTTATACTCTCTTTTTTTTTTTTTTTGGGACAAAACGTTATACTCTAATTTTGATTGTGTTTCTAAATGTCATTTTCAATAATTTATTTTTGTTTGATTTGAGTTATGGTTATTATTATGTTTAAAATCATAAAATGTGAATAAAAATAACAATTGTTATGTAATATCAATTTGTATAAAATAAATTATACTTGATTAGTTTTATTTTGGAGGTAGGGAGGAGTTGGGCCTTAGCCCACTTCTCAATAATCCAAAGAAGCTTGAAGCCCACAGCCACATTTCAAACCCAAATCCGAGCCCCAGCCATGATGCAGATGAAACATACCCAAAGCCCACAGTAATAAGTCCTACCTTTCTCCCCCCAATCAAACACTCATCACAGATAGATAGCATCGGCAAACAGAAGCAACAATCCCTCGAATGATCATTTAGCTCTTTCACTTGTCTCTTTAGATCAAAATGGGGAGGCCAGCGTCGACGATCGAAATCCCTGATAAGCGACACCGTTCTGACCGCGATAATGGCCGTTACTCTCCAGATTCCGATAACTCCTTCGACTACAGCAGGCGCCACCATCGTCGTAGCCCTAATTATGACGCCTACGACCGCTATTACGACAACCACGACCGCCGCCACCATAACCACAACCAAGAACGGAGCTCTAGCCCAAACCCTAGGTCCAGCAAAGCCCAAGACTCTTTGCCCAAGCGATTTGGACGCGATTCCCGTAATGGAAACCGGTCCGAGTCCGAGTCTGATGAGGAATTGAAGGGGCTGAACCCTGAGGAGTACCGGAGGCTCAAGAGGCAGAAGATGAGAAGAGCGCTCACTCGTTGTATTTGGAATTGCACGCCCAGTCCGCCTAGGAACGAGAACGAGAACGAGAACGAGAAAGCTGACGAGATCTCTGACAAGTACGGTGGAGAAGACGAGTTAATCGGCGGTGAAAAGAGCGACTCGAGCTCGAAAGAGAAGGCGAAGGTGAGTAATTGGAAAGGAAAATCGGAAAGTCAGCCTAATTCGGAGTCTGAATCGGAATCGGAAACCGATGATTCGCGGTCGAGGAGGAAGAGGAAGGGTAAGAGTTCGATTTCCAAGAGTAGAAAATACGAATCTGATGAGAGCGAGAGCGAGAGCGAATCGGAGGAAGAAGAAGAAAAGCGAAAACAAAGAAAGAAAAGCAGTAGCAGGAATCGGAGCCGCCATAGTAGTAGCAAAAGAAGCAGTAGAAGAAAAGGGAGTAGTAGTAGGAGAAAGAGTAGGTACAGCAATTCCGATGAGAGTGATGATTCCGATGCTAGCAATCGAGTAAGGTCGAAGAAGAAGCGGAGTCGGAGTAGGAATCTCTCGGAGACAGAGAAGGACATTGAGGTTTCGAATTCGGAGGGTTCCGAAGTTGAAAAGGTAGCAATGACGATAGGGGAGGATGAGGAGATGAAAGCTGAAAGCATTGCGGAGGCATTGAACTTTAAGGAGATTTTTGAGGCACAGAAGAAGCCGGCTTTGGATAGCGAACCAGTGGTTGGGCCAATGCCCTTGCCTAGAGCCGAAGGGCATATCAGTTATGGTGGCGCGCTTAGGCCCGGAGAAGGTGATGCCATTGCGCAGTATGTGCAGCAAGGGAAGCGTATTCCAAGGAGAGGAGAAGTGGGTTTGTCCGCAGATGAGATTCAGAAGTTCGAGGGTCTTGGTTATGTGATGAGCGGTAGCAGGCACCAGAGGATGAATGCTATTCGTATTAGGAAGGAAAACCAAGTTTATAGTGCTGAGGATAAGAGGGCGTTGGCTATGTTTAATTATGAAGAGAAGGCCAAGCGTGAGCACAAGGTTATGGCTGATTTGCAGAGATTGGTGCAACGCCATATAGGGCAGGATGTCGGTCCTAATCATGATCCCTTCAGTGCAACAAAGCCTGCAGACACTGCTGATGCTTGATTTTCATGTATGTCATTATGTATTTTGTCACGGTGCTATTTAATGAACTTATTGGACATTATCAAAAAAGAACTTATTGGGCAGCTTTTTCTTGCTTACTGCAGCTTCATTCGTTTTACATAATTCTTCTCACTCGCCATTACAATAATTCTTACTTATTTTTAATAGAGTCTGAATTTTTATCAAACAAGAGACACAACTTGTATAACATATAGATAGGAGTTATACACAAACTTGATGCCTTATGAAACAGTACTTAGTTTTTTTTTTTGAGAAAAAAAATATTAATACTAGATAAAAATCTCTTATGGTTAAGATTTTAAATCCAATTGAGATTGAGTCCATTGTGTTTCTACTAGCAATGAAATAAATTTATCTGCTTGTTGGGATAAGGGGTTTTAAAATTTTAATAAAACGACATGTGCTACCAACTTTTTGGTTGAAATGCAATGTAAGGACCGAAAAATTGATTTTTAATTAAGAGATGTCTAAGCTTCTCTGTGGCAAATGAATAAAATTAAGTTGTTTGATATTGTGCTCAAGTAACTCAACCAGGGTCATGTGAGATGCGATGTTTATGCTTTGTAAATGTTGCCATGTAAATTCCAATTATATGTGGCTTTAATTAGCATCATTGTTTCAGATTGTACTTTTATGTGTTTCAATGGTTGAGGCAAGGCTATAGATATCAGTAGCATACTTTCTCTTCCTTTTTAATTTTATATGATCATTGTTTCATGTCCAAGGGGGAAAAAAAAGAGGAACTTTCCATTACATGTGGGTACGATAAGCATTGTGACCTTTGTGGCATATGAAAAATATAAAATGCAGCTCACATGAACCTTATGTAAGCTATGTTTTCCTTGGTTTTAGCTTTATTGGATCTGATTGTGTATTGGAGGGGTTTGTTTGCCTTGTTTTAGATAGATGCTACTCAATGTAATTTCTTATGTAATGCTTTCTATGGTTTTCTACGGTAATTAGTGAATCCCAGCTGAAAGGGTAAATGTAAAGTGTACTCTTGTTTTTGGGCAATGTAGGCTTATTTTTATTTGGAAGCACTTCCTTTTGTTACTATTATTTTCTTCAAGTGGCTTGATTGGTTTTTTCAAGAGAATTAGTGGATTTTACTTCCAGTTAGTTTGCTATATAATTTCATTATGATTTATGAATGCAAAAATATAGCTGAGGCAAGGCTACAGCTATCAATAGAATACTTTCTCTTTCTCTTTAGTTGTATATGATCATTGATTTATCTCCTAGGGGAAAAAAAGGAACTTTCCATTACATGTGGCTGCGATAAGAATTGTGACCTTTATAGCATATGAACATACTATTGGAAGCTAGGCAAAATTTAAAATGCAGCTCACATGGACCTAATCTAGGCTATACTTTCCTTGGTTGTAGTTTGATTGGATCTGATTGTGTATTGGAGGGGTTTGTTTGCATCGTTTTAGCTAGATGCTACTCAATGCAATTTCTTATGTAAGTTTTCTATGGTTTTTGCAGTAACTATCGAATCCCAGCTGAATGGGTAAATATAAAGTGTGCTCTTGTTTTTGGGCAATGTAGGCTTATGTATATTTGGAAGCACTTCCTAATATTATGATGTTTTTTTTCTTCAAGTGGCTTGATTGGTTTTGTCAAGAGAATTAGTGGATGGAACTTGCAGTTAGTGTTCTACATAATTTCATTACGAATGCAAAATTATAGTTGCCCAGATAAGAAAAGATGAATTGGGCAATGGAGCATGAGAACAATGGGACATTTCACAGCAGCTGAAAATAAAGCACAAGGCGAAGCATGACAAGCTGAAACCATGGGATGATGACCCCAACATTGATCACAGGGAGATCGACAAGTTTGACCTATCTTAGAATGAAACCGGAATGCTTGAAGTCAGCTCCTTCTCCACTCTCTTTCCTGGATACAGAGGTCAAATCCAAATTAGCAATTGGTTCATTATTATTATTATTTTTCTTCTTTGGGTATTTGGCTGATTTCAGGTTTCTGGTTTTTCAATTGCCTTGTGCAGAGAAGTACTTGCAAGAGGTCTGGCCAACTGTGAAATCCGCTTTGAAAGAGTATGGCATTTCATGTGAACTTAATCTGGTAAGTTTCTGTAAATGTTTCTTCTTCTTTTTTAATTTATTATTTTTGGTAAACGAATTACTGCATTTAAGGGAAATTTCTATGGATTCATTTGTTTAGTGAAAATTAATTTGATTACATTGCTAGTAATGAGCCAAATGTGAATTATTGTTAGCATTACTAATGTATATGTGTTTTTCTAATGTTTGTATGATTCATGTTGGTTAGGTTGAAGGGTCCATGACAGTGTCAACAACCAGAAAGACCAGGGACCCATTTGTTATCATTAAGGCTAGGGATCATATTAAGCTTTTGTCAAGAAGTTTTCCTGTTCATCAGGGGCAACTTTCAACCTCTTTTTTCACTCTTGTTTTCATGTCTATACCATATGAAATTTCTGTAGCATTTCAAAGGTGTGAAATTGTCACAGAGATGATGCTTCCCCCCTCCCCCCTGCAGGACATTATTATTACTTCTTTGACGAAAAGTCTTGAGAGAGCAATATTTAAAGTAATTTTGCTTGACTCTTTCCTTCAATACCATATTAGTAGAAACTCTATTGTGTGACACAACTATTTTATTTTGGTTTACTTTATTAGTTAGTAATTTTTAGCTCTTATACAACATTTGATGGTAGGCAATAAAAATACTGGATGATGAAATGCAAAATAGGGTATGTATTTCTTAAATTGCTCTTAAATTATTGCTATCTGTTGACTCATATTTCTTAATAACTAAGGAGATATCTGGTTTCTTAGTAACTAGGTAGTTATTTGGTGCAGAGTCTTGCATATTCTATTACGTTAAGCTCTTTTTAATATCCCAATTATATTTTTGTTTAAACTTTGTGGGTATTGTTAATTAGTTTTATTTTTATATTTTGTTAGAATTATTTTTAGGTGTCATTGGGTTTACAGAATAGTATTATTCCTTTGAAAATCAGCATTCTTGGAAACTTAGGTTATATTTGGTAACAAATTTTGTTTTCTATTTTCAAAAACTTATTTTTGGGAATATAAAGCAAAAACAATTTTCTTGTATTTTTGAAATCAAAAACATGTTTGGTTAGTTGAAATTAAAAAAAAAAAATTTTTTTGAACAAAACTAGAAAATACTAAAATATGTTGTTACTAGGATTTGAATTCTGATGCTAACTCATTAAATTAAATGTATATTTTCATTTACTTTTGAAAATTAGAAACTGAAAACAGGCTTTTGCATATTTTCAGATTCCTTCACAAATTGAGTTTTGAGAACAGTTTTTGTTTTCTATCCATTTTGGGTTGTCAAACAAGTTTTTTAGTTTCAAAAATAGAATGTTTTTTGAAACAGAAAATAAGGGGAAAAAATAGTTACCAACCATATCCTTAGATTCCTGGAATTAGGTGCTTGGTAATGTGAGATTCCCGCATCTAGTAATGTTTGTGAAATTTTGTATTCAATGGGTTAAGGATTCTTGGACTAGAGATGACAAAGTGAAATGTATTAATCAAACAAATTTTTCTTGTTAAAAATATAGTCTGTTTCTGCCAATATATGCACTGCAATCCAGCATCCAAATTCACAAAAAATTTGGGGCGTCTATCTTTAATGATTACATATATATGTGGAAGTTTTTGATATGTGTGTGTGTGTTTGTGAAATTCAATAATGTCCAATTTGATAAATTTTTTGACAACCTCACCATTGGTTTACATATTCTTAATCTCCATTTTTTGTAATTTTTTACAAAGATAAAGCATATGTGGAGATATGTGTTCTAACAGTATGTCAAATAGAGGTGCAACATTGACAACGAGGTATATCAGCTATAACCTGAAGCTTATGTGTTTTATGCTTTGTATGCTAACTATGTTAGAAATTATTAATAAATAATGTGCTTAACAAATCCTACTTGAATGCTTTTTTTTGAGAGTTACTAGTATATTTGGGAGGATGGAGCTATTGCTATGCATGTTATTCTGGTGTCCATTGTCCATTTTCTTTTTGGCTATATGCTTTGGATCCCTTCTGAATGCAACCCCTTAGTTATTCGAGTATTAGAAAAGGAGCTAAATATTATTTGTTTTACGGAACTTGCTATGACTTGGATGAAGGCATTTCTGATTATTATCTATTCGTAGTTACCTTTTGAGCCTGGCAGGATTTCCATGTAAAGCCGGATTTGTTATCTTAATCCGTTAGCCAAATATTCCATGTTATAGAGAAGGTATTTTTTTTTTTTTTTTTTTTTTTATATATTAAAATTGTTAAGTTACACGCACACAATGGATCTTGAACCCATTACCTCACCCTCCATAAACTTATAGGGAGAAGAGGTTCCAGTTATGCTAAAGCTAATTGGCTATGGACAAGGGAAATTGATCCGTATTTGGTAAATTTATAGCACCAAAATTGGTTTGGTTAACTTTCTTTCTTCACCTCCAAACCCACAAGATTCAGCCGTTCCACACAAGATTCTTGCAAGTCAGCTATTAAGCATTTTTTGGTGCCAAACAATGTACATTCCTCCCTGTGATCCTGGGACATGATTGTGGATCATTTAGCCAATTTGGAGAGACAGTGCAAGGGAAGCGTATTCTGCGGAGAGGAGAAGTGGGTTTGTCCACGGAGGAGATTCAGAAATTCGAGGGTCTTGGTTATGTGATGAGTGGTAGCAGGCACTAGAGGATGAATGCTATTCGTATTAGGAAGTTAAAACCAAGTTTATAGCACCGAGGATAAGAGGGTGTTGGCTATGTTTATTTATGAAGAGAAGGCCAAGTGTGAGCAAAAGGTTATGGCTAATTTGCAGAGATTGCTGCAGCGCCATATAGGGCAGGGTTTTGGTCCTAATAATGATCCCTTCGCTGCAATGAAGCCTGCTGATGCTTGATTTTTATGTATGTGATTGCTATCTGTATTGGTTTGATCTCATGTCCTTGTATTTTCCTGTCTTTCATTGTCTACTTGTAAACCAAATATTTTTGCTTGTTTATCAAAATGCTGATGCTACTCTTAGCAATGTTTCATTGATGGTTTGAAGTAATTAGTCACTACATTAGTCCTTCCAGCACATATTTTAATTGTTTCAAATCAAGGGTCATATTGTCTTCTCCCAGTACCGCTATAATCATGTTCTTCATCAGTAGGAAGAGGTCTGTATTGAACTCTCTAGATGCATATCAATCAAACTCAACTCTTACTCAATCATAGGGATGTGTAAACAAACAACTGAGAAGAATTCTAGTTCAAGTATCAAATTAAGCGACCTCAAAAATACAGTGAAGTAATAGAACAGAATAAAAAAGGGGCAAAATGCTTCAGCACAAACACACACTTTCTTCCTCTCACAACTGCGTGAAGGTCAAAATCTTTCCCCCACCATTGGCATCCAAAAGCAGAATACATCCTAAAACAGAACTTAAAAGGATCCATCTTTCAAATTCAATAAAAATTTTCCCAAGTAGACATACACTGCAACTCATGTACGCTAAATAGGTAAGAACACTGCAGGAAAGTCTTATTTTTTCGGGGGCAAAATGACAGTATTTCACACCATGCATCAAATACAACTTGATGGGTGGGTTCCTTATCACACTGCCTAGAAAATTTTGGTATATTGCACCAGACCGAAAATAGAAAAGGGAAATTCACCCTTGACACCTTTTCCAAGTCCTACACTGCATTAATCTCCTTCATTCTACTACCATAAAGGGAACATTGATTTTGCATCAGTGGAGAACATATGCATCAATCTGCAATATAAGAAGAACTGGTACTATAACTCAAGTCAGGATATTAGACTTTAAAGTTCCATGGAAACAATTTTTCTTAATTTCTTATACTGGGATTATATACAGTTCTAGAATTCATTTGGTTTCTCTCTCTCTCTCTCTAAAATTTGTTTCTATGCTTTGATCAAACTCAATTACTTTCTCTATTAATTCATTCTCTTTTTTACTTATCAAAAAAAGAATTCATTTGGTCTTACAGTCTAAACTTGTGTAAAGAAATGATACTAAGCTTGGAATAAATCCATATTTGATGAGAAAATAATATAGATCAGTTTTCGTACCAGTATAAACAGGTGTCCTGATGGATATTCACTTTTTGCCTGTTCCTTGGATGGATCTGTGGCTACTTCCATTTTGAGGTGAAAGAACTTGGCCACAGACTAAGTGATACTGAATTGGATGAGTTAAAAAGAAATCGTTATGGAGATGTGAGAGGTCGACAGGCAAACTTAGCAGAAAGTTCGGCACAGTTATTGCTTGAAGAAGCTTCAGTTAAGCTAACTGCAAGCAAAAAAGTTGTTCCAGATATTCAACAAAATTAGATACTTGTAAAATCTTCAGTTGATGCAGGGGCTGCAACAAAGAGTGAGCCTCAAGCTGATGACGGGAAGAAGAGGGCTGGAACTGCTGTTGATGGGTTAAATAAAGTTTCAACCTCTGCCCAGATTTCCAGTCCTGTAAAACAAAGAGAATATAGACGCCCTGATGGCAGAAAGAGGATTATTCCAGAAGCAGTTGGAGTGCCTGTTCAGCAGGAAAATCTTCTTATTGGGGCTCAGATCCAGGTGCTTGACTTTCCTCTTACATCGTCTGATCGTGGAAAGGATGATAATGGGTTGGTTCCAACTGAGGGTGGCTTTAAAGAAAGTTCTGTCAGGGAAACACTAGGCAGAAGCTCTGATTTAAAGGAGCATTCAGGGGTCACTGCATGGGCTACAGTTTCTGATAGCCTAATTATTGAGAAAGTTCCAGTTGCTACGGGCAGAGATGGAAGCATCAACGTGGAACAGTCAGGGAACGTTAAGGCGTCTACTTCTTTGTTGCCTGCTTCTAATATGTCTCTTTCTGTCAGGGTGTTTGATAAGAAAGAAGGATTAGATGCCTTATCGATTTGCTTGGAAGCTTGACCTAGAGAACATGCTGCAAATGATATTGTTGGGGTGGGAAATACATTTATGATGAAATAAACAAAAATTGTTTGCACTAGGGAGTCTCAAACTCTTTGGTCTGATAGGATCTCAGGGAAAGACACTGTTTTAGCTGGAAATGCAAACTTCTGGTCAGTTGGATGTGAATATGGATGCCTACAGGTATGTATTGAAGTTCCAATGTTTTGTTTTGTATTTAGTTTTGAAATGTTCTCAACATTTTATTTTGCTATAATTTAAGGGACTGCATGGTATATTTTGATTATTACTCTTCATGATTGCAATCCAGATCTTTGCATCACATATTAGGCACAACTGTTGATTTTTGTTATCTTGAACCACCGAAATAGTTGTATGTTATTTCTAATGCCTTGTAGATACAAATCTTTCTCTGCCAAACTGTTTTGTTATAGGGATCCTTTTAGTTATTATCATTATTTAAATAAATAAATAAAAGAATTTGGCATTGACAAGCTTTTCTAGACATCACCGTTTGATTACCAATTGTCCTAAAAGCTTAAATTATTAAGAAATAGTGAATTTAATCGTTTAATCTAACACCCCATTCACACCTGGGCCTGAACTGCCCTTATAAAGTGGGGCCCAACATGTGAATTTTTTTCATGGGAGGTAACATGGAGACATAGTTTGAACCCATGACCTCCTGCTTTGATATTATGTTAAATTACTGATTGTCCTAAAAGTTTGAACCATTATGAAATTGTGAATTTAATCATTTAACCTAACAATCACTCGTGGGGTCGCTTGGCTGATTGTTGAATTTTTATCAAGGCTATTGACAACTAGTTGATAAATGCTCTATCTGAAAATTTCTGTTGTATAAATTTTAGGAAGAATGTACATGGATATTAAAGCTTGGACACTTGCAATAATTGCTTAGTGATATTATACCACATGCTAATGTCTGTTTTCTTTGGGAAGGTTTACACAAAGTGTGGGAGACGAGCTATGCCAACCATGATGATGGGATCAGCAGCAACATTTATAGATTGTGATGAGTGCTGGAAGCTGTTATTGGTCACGAGGAAAGGATTGTTGTATGTTTGGGATCTATTTAACCAGAAGTGTGTCCTTCATGACTCTTGGCATCTCCGGTTGCCTTGAACCCAAACTCTTCTGCAAAAGATGCAGGTATCACTAAACCCTGACTTTTTTTATGACCATGGTTTTATTATTTATAATAATCACTTGAGAGCCCATGTATTGTCCATTTGAGTTTTGGAATTTTTCTTCAGTTTCTTGACAACTGTGCCCTCTAATTGGATGACTTTGTGTGTCTTTTCATTTATTCACTCTCTCCAGGCACAATCAAAGTTATATCCGCAAAGCTATCAAGATCCGGTTCTCCTCTGGTTGTTCAGGCCACTCGCCATGCCTTCCTCTTTTGATATGAGTCTCGTGTGTTGGCTAAGGGTTGCAGATGACTGCTTCCCTGCTTCAAACTTTGCGAGCTCCTGGAATTTAAGTTGTCTTGTGATTGCCATTACTTAATATCTTTATATTTTATTTTTTTGTTTCTTCTCATTGGTGGTTACTTTGAATTGTTTTTAGTTGAATCAGAGGTTTGTAATGAGGTTTTCAAAAAATTGTTCCTGTGGATGCAACCATCTTTTAAGCATAATGCTGCAGTATTACTCCTATAGTTTTTGTTGTCTTAAGCATTCTTTATTGAAAGAACAATTGCAATGTACCTTGTGCTTTCAATCGTAGAAAATGACATATGGGCTCTATCTCTGAGGGGGAATGGTGAACCAGAAGTTTTGTTGTCAGATATTGTCCAGAGTTTATGCCATGTGGGGGTTGATCTTTTTTCTTGTATAATTTTAACCATAATGTGAAATAGAATTTCTTTCCAAAGCCCTCATGCCTTACTGGATGAGTTACGTTCTAACATGTATTCATAATATGGGCCTGATGCACAGATTGAATAAAATTAACTTGCAATGTGTAATTTAATTGATACTTTGATAGTATTTTATCACTGCTGCTTCAGCAAAGCATAAAGTGCAATGATCTGCGCTCAGTGGCTATCTATTGAAAAGTGAGATCAATGCCTTTGATTTTTATTTTTTAGCATGCAGCAGAGTTTTGAAACCAAGAGAAGATTAGCTAAGTAAAGCTGGAAGCAATTGCTTAATGGTTTGGTAACCATGTTGGTTTATGTAGTAAAACTGACCATGTATTTCTGACATTGAAGTTTGCCGAGGGTCTCAGCTAGAATGACCAACTGGGTTGTTGTAATAGCTGTTAAGATTGCAAGATTTATAAAGCCCTTAAAACTAAAAAGTGACATTGGAAATAGAATGGAAACTCTACTTCTTCTTTTTTACTGGAAGATACATAACCTATATTTATATATATATCTAAAAACTTAAGTATTGCATATATTGTTACGCTCCTATTAAGCCATATCGACATAATATTTCGGTCCATTCGAGCCATTTTGGTACATTTCAATTGTAAAAACATTTAGTAAATAACCAAATAAGTTCATTTAATTATTTTGTTCAAATTTATTAGTACATGAAGTCATTTAAGCATTTTTAAATTAATATTAATCAACAATATTTAAAAAAAAAAAATAATGCACTTTGAAGTTTGCCGAGGGTCTCAGCTAGAGTGACCAACTGGGTTGTTGTAATAGCTGTTAAGATTGCAAGATTTATAAAGCCCTTAAAACTAAAAAGTAACATTGGAAATAGAATGGAAACTCTTTACCATTTTTTTTTTTTACACCAGAAAGATACATAACCTATATTTATATATATCTAAAAACTGAAGTATAGCATATATTGTTACGCTCCTATTGAGCCACGCCGACATAATATTTCAGTCAATTCGAGCCATTTCGGTATATTTCAATTGTAAAAGCATTTAGTAAATAACTAAATGAGTTCATTTAATTATTTTGTTCAAATTTATTAGTACATGAAGTCATTTAAGCATTTTTAAATTAATATTAATCAACAATATTTTTTTAAAAAAATTATGCATCGTAGGAATGTTTTTATTTAAAATTTTAATAGTAAAAAAAGAACATTAAAATGATATCTTTTACTAACTAAAAAATTTACAAAGTGACATGATTAATTAGTTTCACATCAACAACATAATAAAAAAATTCATAATTACTATTTTTTCGACAAACATAATTACTTTTTTTTTTTTTTATACAAGATAGAATTTTTACTCTAGCCTAATTTAAATGTATATGTGTGTGAAGCTCCCTCCTGGAAACTTGAACCCCGGCCCTTGCCTCCCACACCCTACAAGAACTTATACTTGTAAAGTGACCAATGCACCAAGGATGTACGGTGGTAACAAACATAATTACTTTTTAGTGATACTATAGTTAGTACAAATTTTACTATATATAAGCTTTATAAATTTACATAATATCTCACTTATTGTTACTACGCTCTTTTTGAGTCACGTCAATGTAGCATTCGGTCCACTTTAGTCAAATTAAGTCTATTTTAGTCCAATTTTTTGGTCCATTCTGTTAACTTCGGTTCTATTTGGTCCACTTTGGTCAAAATTCGGTCTCCTTCAATCCATTTCAAATTGAGATTGGTTCAACTGCCCCTCTAATCTAGAGAAATTATTAGGTCCAGTAAGAGGACTACTAAAATGGTCATTTGTAACAAATAAAATAATACCACTTATGCAAATGTGTAAGTCAGCTTCCTAATCAGCACATGAAATAAAAAACAAAAAGTCACCGGATAATGTCAAATTTGCATAAGTGGCAGGGTTTTATTAGTTAGGAAGACCACTTTTGGCAGTTCTCCAATAGACCTAATAATTTCTCACTATCCTCCCGAAGGACTCATTTAAAATAGTAGTTTAAATCTGTGTTGAGGGCCATTTGTAGAAGCCTAGGCAGATAGAAAAGCCCAATAATGAGGGCCACAAAGAATTAACAAGATAAATAGCAAAAAAAAAACCATTAGCCCAAGCGGCAGGAATAATGGATCACAGGCCCAACAAATAAATAAATGGGTCTTGAAGAAGCAAGTGGGCTCAAAGAAGCCAGGAAAGAAAGAAGTAGCACCCCATGGGCAGAGTATGAGGTAGAAAAGTGAGAAAGGGCCGCCGCAGGCCCAAGGCAATGCAAACTAAGAGAGTAAGGGGTTTTATGGCAGGCCCATGAACCCCAAAGATAAGGATAAGGTTATTAGGCCGGGGAAACCCAATGAAGTTAGTAAAAGGCCCATGGGAGTGTGGAATTAACAAACGGGCCGAGGAAACCCAAAGAAAGTAATTGGGCCATGGATGCCCAAAGGGACATAGGAGCCCATGAGTAAAAGCAAAACAGTGTCCATGACAGGCCACTGAGAAAAGGGATAAACGGCTGGCCCAAAAAGAGGTCCAACAGGATTAAGTTATTACGGTAGGAATAACAGTTTAACATAGCAGGCAAAAAAGAAAATCAAAAGTAGGCCAAAGAAACGTAAGGCCCATCATCATACGAAGCCCAGCTCCTGAATGGAGTGGGAAACCAAAGAAAAACCCACATGAAGGGCCAGGAAACGCAGACGGAGAGTCTCCAGGTCACGGCAGATGCATGAACAGCAGGTAGACTCTTGGACGAATCTGAAAGGGAAGCACGCGCAAGGCCTAGGCACCACCAGCCTATACCCAGCCAATATAGGACATGGTGGGGCCATAGGCCAGAGGTAAGAGGTAAAGGGGGTATGGTTTGGTGGTGGGGAGAGGGGAAAAGATCTATTTCACGGTTCCTGCCCAAGCCCTTTTGGGAGGTACGTCCTGCTGGGATGACAGACCACCCAAAAGAGGCAAGTTTGGGGGGGAACCGTTAGGTGCATGCCTTGAGAGTAGAGAGAGAAAGCATTTATACCGTGGCAGGAAGAAGTGTTACGATATATAGAGGAACAAAACAAACCTGCCTCTGTCTAGCAAGGGTGGATGTCGCACAGACCTGGTGGTCGGCAAGTACGCCCAGACCAGACAAAGGCGGTTAAGGGGCAAAACGGTAAAACATTGGTCACGGCAGGCACTATTAAAAGGCCTTTGCCGTGCCCTGAAAAAAGGGACTGAAAAACAGAGCATATTTCATGAAGTGAAAAGAAAAACAGAGAAAGAAGAAAAGAAAAGATAAGAAAGAAAAAAAAGAGAGGAAAAGAAAGGAAACTAGGGAAAAAGAAGAGTTAGCTCAATGGGCATGCACCAATAGATTGATTTCCTTCTCTCCCCCTTTAAATCTTACTTTCTTCCAAAACGTAAATAAGGACTCTTTCTTTTTGGGCAACAACCATTCAGGTCCGACTCCCTCAAAGCCATTAATCCCCACGGCAGGATCTTTTTCCTGGGAGATTATTTGCGTTGAGAAGAGGCGTTTTCTCCTCTTTGGCTTTGCTGCGGCAGACTAAGCTTAAAATTTGATTTATGCCCATTCAATTAGCTAGTATTATTTTCTTCATTTTCTCTGTGATTGACATCAATATGACCGTAATCATGCTTTATTAGTAAGGAGTACATAGCCACTTATTTAAATAGTCAGAATACTCTGTTTTAGTTATTATTATATCCGCCTGCCGTAACTCGTCTGCAACAGTTCTGCTTGCCGTAAGTTTGCTCCTGGCAAACAAGGCATAAGTTTGTGCACAAACCGGCCCAAGTTGAGTTACAATTGAATCGGTCCCAGCTCCCTTACTCAGAAACACTAGGGCCCATCACCGCAGGAGGCAGCCCAGCCCATTACCGCAGGAGGCAGCCCAATACACCATATACAAAAAAAAAGGCCCACCACAATCTGTTTGCTCCCTCACCCAACCAAATTTTTGGATTTGGTTTTCCCTCCTACCAAACTTGATTACCCTTACCGAGAGATAACTATACCTCAAATCTACTGATTCATTTTTCCGAATTCCCATTTTGGTTTCCAATTCCTCAATTAGCGGAGGAAAAAAAAAAAAAACAGAGTTTTTCCACGTTACAACATTTTTGGAGTGCCAGAGTCCTTTCTATTGGGTGCTATTAAAATGGTCAAGTTTTTGCTCAAATTTTGCAATATTTGACTGTAATTAGAACGAGATAATAAGAACTTTTATAAAGTGATGCAATCTTGAAAATGGGCTCATGCTTTGCGTGGAAAGAGGAAGTTATCTCATGTCCTTCAAGGACTTTGATCATGGTCTTTTTATTATGTAGCCAAGGATGGGAATTTAGGTGCCACTGTTATTGCTGACTACATAAAAAAAAATGCGTTGATGCTCTACTTTGGCTTGAGGTGTTACCATTGTGTTTTTCAGCCTTAATTGCTAATGATGTACTTCAATTATAACTTATAAATCAATAAAGCTTTCTAACTTTAAATATATATATATATATATATATATATATATATATATATATAACATTTTTTAAGGTCAAATAAATTTCATCTTTTTCACTACATTTCAACTCAAAGTAGTGGATTAGATCAATTAAAATATACACACACAAACCATAAATCTTCATTCCTTTACCAATCTTTTTCCTTTCAGTATATGACTCTTTTTTAGTTTCAAAATATGAAAAATCATTGAAGGCAGCTAAGTAAATTAACCTTATGTATGAAAAATATGTTATAGTTTACACATATTACATTTTGTATGATGATTACATTGTTATATAATTTGCTATTTATTTTTATTAATGTATATTAATAATTGTTTAATTAATTTTGCTTTCAATCTTGTCTTTAATTTTGCCTCTCCTAAATTGAAATCCTGGCTTCGTTATTGATGAAAAATGATTACTATACTTCCTCTTCATCAGCAATAAATAGTAAGAACAAAAGAATAGTAGCAAAAATAATACTTATGCAAATTAACACAATTTCAAAAAAGGAAATGTAATTTTGAACAATTGAACTTTCTGTAAACTTTCTATGTAATAGCGTTACAGAGATGTGCATAAGAAGAATTGATATTGGCTAGACAATATGAGGTTATTTGGTTTGCTAGCCTGTTATTGGCATTGGTGTGGTGTGAGCCGCCAGGGTTATTTTAATTCAATTAGGGAAAGTTAACAGATGCCTTAAGGGTATTGGTTTAGGAAATATATTTAGAATTTTTTTATGGAAAAATGAAAAACTACTATTTTTGACAACTTTTTATATTTCGCATGAAAGTGGTATCAAAGGTTTTATTAAATGATCTATTAACAAATAACCTAAGGACGTTAACCGGACCCATTAAGTTTTTATTCTATGTAACTTTACATTATTGTTGGAAAATATAATAAAGTTCTATCTTTCCTAAAAAAAAAAAGAAAAAAAAAAAAAAGAAAAAAAAAGAAAAAAAAAGAGGGACAAAAGAACATTGGTGGCGAAATCCTTGTATACGGCCAGTGTATACTGATATGTGGGTCCCATGATTATAGGGTCCACATGTCAGCCTCACATAGGGTTTATATGCTAAGTATATAAGATACTTTCTCACTATGGTGAGGTCCATCATTAATAGCTTTTTGCCAATTTTGAGTGATGAATGATTCTTGGAATGGCTTGAATTGTTAAAATTGGTGGCTTGACAATTAGACAACAAACCATAGAAAGTTGCATAAAATTGTTGAAGAAATGCAAAGAAGTTGCATGAAATTGTTGCATGGACTCAGCCGAATTTGTTTACTTCTTGGTTGATAGAAGTCTTGCATTCCCATTGGTCTAGAACACTTGACATGCAGCCGAAATATGTGACTTCATTGAATTCATGAATTGTCAAGAAGAGTGTGCTAGCCGAATTGTATGAATTCTTTGGCAATAAATGCTTGGCCACTATTGTTGAATTCCTTAACATTTGGTGTTTCACGTTGGTGACATTTCGGCTGAATCCTTGGCTATAGATAGAGGTGGATCAAATGAGGAAGCATGCAAGTGAGCTACGGATAGCAATTAGTGTCTTGCAACTTTTGTCTAAATACAGTAGGGTGTTCTCTATTTATATGTGAGAGAATCAAGGGTGTATTTGGGGTTTGGGTTTGTGTGAGAGTGTCTTCAAGTCATTGTTGTAATCTCTACAGTTATAGTGAAAATATATTCTATCACCTCCAGTGGACGTAGGCATATTGCCGATCGACGTAAATACCTTGTGTCATATTTTCTTCTCTCTCTTCTTTAACCTTGTGTTAACAAATTAATTCACCCAATTCTCACAACAAATATATATTAAATGAATGAGAATATTTGATCAAGACCATGTACAACTCACGGTTGAATAATAAAGCTGCAATATCGATGAAGCTTCATAATCAAGGACTTTGATTGACTTAAAAAAATTGAAAGAGAGATGGAAGACTTTGATTAACTTGGCAGCATATATAAATGTTAATTTAATACTCATTAATAGCTATTCGTTATAGGTCCCAAATGTTAGTATCATGTAGATCTTATATGTCAAGCGTATACGATATTTTATTACAGGAGAAATATTATATTTACAACATTTTTATAACAAATAATAGGTAGTAGGTTATTGCTTGTTGTTAATGGTGGTCAAAAAAGCAATTTCAATGGTAGATTCATATTAAAAATCCGTAACAACCTACAACATAGGATTTGTTGTAAAAGTGTTGTGAAAAAGCTGTGAACTTAGCACTTCTCCTATCACAATGGTGAGGTTAATCATTAATAACTTTTCGTTATGGGGCCCACATATCAGTATCATGTAGGTCTTATATGTCTAGCATATAAGATACTTTATCACAAGAGAGATGCTATGTTCATAACAAATCTTAAATGATCTATTAACAAATGACCTAAGAGCGTTAACTGGACCCATTAAGTTTTTATTCTATGTAACTTTACACTATTGTTGGAAAATGTAACAAAGTTCTATCTTTCCTAACAGGAAAAAAAAGGACAAAAGAACATTAGTAGCGAAATCCTTGTATACGGCCGGCGTATACGAGACTGATATGTGGGCCCCAGGTTATAGGGTCCGCATGTTAATCTCACATAGGGTTTATACGCTAGGTATATAAGATACTTTCTCACAATGGTGAGGTCCATCATTAATAACTTTTTGCCACTTTTGACCGATGAGTGATTTTTGGATATATATATATATATATATATATATTAAATGATTGAGAATATTTGATCAAGACCATGTACAACTCACTGTTGAATAATAAAGCCGCAATATCGATGAAGTTTTGTAATTCAAGGACCTTTTTATAAAAAAATGAATAAGAATATTTGATCAAGACCACGTATAACTCATGGTAGAATAATAAAGCCGCAATATCGATGAAGCTTCGTAATTCAAGGAATTTGATTGACTTAAAAAAATAGAAAGAGAGATGGAATACTTTGATTGACTTGGCAGCATATATAAATATTAACTCATTAATAGCTTTTCATTATAGGGCCCAAATGTCGATATCATGTAGGTCTTATGTGTAAGTGTATAAGATATTTTATCACAACAGAAATATTATGTTTATAACATTTCTACAATACTTTTATAATAAATCATAGGTAGTAGATTATTACTTGCTATTAATGGTGGTTAAAAAAGTAATTTTGATAGTAGATTCATATTAAAAATCTATAACAAACTACCACCTAAAATTTATTGTGAAAAATTTGTGAAAAAGTTGTAAACGTCGCACTTCTTCTATCACAATGGTGAGGTCTATCATTAATAACTTTTTGTTATGGGGCTCACATATCAGTATCATGTAGGTCTTATATGTCTCGTATATAAGATACTTTATCATAAGAGAGATGCTATATTCACGACAAATCTTAAATGACAGGTTTTTACTAGTAGGTAAAAAAGTAATTTTAGTAGTAGATTCAAATTAAAAACCTCTAACAACTTGACACTTAAAATTTGTTGTAAAAATATTGTGGACGTAACACTTCTCCTATCACAATAAGAAAGTCTATCTAAATAGCTTTTTGCTATGGGGCCTACATGTCAGAATCATGTAGGTCTTATGTGTCGAGCATATAAAATACTTTATAACAATGGTGAGGTCTATCATTAATAATTTTTGTTAATAGCTTTTCGCCCATTTTGACTAATGAATGATTCTTGTAACTAGAAATACCATTTTTTTAAAGAATGAGAATATCTGATTGAGTAGACCATGTAGTATGTACAAGTCACTGTTGAATAATAAACCTGCAACTATCGACGTAGTTTCATAATTTAAGGACTTTGATTGAATTTAAAAAATAATAATAAATTGAAAAAATGAGAAAATTTAACTACAAAATTAGTTGCAGTCTTAAGCTACAACCTTCCTCAATATCTTTTTATTAGAAGAGAATTTTGACAAATTTACCATTGGATTACATTTTCATCTTATATTCTCTTTGCTTGCAAAATTTCTAGAAAATTAAAGATCAATAGCAATGTTATCAATAAATTGTTTAAATTGCCAAGTTTTTATAGTTTAAAGTTATGCATAAAATATAAACTTATAGATCATAAAATAAATAATATTCTATTGATACAAAATTTAACATGTGTATTAAGAACATAATGAATGGTTAGATTTTTAAAATATGTAGTAACATTTATTTTATTGAGTAAGATTGTAACCTTCGATAACAATTAATTTTGTAGTTAAACTTAAAAAAAAAAAAAATATATATATATATATATATATATATATATATATATATATATATATATATATATATATAGAAGACTTTGATCGGCTTTTTTTATTTAAAATTTTTAATAGAAGACTTTGATTGACTTGATAGCCTATATAAATGTGTATCTAACATATCCATACCATCCCATGCCTTACTGTTACTAATAACATCACCAAAGATTTGCGTCTTTTGCTTATTTTAAGGGTATCAATTATCAAATCAAATGGGCAAGTGTTTAAGTTGGAAGTATTTCAGCCTACTACTTTCCTTGCTCTTCTTCCATTCTCAGCTCCCCTTTTCTTCTTCCTTGTCTTCAAACTCACAATGCTCTGCTCTACTCCATTTTAACCACTCTCTTTCTCTCAATAGAGATGCTTTTATGACTACTTTTAGATCTGATTATTCTGGTATCTATAGATATAGTATTCAGATGTGTGAAATTTTTTATCCAAAGACAGGGTCTTGGAAGGAGGATAAGGACTGCTGTGCTTGGGATGGTGTCGTCTGTGACAATTCCACTCGCCATGTCATTGGCCTTGACCTTAGTTTCAGTTGTCTTTCTGGCTCTATTCCTTCCAACAGTAGTCTCTTCCTTCTTCGCCATCTCAAGACCTTGAATCTTGCTGGGAATGACTTCTATCCCTCCCTAATTTCATCTGAGTTTGGCAGGTTTCACAGGTTGACTCATCTTAACTTATCTGGTTCCGGTTTTTCTGGTGAAATCCCATATGAAATCTCCCAGTTGTCTTCGCTTGTTTCACTTGATCTTTCTTACAATGATCTATTTATCAAAACACCAGTTTGGAAAAGAGTCATTGGTAACCTTACCCAGTTAAGGGAACTTCTTCTGGATGGGACAGATATGTCCTCAATTACACCTAATTCTTCAATGATGAATCTATCCTCCTCTTTGACAATTCTTAGTCTCCATCAGTGTAACTTGCAGGGAACATTCGAAATAAACATCATCCGCCTTCCATGTATACAAACCCTTGATCTTGGGAATAATCCAAATCTTGAAGGTTCTCTTTCAAAGTCTAATTGGAGCAGTAATTCCCTCAAGATCTTATCTCTCTTTTCGACAAGCTTTTCGGGAGAATTACCTTATTCTATCGGCAGTCTAAAGTCCTTGGAGTATTTGTATCTTTTTCGTTGCAATTTTACAGGGGCAATTCCAACATCACTTGGAAACCTCACTCAAATTATTTATTTAGATCTGTCTTATAATAATTTCAACGGTGAGATTCAAAAATTGCCACTTTTAAATTTTAGGTGTTTTTAGCTGACACATCAAACTGACAATTTTTAATTATTGTGGATTCAACAGATTTGCTGCCATTGTCAATATTTGACTTGCCGAATCTCTTCAGTTTACACCTTGACAACAATCAACTTGTTGGTCCCCTTCCTAATCACGTAAGTGGTTTGAAACTCCTAATTGATCTCTCTTTAAGTTCAAATTTCCTAAATGGGACACTCCCATCTTGGTTATTCAGTTTGACCTCTTTGGGGTCGTTAACTCTTGATCATAATCAATTCATTGGTGAGATTGGGGAATTCAAGTATAATCATTCCTTGGACTACCTTGATTTGAGCTATAATATGCTACAGGGCTCTATTCCTAGATCAATATCGAGACTTGTGAACCTTACTTCTTTATTTCTCTCATCAAATAATCTGAGTATTATTTTGGACTTAGAATTGTTCTCAAACCTCAATAATCTCAATGATGTCAATTTTTCATCTAACAATTTATTAGTCAGCATCAACAACAATCTAACATTTACCTTGCCCAATCTGGAGAGATTGTACTTGTCTTCTTGCAACATTAGTGAATTCCCAATTTTCCTAAGAACAGCAACAAATTTACAATATTTAGACCTTTCCAATAACAAAATTCATGGTCAAACTCCAAATTGGTTGGGAGTTGTGGGGAGGAATTCATTAACATTTCTGGATCTTTCTCACAACTTCTTGACAAGTATAGATAAGATTCCTTGGAAGAACCTATATATTGTTGATCTTCGTAACAACTTGCTTCAAAGACCATTCCCCACGTTAAATGCTCTTGACCTTCGTTATCTCTTTGCCTCCCATAACAATTTAACTGGGGAAATTCCTTCTTTAATTTGCAATGCAAGTTCCCTTGAAGTTCTAGATTTGTCTCATAACAACTTTAGTGGCACAATTCCAAAGTGTTTGGTACTCTTTAATGCACTCTCAGTGTTGGATTTGCGAATGAATAGCCTTAATGGTACCATACCTGCAACATTTTCAATGAGAAGCAATTTGAGGAATATTAACCTTAATGGCAATCAATTGGAAGGGCCGTTGCCACGATCTTTGGAAAATTGTACAAACTTAGAAGTTCTAGATCTTGGAAACAATAAGATAAATGGCACCTTCCCCTATTGGTTGGGAAGTATTCTAAAACTGCGGGTTCTAGTCATTAGATCAAATAAATTTCGAGGTCGTATAGGCAATCCTAAGACCCAATTTCCTTTCTTAAATTTGCGAATCCTAGACATCTCTAACAATGATTTTAGTGGTCCTTTGCCAATAAAATATTTCAAATATTTGAAAGCCATGATGAACGCGACTGAAGGAGAAGTTGGGTTAAAATATGTGGGAGATATGAGAAATAATTATTATCATGATTCTTTGAATGTGACGATGAAAGGGTTGAATATTGAGTTGGTGAGAATCCTAACTGTCTTCACAACCATTGATTTTTCAAACAATAGATTCATAGGGGAGATTCCACAAATAATTGGAAGCCTTAATTCACTCAACGGGCTCAACTTTTCTCACAATAACCTTACAGGTTGTATTCCATCATCGTTTGGAAATTTGACTAATCTTGAATGGTTAGACTTCTCTTTCAACAAGCTCAGAGGGGAGATTCCCAAGCAATTGGTAGATATTCCATGGCTTGCAGATTTAAAGCTATCACATAATCAACTTACAGGACAAATACCTTCAGGGAAGCAATTCAATACATTCAACAATGATTCATACACCGATAACTTGGGATTATGTGGACTTCCTTTGACAAGAACATGCAACAACCACGAGACAAAGCAACCACCACCATCAACCTTGCAACAAGAAGACAACTTACAGTTTGGTTGGCAAGCTGTATCGATAGGTTATGGATGTGGAGTGATATTTGGAACATTAATGGGATATGTTATGTTTAAAATTGGAAAACCAAAGTGGATTGTGAGGATGGTGAAACTAGAGCAACATATCTTGCTCAAAAGGCTGAAGAATAATGCCCGTAGAAGTGGTGGAAGAAATTAACAAGTCAAAACAATTTGTGGGTAAATTTGTTAGAGTTTTTGAAGAAAGTGTCAAAGGGATGTTGTAACTTTTTGTAATTCGTAGAAATCACTTCGATTTCATGAAAAGGTTGGGAGACCAAGTAGAATGCAACTCTTGTGTGTTATTTCATTTCTAGATAATGGAATTTTTTTCAACCATGGAAGAAATTACGGATATGCTAGAATTTGACTCCAATGGAAAAGAAGAAACATACTTTGAATCTGACTCAAATGGCTAAGCCCAATAGAAAATGGAGCTTCCCCCCAATTCCTTCCATGTGTCAGAATTGGGATAAAGATGAAGCTTCCCTTTCTACTTGCCATCTTCATCATCCTTATTCACTCTCATCTTCTTCATCTTTCATGGTTCCCAAAGACACACGACACCATTCATTGCCAAGGTATGCCTCCTTCTTTAGTTACATCTTCTCTCTTTTCCTCTAAATGTAAATGCTCATTCATAGGGAAATCAAGCTGCTGAACTTTGTCATTATTAATTATAAAATAAGTATTTGGTTTTTATTTTATTTTTTTAATGCAGCTGGTTGGTGTTGTTGCTGTTGAAATAATTGGTAGGCCCAAGATTGCTTTCCACCTTGCATTCTCATTTTCAATTGTTATAATACTTGTATTTTAACTATCTGATTTTTTTTGCTTTAGGTGCACAATTTTTGCTTTGCTTAGCATAAAATGCCCAGTAATGTGCAAGGTTGATACCTCTGATGTTTCGGAACATATCAATAACCTTTGAGCTCTTGAATAGTTCAAGGCCTCTGTGTAAACCGTAAGGCCTCAGTCTCTCTTGCTTATTTATATTGTTGGGTTTGGTACCATATCCTTATATACTTAAAATTTGCTTTTGTTTTTCATGTCCATTTTTTGATTCTTTGGTGAATGCATTTCTTAATATTTCAATGTTGTGGGATTTATGATGGTTTTTAATTATACACTTGCTATCCATGTTGAATGTGAGTATTGTCACTTCTTGACTAAAAAACTGAAAATGTGAATTTAATTTGATTGAAGATTCAGGATGATTTTGAGATTATATATAGAAATTGGGTGAGCTGTAAGTCAACTCGTAGGTGTAGACTTGATGTCATTTCTTCTCTTATTTGTAATCCTCAAGTTTTGATATATGAATGTGGAGTGAAGATATATATAAAGTATCTCACTGTATTATTTTTTTGGCTGAATAGTTTCACTGTATTCAGTATAAAGGAAACTCTCCTGGTTTTATTTTATTTTTATTTTCTTTTCCATTTTAGCAATAGTTGGTATGCAAAAGGTTAGTTTTCTTCCATGCTTCAGAGGAGGATTTGGAGCTTTTTTGTGGATCTATAGGGGAGGTTATAGAGGTTAGCTCCATTTCTATATAATGCAATCTTCTAAGTGGCTTTTGTGAAGATTTATATCAATGCCACTTTGGTCTGTGCCAACAGGTTCGGATTATGAAAGGCAAAGATTCTGGTGAGAACAAGGGCTTTGCATTTGTGGCCTTTAGAAGTGCAGAATTAGCTTCTAAAGCCATTGATGAGCTGAATAATACTGAATTCAAGGTAACATAATCTTTTGCGCATCATTTATTATTGCCTTTTTCCCCGCATAGGCTGAGGACTTAATGGCAAGTTGAATATTGAATTTGATGTAAAATTATTATTGTTAGCTAAAAGATTAATGTGAGTATTCCTTAGAGCTTTTTTAAGGTTTCTATTATTATTATTGTGGCCGTTTGCTTTTATTTATGAATGCTGCAATTGTTGAATGCTTTTGTGTAAGCTCTTTCTCTCCTGGGTAAAAAATAAAATGTTCAACATCTCAAGCAAAGCACCATTTGTTCATTGGTAATGTGTTCCTGGCAGCTGGGGCGAGCAGGATCTAAGGAAGGTTGTGCTGGAGGTTGGGCCTGGAGTTATACTGCTGTGGAACTTGTTAAGGTCAGTGTGAACTAGTTATACGTCTTTAGGGTAGTTATCATTAATAGTTGAGATCGTTTATTTCTTTTTTTGTTTATTTTCAGAATTCCCAGTGCCTTTAAAAAATTTATGTTTTACCACAGCCAGTGGTTTAGTTCTTTTGTGCCAGTTACAAGTGTCTTGTACTCAATTTATTGAACTCTTGGTCACAGGATACAAAGAATCCAAGCAATAGTCGGGGCTTTGCTTTTGTTGACTACGATAACCATGCATGTGCTGAGTATTCAAGGCAGAAGGTGATGAATCCAAAACTTAATCTAGGTGATAATGTCCCAACTGTGAGCTGGGCTGACCTAAAAATGCTGATTCTTCTGCTGCTTCATAGGCCTTGTAAATTTTTTACATTGTTTATAGAAAATTTATAGCTTCCTGTCCACACTTGAGGACCAACTATTTCAGTTAAAGTAACCGGAACTGAGCCAGAATTTTTTTTTTGGGAGGTGTTGGGGGGGAGGGGGGATTGACATTAGTAAAATTTTTATATAATAAGAGAAAGGGGGGAAGATTTTAAACGAAAGCTTCCATTGTCAATGCCATTGTCAATGCTTGACATTGGTGTCAAACGAAAGCTTCAAAAAGTTTTCTTCTTCTTTCTTTTCTTTTTGTTGAATGAAGTTTTTGAGGATGGATTTAGTGGTATGATTTTAAGAGATGTAATTGTGGCTTTATGTAATCCTTGAAACATTTAAGAAAGAGGCTCTAGGAATGGTTGAGGCAGTAGAATTTGAATAAATTTTTTTTATTAAAAATGTTTCTCTAAGCTTGGTGGTGAAGCCTAAGGTTTAGGCAGATTCTAGATGTTGAATCCTGCGATTTCTCCTGTTCTTTGTTTTCTGCTATTTCTGTTTTCTGCCAATAATTTCCTACATCAGTTCTATAGTATCCATCTTAGTGGGCACATGGAAAACAAAAGATGTTTAAAGCGGATGTTGGTAAATAATATTAAGTTATATAGTTCTTTAGATCTGTAGGAGTTGAATGTAATGAGATCGCGGCTTCTATAAATTCACTATTGGAAAATGGACAAGGAGGTAGTTCCCATAAATTAGAATAACAAATCAACTAGCTCTTCCCCCTTGAGAATTTTGATAGCCCTGATGAGGAACTTTGTGGGTGACTTTTTAGGGGTAGCATACACTTATTGTATTGTATGGACCTATGATCTGTGAGTCTGTGACTGGTCCACGTGACTATCTTTTAGTAGTTGTTCAAATATGTCAGACCCTTGTATTTTTTTGTTCTGAACTAGTTTTCAAGTTATGGTTGTAGTTGAATTTCATTGCAGTCTATTGTTGGGGCATTGGTCTTGAAGAACTTAAGCTTGTCTTGTATAGGTGAAGGCAGTGTATGTGAAGAATTTACAGAAGAATGTTACCCAGGACCAGCTAAAGAAGCTATTTGAACATCATGGAAAAATCACAAAAAGTGGTTCTGCCCCCAGAAAAATCTGGACAGGAAAGGTGATAAGCTGATAAGCTGCAGTCCTCTTTGGTCATATTGTTAAGGGTATGTTGTCTTCTGTTAGCTCTTTACAGAGTTTTATTTCTTTTGTACATAGGAAAGGTAATGTTTTAGTACGTGTCTTTAACCAAGAGAGCAATTTGTTTTTGTTTTTTCCATTATTAATCTGAATGGAGTCCATTCTTCCGAATCTTTATAGTTGTTTTGCTGCAGATTTATCTGCTATTAAATAATAATAATAATAATAACCCATCTGCTTTTGAAAAAAAAAATTCAAACTCAAATGTAATAATAGATGACTAAGGTTTTTTTTTTTTTAGAAATGAGATTATAAGTTAAAATATTAATTTGTTTTTCACATTATTAATGATCTTGCCTAATCAATTTTATTTTCGTAATTCAAATTCATTTTCACAATATTGTAAAATCATTTCTTTCATTGATATTTTCTTCACCAATTCCAACATTGATTATCTTCTTGTTCTTATCCATTTTGGTGATCTGAAACTTTACTGTTGCGTGTTGGCCTGGGATTTCCTTGCATTGACAACTCTCTCATTGGAATTCATGACCCTTAATCACTCCTATTTAGCACAAAGCCCAACAATTCAGACACTATCTATCATTAGCTATATGTTGCATTTACTCTCAAAGTATGGTTTAAGCTTCAACAGTTCCAACTTTTTCAACTATAGTTTTCCAATGCCAGAGAGACGGTGAAGATGCCCAGGCTAAGTCCCCGCATTTTTTCAAGATTATCCTGGCTGACACTCTTCTAGAAGGAAAGCTTGTAAGAATACTTTCATATATATATATATATATATATATATCACTGAACTTTTTATTTTTTATTTTTTATTTTATAATGAATTAGTAAACTTCATTTACAAAACCAAACTGTACACAAAAAAGTTTCCATAGGCCAACATAGCAACAGGAACAATTAAGGCTTGCCCAGACTAAGTAACCAAAACAGCATTAATGGAGCTAGTCTATCCTTCGTTGTTAGTATGTTTTAGATTGTCAACAAGTTTGCCAAAGAAAGTTTGAACCGCAGCTAGTGACAGACCACTTTGCCAAAAAAATTTGGCTTTTCATGGTGACCAAAGCTAGTCAGATCTTGTAGGCTTCCTTCCAAACCCATGTTTTGTTTATCAATACAGAATTCACCTTGGCCTTAGATCAAGTTGCTTGTGGTACTTGTATCATATATCACCCTAAAACCATATTTCATTAACAGGGTTCCAGCATGGTGCCGATTATCATGCCTTAAAAAATCCTTTTTTACTTGAAGGATTTAAGACTTTTAAGTATAGCTCTTTATCCCCATGTGCAGTGCTGTGGGACTTTGACTGTCCAAAGTCATGTAAAGAAGAACATGAAGAAGAAGAAAACAGCACTTGCAATAGGTGGACTTGGTATTATGTAACGTGTAGTAGTCATGTAAACTGCCCTTTATTTTGACCTTTTTTATGGCTGTATGATGACTAATCCTTGGAGATTTCGAGCTTTGTGAGGTAGCATGTTGGAACGAGTTGGCCAATGAGTTTTTTTTTTTTTTTTTTTAAATTTTTTTTTAATATATATATATATATATATATATAAATTTATTTTCATGTTATCATCTTATAATTTTCTCCACTTAGTTTACCTTTTTTTTCTCTTTTGGCTTCACATTAACTAACAATATTAAAGGAAGGCCAAATCTATTTTTTTCTGCGATAATATTTTTACTGCACTACAATAATAGAATTTGATTGTTGCGTGTTTATTTCACAATGCCTTCATTTAGTTATGTGCAAACTTAAAATGGAAATTCTCGTTACAGAGGGTTCCAAGAAAGTTTATTAGCAAATATGGAGGTGGTTTGTCAAATACTGCATATCTTAAGCTTCCCCATGGTGCAGAATGGAAAGTAGAATTGATAGATAGCGATGGTGAGGTTTGGTTTCAAAATGGTTGGCGTGAATTTGCAAACTATCACTCTCTAAAGCAGGGGCACTTGCTAGTTTTAAGATATGAAGGAAATTCCCACTTTTATGTACTCATATTTGATGCGAGTGCAATAGATATAGACTATTCTTTTGATGACAAACTCCAAGTGCCAAAGATGGAAGACATTGAGAGTGATGATAACTTTGTTGAAATCTTGGATGACCTTCGCCCAAGTCAAAAAACAAGGAAGAAATCGTCATTATCATGTCCTTTGCCAAATAAGAGGGCAAAAACCAATCCAAGAAATTCCAATTTACAACCAGGGGATCCACATTTCAGAGCTGAAGTCACTAAAGCTACAGGGACAATGTTAGAGAAATCAAAAATTAATGCAGGGTTACCTTATAAAGGTTTGAATCTTACACTGTTGTTTATGTTATTTGGTTTTTGTGTCAAAGTGTCATGTTTTTATAACTCCTAATTGGACCTACTATTTCAGCAGAAGAATGCAGTGGAGCTACTAGATGCCTAAAACTTGAGGTTATTGAGAAGATGCTGCCATTGTCTGCCAGTGTAAAAGATAGAGCTCTTTGTAGAGCTAGAGCTTTTGAATCTAGAATTTTTTCATGGTTGTTATGCAACCTTCATATTTTCAAGATGGGAGATTGGTAAGCTTCCACTTCCAGTTCAAAAATGTGCAGGCTACATTAACTTCACTTTTTAGATAGTTTACATTAATAGGTGAACAAAATTACGAACTGGGTCCTTCTTTGCGGGCTAAAACTATCTCTTGTCTGAAAAAGAAACGCATTACTTATCTGACTTTTCTTTTTCTTTTAAAAAAAATTTATTTAGATGAATCTTATTGGATTTTTCACTATTATCCTTTTTAGAATATATCATCCAACTTTGCCAATAAATACCTAAGGAAGACAAATAATGATATCATCCTTTGGGTTTCTGATGTGGGAAATTGGTCCATTTGAGTCAAATTTAGGGAATCTCATACTGGAACAAGAGCCGAATTTTGCCGTGGTTGGAAGGCATTTGCCCAAGACAATAACTTGAAACTGAAAGTAGGTGATGTTTGTGTCTTTGAGCTGATTAATAGCATTGAAGTTGCCTTTAAAGTTGCCATTTTCCAGGCTGGTAAAGATATAGACTACCCTCTGTTGAATGGTAAGGAACTGGTTGAATTTGTTTGTGTTTTTAGTATTAATTGCATGTGCATGACTTGATATTTTCATGTCATTTCAGTATCAGCTCATGGGGGTGGAGGAAATGGAGGACCTAAATCTGACTGCAGTTTGGCTGATTATCCTGCAAAAGAAGGTGGCAGAGGAAGGTCTACCAGTCAGAGATGCCTGAAAGTTAAGGCTTTTCAGAAGAAGAAAGAGTTGAATATTAAAGGAAGAGCTAGAACTATTGAGAAAGCCAGAGCTTTTAAATCACAAAATCCTTTTTTCATGGTTACCATGCGACCATCATACCTTTGTGGCAAGGGTCATATGGTAAGCTTTCAGCCGTGCATCTTATTGGGTTTTAGCAATGCAACTCCTATTAACTTTGATTTTTATAAATTAATTAGAAAACATGTAGCAGAGAGTTAGAAAATTGCCTGGGTTTCAAACAGTATCAAATCAGATTAGAATGCAAAGCCATTATGAAGAACAAAATCAAATCAGTGACATAATCCATACAACTGCCCTGCAACCATAAATGTAAAAAATAATGCTATTGCCACAAAACTACTTTTCATACAATTGGGTTCTACACTAATAACTATTTTTGAAATATCTTCTCTTCTCTTTTCCACAGCATGTACCCCGAGGCTTCATGAACTATTTACCAAAAGAAGGCTTTATCAAGGAACATGCCAAAGGAATTGCATGCATTGTGATGCTCCAGGTTGCGGACCAATTATGGCCTGTGAAGTTATACAGTTATTTATCTGCAGGTGCAGTATATCAGTTCTCTTCTGGTTGGTCTGCATTTGTGGGGGAAAATACTTTGCAAGTAGGAGATGTTTGCGTATTTGAGCTTGTTATGATGAGGGACGACGTTGGGTTCAAAGTTCACATTTTCAAATGCCTGGAATAAGTGTTTGCTTGTATTGTGATGGATCATCGTTGGAGCTCATTTATTTTGTTACCAAGTGTTCACAGAGTTTTCTTTCCTCTAGTTGTTGGATTGGAGTGGATCATGGATGTGATTTTTGTTGTATCTAATGCCCTGACGTATTCCCTTTTCCCACAGGGATGGTGTATTCTCTTTTCCCTTTTGTATTACTCCACTAAGTGAGTGTTTGGATCCGACTTATTTGCGCGTCTGCATTTTACATCACGTTTCGTTCTTTTTTTTTTTTTTTTTTTCAAGCCGCAACTTTTGACTATTCTTTTGTGAACAGTGCACCCATATACTATTCACGAGTTCCACAAACTTCACTTTCAGCCATTTTTTTCATTAAAAATGGGTCCCACTCCCACGGCACTATTCACACATTTAAAAATTATTTTGCTACAGTGTTTTCAGTTTTCAGCAAAAATAAGTTGTATCCAAACGGACCCTAAATCTGATTGGTTGAAGTATTACAACATGTATAATTACTAGTAATTTTCCCCCCAAAAAAATTATAGGAAATCTCAAATTATAGCATGACTTATTAGATCATTTTCATTAGCTCTCTCATAAAAAATGTCATTTTGACACACTAAAAATTTACTTTATCATTTTAGCACATCATTTTACAATATACAATTTATCAGAGGATTCTTCAATTCTATACATTAAAATAAAATATCCAGCACATTAAAATAATCTAAAAAAAACTTTTACAAATATATATATATATACACACACACAAAATCCTCCACTACCCACACCCACAAATCAACCGCCATAGCCCACAACTACCGATCACCCCCACAAAATCAACCACCGACCACCATCAGCCCTTACACACACACACACACAAAAAAAAAAAAAAAAAAAAAAAAAAAAAAAAAAAAAAAACACCACAACATCAACCACCACAACCAATATCGGTGGTGGTGCTAGTGAGACCCATCCACAGCCACAAATCTTACACCCACAACCCGATCAACCCACCACCTTCAACCAAAATTAGCCAACCACCATCAATCAAAACAACCAACCACCATTAGAACCCATCAAACCCATCCCAAATGAAAGTGAGAAAGAAATAGAGAGCAACAGAGTGGGAGACCCATCAAACCCAGCCCAAATCAAAGAACCCAAAAGCGTCGGAGGTGGGAGATCCATCAAACCCAGCTCTTGTGACTCCAAGCATAAGTGAGGAGTCGCGAATGGAGAAGAGACCTGCATGAGCGTGAGGAGGAATCGTCGGGCAGCGTCGCGGACGGGCTGTTTGGCGTCGCAGAGGCGCTCGACGACGGAGGGGACAAGAGCGGTGTTGAAGTGGAACTTGAAGTGGTCGCCGGAGAGCACGGCGGTGGAGTTCAGAGCTTGGAGTGCGCCTTGGGAGACTCAGAAGTTGTTGTCCGAGGAGAGATGTGTTGGGAGGAGAGAGGAAAACTGAATAAAATAAGCATAAAAATTTTGGCATTCTCGTCCGTACGCTCTCATATTTGAAAGCATACTGTAGCATGTCTCAAAATTTTGAGACATTTAGCACACCTGATGAGGGTCCGTTTTTGTGTTTGGTGTGCCAAATATTTGGCATTTGGCACATTTAAGAGAGCTGATGAGAATGCTCTACTTGAGAATTAAAAAAAAAATGGCAAAGGTAGCTAATCCCATCCATATGAATTTTGATAACAACTGAAAACTCAAATAATCTACAAAATCAACAAGTGAATTATAGGAAATCCTCTTGTCATTGTTTATTTATGTAACTAAGATTGATTCTTGGAACCTATATATGACTTAAAGGTACATTTTATTGTTCTAAATCTTCCAAGAGTGATAACAAAAAGCATCCATTTCCAATTGGAGTAGTCGAGTTTTGTTGAGGCATTAACTCAAAGGTTAAATTCTTATAATGAATGATGTCAGTTCTTTCAAATGAAACTCTTCATCAAATACCTACAACCATTTGCAATGAAGATTTTTGTTACTGATAGTTGCTAACGTATTACATTTTAAGCCTAATTTGTATTTTTGGCTTAGTTTTAACAAAATCCCTTTACACGACAACAACTCACACACACACAATGAGGAATGGTGGTTTAAAATACTATTTTCTTAAGCCTCAAAAAATATGGCAGCGTTTTCAAAAAAAAAAAAAAAAAAAACAAATATGGCAGCTAATCACTTGGTTCTTGTCTGCCATTACAAAAATAAGCATTTAAATGGGGAAGATGTAGTCATTCAAATTCTTTCAAAGTAACCATATATAGAACATATCAAAAGAAAAGAAAAGAAAATGTGAATGCTCTAAATTTTTTTCCCTTCAAAGTAATCATATAATGCTTTGTAATTGACCTTAAAATCAAGACAATATTGCAATGAAAAACTTGTAGGGAGAGGTAGATAGGCAAAAATCAAAGACCCGGTCTCTAAAAACATAACTTGCCACATCTATGATAGTAAGTATATTAGTATAATGACATAGTATGCTTTGTGAATTATTTTTCCCCCATTACCAAGGAAACTTAGCAAAGGAGGAACAGGAAGAACAAGAAGAATCCTAAGAGAGGCAACTTAGGATTCCATGCTAGAAAATTTTCAAAGTAAATGAACAAGAAATCATTTAAATTCGAGGGATAGAATCATCTAGTTCACACTGACAATAAACTGAACTAATAGTTCTTAGTAGTGTACATTCTACCAATGTGCTAATTTATAAGCCTCTCTCTCTTTCTCTCTCTCTCTCACACACACAAACATGTTAGACACACAACTTCCCCTAAGGAGTTTCCAAAACCTTATAATGCTAAAATGTGAGATAAAGCAGGATCAATGTTGTCTTAATAGAACCTATACAAAAAATGTTGTCTTAATAGGGATTGCATTGAAAGAGATCTCAAATAAATATCTCAACCAAGTGGATTTAACAACTCCACTTTAAATGGTAATCTAATTACACATAGGACAACAATTTAAAACCAATATAAGGTCATTAAAACAACTGAAAGTAGATGATGTTTGTGTCTTTGAGCTGATTAATAGCATTGAAGTTGCCATTTTCCAGGCTGGTAAAGATATAGACTGCCCTCTGTTGAATGGTAAGGAACTAGTTGAATTTGTTTGTGTTTTTAGTATTAATTGCATGTGCATGACTTGATATTTTCATGTCATTTCAATATCAGCTCATGGGGGTGGAGGAAATGGAGGACCTAAATCTGACTGCAGTTTGGATGATTATCCTGCAAAAGGTAGCAGAGGAAGGTCTACCAGTCAGAGATGCCTGAAAGTTAGGGCTTTTCTGAAGAAGAAAGAGTTGAATATTAAAGGAAGAGCTAGAACTATTGAGAGAGCCAGAGCTTTTAAATCACAAAATCCTTTTTTCATGGTTACCATGCAACCATCATACCTTTGTGGCAAGGGTCATATGGTAAGCTTTCAGCTGTGCATCTTATTGGGTTTTAGCAATGCAACTCCTATTAACTTTGATTTTCATAAATTAATTAGAAAACATGTAGCAGAGAGTTAGAAAACTGCCTGGGTTTCAGACAGTATCAAATTAGATTAGAATGCAAAGCCATTACACGAAGAATAAAATCAAATCGGTGACAAAGTCCATACAACTGCCTTGCAACCATGAACATAAAAATTAATGTTACTGCCACAAAACTACTTTTCTTACAAATGGGTTCTACACTAATTAACTATTTTCGAAATATCTTCTATTCTCTTTTCCGCAGCATGTACCTCGAGGCTTCATGAACTATTTACCAAAAGAAGGCTTTATCAAGGAACATGCCAAAGGAATTGCACGCATTGTGATGCTCTAGGGTGCAGACCGATTATGGCCTGTGAAGTTATACAGTTATTTATGTGTAGGTGCAACATATCAGTTCTCTTCTGGTTGGTCTGCATTTGTGAGGGAAAATACTTTTCAAGTAGTAGATGTTTGCATATTTGAGCTTGTCATGATGAGGGACAACGTTGTGTTCAAAGCTTGTATTGTGATGGATCATCGTTGGAGCTCATTTATTTTGTTACAACTCAGTGTTCACAGAGTTTTCTTTCCTCTTGTTTTTGGATTGGAGTTTATCATGGATGTGATTTTTGTTGTGTCTAATGCCCCGGCGTGGACAATCTTGGAATTCAAGCATTAGGCCAAGTACAAGTATGTTTGGTCCATCAATCTTTATGAAAAAGATCCCACAGGGATAGTGTATTCTCTTTTCCCATTTGTATTATTCCATTAAATCTGATTGGTTCAAGTATTACAACATATATAATTACTACTAATTTACCCCCAAAAAAAATTTATAGGAAATCTCAAATTATAGCATGACTTATTACAACACTAGAGAATAAATAAAAAATGGCAAAGGTAGCTAATCCCATCCATATGAAATTTTATTACAACTGAAAACTCAAATAATCTACAAAATCAACAAATGAATTATAGGAAATCCTCCTGCCATTGTAGATTGATTCTTGGAACCTATATATGACTTAAAGTACATTCTATTGTTCTAAATCCTCCAAGAGTAATAACAAAAAGCATCAATTTCCAATTGGAGTAGTCGAGTTTTGTTAAGGCATTAACCCAAAGGTTAAATTCTCAAAATGAATGATGTCAGTCCTTTTAAATGAAGCTCTTCATCAAACACTTACAGCCATTTGCAATGAAGATTTTTGTTACTAATAGTTGCTAACTGATTACATTTTATGCCTAATTTGTATTTTTGGCTCAGTTTTAACAAAATCCTTTTACACGACAACACACACTCACACAAAATGAAGAATGGTGGTTTTAAATACTATTTTCTTAAGCCTCAACAAATATGGCAGCTAATCACTTGGTTCTCGTCTGCCATTACAAAGGTAAGCACTTAAATGGAGAAGATGCAATCTTTCAAATAATTTCAAAGTAACCATATATAGAACATATCAAAAGAAAAGAAAAGAAAAGAAAATGTGAATGCTCTAATTATTTTTTTTTTCCTTCAAAGTAATCATATAATGCTTTGTAATTGACCTTAAAATAAAGACAAGATTGCAATGGAAAACTTGCAGGGAGAGGTAGATAGGCAAAAATCAAAGACCAGATCTCTAAAAACATAACTTGCCACATCTATGATAGTAAGTATATTAGTATAATGACATAGTATGCTTTATGAATTCTTTTTCCCCCATTACCAAGGAAACTTAGCAAAGGATGAAAAGGAAGAACAAGAAGAATCCTAAGAGAGGCAACTTAGGATTCCATGCCAGAAATTTTTCAAAGTAAATGAACAAGAAATCATTTAAATTCAGGGACAGAATCATCTAGTTTATACTAACAATAAACTGAACTAATAGTTCTTAGTAGTGTATATTCTACCCATGTGCTAATTTATAAGCCTCTCTCTCTTTCTCTCTCTCTTTCTCTCTAACACACAAACATGTTAGACACGCAACTTCCCCTAAGGAGTTTCCAAGACCTTATAATCCTAAAATGTGAGATAATGCAGGATCAATGTTGTCTTAATAGGACCTATACAAAAAATGTTGTCTTAATAGGGATTGCATTGAAAGAGATCTCAAATAAATATCTCGACCAAGAGGATTTAACAACTCCACTTTAAGTGCTTGTGGTGCGTTGGCCTTGGCTACTCCATGCACTGGCCTTGGCAGCATGCCCATGGGGGGCTGCCTTGGCCTTGGCTGCTACATGCCCTGGCGACGACGACGACGGCAACAGCAGTGTCCCTCGATGTCCCTTGTAGTTCCTGTGTGTGGTTGGTGAGCCATGCAAGCTTGGTATAGCTTGGGCACGCTCTCGCAAAGCAGACGGTGTTCATTTCACCCATTGTTGCACGAAGTAAGTCCCATGACGACCATCGGGCCTCCACAAGTATAAGTGCTTGTGAGGTGTGGGGGGGCAAGAGCTGGGGTTCAAGTTTCTAGGAGGGAATTTCATACATATATACACTAAGATTAGGCTAGAGTAGAATTTTTATCTTGTATCAAAAAACAACTCCACTTTAAATGGTAATCTAATTACACAAAAGACAACAATTTAATACCAATATAAGGTCATTAAAACAATTGATGAATTGAATGCTTAAAAAGAACTTATCTAGCTTAGTCAAATTAGGCCATATACCACCTCATCTATGAATTTTTTTGTGTATACATTTACAATAAACTTATGGTTTTTGCTTTATAATAATTGCTATATATCATCAAACTAAGACACTAATTAGTTTAATGTAGGTGAGATTTGAACTTAAGTTATTTATTTGAGAATAAGAAACTTTACCAATGTAACTATTTGGATGCCACATAAATATGAAATGAATTGAACCCATGATATTTGCTACATGCTACTTGCTCTTTACCATCAACCTAAAACACTAAGGGTACGTTTGGTATACTGAATGTAGATTACATTATGAATAGTAATCTTTATTACTGGGAATAAAAGACATTGTAATGGAATAACTATTACTATTCATAAGTTTGGTTGTTACATATGGAAAGCTTGTAAAAGATGATGTATAAGGAAACTTTATATTTTTGGAAATATATTAATTTTAAAACCTATTATATATACTAAGGAATAGCTATTACATCCATTTTAAAGAGGAATAGCTATTCTTCAATTTAAAGAATAGTCATTCTAATGTAATAACTAATCCATGTAATAAAGATGAAACCAAATGACTGAATTGCTATTACACATGAATAACTATTCCATTACAGGATCTATTACAGCATACCAAACGTACCCTAAATGGATTTCGAGATTAGCAGGATTCAAACCTAGGTCCCTTATTCAATGACAATAAACTTTATTATTTTAGCTAACTAAAATCCTCACCATTTATATAATATATAATAATGAAAGATTAATAATTAATTTTGCTAATCTTTTATTTGCCACTAGATTTTTCATTTAGTTTTTATCTATTTTGCTTTTGTGCATCTTTTTAAAACCTTACATTTTAACGTGCAAGTATACTCTTTTTTTTTTTTCTAGAAACAAAGTGCAAGTATACTTTAACCAACTTTCAACAAAAAAATATCAACAAAAAGTCAAATAAGCTGATGCCATATGAATACATATACATATATCACATAACGGGTTTCTAGTTAATGCTTTACAATCTCGACTTCTACATTCCTTACCTCTCCTCTAATCCTCCATCCTTTTGTTTTTTCCCCCTCACATTCCTGTTGCTCTTCCTCTCTTTCATCCTCTATTGTTTTTTTTTTTTTTTTTTTAATTTAAAATTTGCTATTACTTTTACTACCATTCTTCAATTCATTTTATGTTATGCCACTACTTTGACAATCACCCCCACAAGCTTTTAAAATCCAAAAAAAAAAAAAATCAAATGTTATTGTTAGAGGTTTTAAGATCTTTTAAGTTTAGTGAATAATTTTTTATCAACTTCTGTTTCTCCATGTTAAACTCTTATTTTGATTGTGTTTCTATACTGTCATTTTCAATAATTTATTTTCGATTGATTTGAGTTGTTTGTTTTTTATTATGTTTAAAATCATAAAAATATGAATAGAAATAACAATTGTTATTTAATTATCAGTTTGTATAAAATAAATTATACTTGGAATTCATTACAACTTAAAATAAGAATATTACATAAATATTGTAAGATTTTGACGTGCACCTATTTATTTATTTGTTTTTACAAACCATTCCCCCCCCCCCCCCCCCCCCCCAAAAAAAAAAAAAAAACTCCACATTTTAAAAAGCATAATAAAATACTAATATTACTCATAAAAAGTGAAAGTCTGTATATGTTTAAACGACACCACCGCCTTCGACTTGTATGTATTTATTTTCATAATTGTTAGTTACAACCATCAAAATGGGGAGGCCAGCGTCAACGATCGAAATCCCTGATAAACGACACCGTTCTGACCGCGATAATGGCCGTTACACGCCAGATTCCGATAACTCCTTCGATTACAACAGACGCCACCACCGTCGTAGCCCTAATTACGACGCCTACGACCGCTATTACGACAACCACGACCGCCGCCACCACAACCAACAACGCAGCAGCTCCAGCCCAAACCCTAGGTCCAGCAAAGCCCAAGACTCTTTGCCCAAGCGATTTGGACGCGATTCCCGTAACGGAAACCGGTCCGAGTCCGAGTCCGATGAGGAATTGAAGGGCCTGAACCCTGAGGAGTACCGGAGGCTCAAGAGGCAGAAGATGAGAAGAGCGCTCACTCGTTGTATTTGGAATTGCACGCCGAGTCCGCCTAGGAATGAGAACGATAACGATAACGACAAGGCCGACGAGATCTCTGACAAGTACGGTGGAGAAGACGAGTTAATCGGCGGCGAAAAGAGCGATTCGAGCTCGAAAGAGAAGGCGAAGGTGAGTAATCGGAAAGGAAAATCGGAAAGTCAGTCTAATTCCGAGTCTGGATCGGAATCGGAAACCGATGATTCGCGGTCGAAGCAGAAGAGGAAGAGGAAGAGTTCGATTTCCAAGAGTAGAAAATACGAATCTGATGAGAGCGACAGCGAGAGTGAATCGGATGAAGAAGAGGAAGAAGAGAGAAAACAAAGAAAGAAAACGAAGGCAAGTAGTAGGAATCGGAGCCGCCATAAGAGTAGCAAAAGAAGCAGTAGAAGAAAAGGGAGTAGTAGTAGGAGAAAGAGCAGGTACAGCAATTCCGATGAGAGTGATGATTCCGATGCTAGCCATCGAGTAAGGTCGAAGAAGAAGCGGAGTCGGAGTAGGAATCTCTCGGAGACAGAGAAGGATATTGAGGTTTCAAATTCGGAGGGTTCCGAAGTTGAAAAGAGTATGGTTGCTGCGGCAGCTATGGCTATAGACGATGAGGATATGAAAGCTGAAAGCATTGCGGAGGCATTGAACTTTAAGGAGATTTTCGAGGCACAGAAGAAGCCGGCTTTGGATAGCGAACCAGTGGTTGGGCCAATGCCCTTGCCTAGAGCCGAAGGGCATATCAGTTATGGTGGCGCGCTTAGGCCCGGAGAAGGTGATGCCATTGCGCAGTATGTGCAGCAAGGGAAGCGTATTCCAAGGAGAGGAGAAGTGGGTTTGTCCGCAGATGAGATTCAGAAGTTCGAGGGTCTTGGTTATGTGATGAGCGGTAGCAGGCACCAGAGGATGAATGCTATTCGTATTAGGAAGGAAAACCAAGTTTATAGTGCTGAGGATAAGAGGGCGTTGGCTATGTTTAATTACGAAGAGAAGGCCAAGCGTGAGCACAAGGTTATGGCTGATTTACAGAGATTGGTGCAGCGCCATATAGGGCAGGATGTTGGTCCTAATCATGATCCCTTCGGTGCAACGAAGCCTGCAGATACTGCTGATGCTTGATTTTTATGTATGTGATTGCTACCTGTATTGGTTTGATCTCATGTCCTTGTATTTTCTTGTAAACCAAATACTTTTGCTTGTTTACCAAAATGCTACTCTTAGCAATGTTTCATTGATGCTTTGAAGTAATTAGTCAGTACATTTGTCCTTCCAGCACATAGATTGATTGTTTTGGGTTTATAGTCAAATCGAGGGTCAAATTGTCTTCTCCCAGTACTGCTATAATCATCATCTTCTTCAGTAGGAAGAGGTCTGTATTGAACATGTCATGAGATCATAATTTGACTCCATGTTATAATGATATAGGTGGTAACTCCAATTTTCGTCCTTGCTCCTATTTAAGATGATAGATTCATTCAGATTGTGAAGTCATATGTAAATTCTAGTGGAAGATAGGGAAGCAATGCAAGTTTGCCAATCTGTACAAGTAAGCATATCTAGTTAACTACTGCATGATACATGACTTTAGGTGGATCCATTCCTCCACCAATATATTGTTTATCAAAAACAAAAAACAAAGTTTTATATATTTTAAAGTTGCTTTATTACAGATTGTTATGACAAACATTCATATTATGCTAAATATACTCTTGAGGCTTTCAAAATAATATCAGGCCTTAGAGCAAATCCTACAAAAAGTGAAATGGGAAGTTAGAAGGAGAATTGAAGGGAATGGCTATTTTACTAATTCTGCCCAAAACAGAGTTTTCTGTTGTGTATGGGGAATTTCTTTAGATGTTCTTAAATCCTCTTCTTCTTAATTCCTTTCCCTTCTTGTGGCTAAGTGATTGTTTTCCTTGTATGAGTTAGTTATGGTGTTCACTGGTGTTCCAGTTTTGCTATTAGGTGCTGTTACTTAAACTTTGTACCCATTTCATTTGATGCAACATTCGTATTGTGCTTCTTTTATTTCCTGAGGGGGTTTTACAGCTTGCTGGAATAAAAATGGTAGATTTAGGTTCCATGCTTCCACTTTTTGTTTTTCTTGCTAAATATATCTTCCACTTTTTTGCAAATAAATAGGGCAACACACTTACATAAAATAATTATTATAAAAATAAATATATAGTGCAACACCTTCTTGTACTGGAAAGTGGAGATGACCAGTAACTATTAAAAGCATTAGAAATGTTTTAGCAGCCATGTTAATGTTTTGAACAAATAACTTAAGTGAATTGAGCATTTTGACATTTGTATAAGAGTTTGTTTGAATCTAAAAAGGAATTTGTTTATATTATAGGGTCTGGCTCCCCTCCTGTCTTGAAATCTCCCGTTCTCTCCCATTTTAAAACTGATGGACACATGGCAAAAATAAAATCCGAAGGTTACAAAGATGCCACGCCAAATACAACTTTTTCCTCACCTAAGAAGTCTGACCACCCTCTTTCTCTCTCTCCCTCCTCTCTTATTTGCCTCTCTCTTCTTCTCCACCACCACCACCACCTGAGCATCATAGGCACCGAAATCAGAGCTTGCCAGAGAAGAAGGGTAAAACAAGATAGTGGATTGGGAAATTAAAAAGAGCAAAAGATCTTTGTGACCTTATGGGAAGCCAAGCAAGCTATACTGTTAGAGGGAGGTAGGTGTGCAGTTTGCCATTGTTGTCTTTAACTCCACCTTCTCTTGGACGGAAGCCAATGGCGTTGTGGCTAAGCACACCACTCAAGTTCTTGTCCAACATGCCAAGAATGATATAAATTCCCCAAGCACAGACTCACATCTTGTCCATTTTGGGTTATTTTTTTAATAATTTATTCTCTCTGATCAAATTGTATTTCTTGTTTCTTTTCTGGTTGTGGAAATTTTTGATTTTGTAAAAACTTTTGAATTGTTCTTTTCAATTAGATGTTAATGTTGTGACTGATTTTGTGGTAACATTGGCAGTGGGTATTATTTATATTAAAAAGATCTTTTGCTCTTTTTAATTTCCTAATCCATTGTCTTGTTTTACCCTTCCTTCCCGGTAAGCTTTGATTTCGGTGCCTATGATGCTCAGGTGGCGGTGGTGATGGAGAAGAAGAGAGAGGCAAATAAGAGAGGAAAGTCTTGTTGGGGAGAAGGAGAAAGAGGGTGGTCAGACTTCTTAGGTGAGAAAAAAGTTGTATTTGGCGTGGCATCTTTGTAACTTGTGGATTTTATTTTTGCCATGTGTCTATCATCCATTTTAAAATGGGAGAGAACGGGAGACTTCAAGACTGGAGGGGAGCCAGACCCTATATTGTAAAGAACCTATTCTTGCATCCACGCTTGCTTTATTATTTGAGAAATGCTATGTCCACAACACTCTCACAGCAAATCCTAAATGGTAGGTTGTTATTGGCTGTTATAGGTGGGCAAAAAAGTAATTTAAGTGATAGATTTAAATTAAAACCAATAACAACTTATTATCTATGATTTGTTGTGAAAGTGTTGTGGAAAATGTTGTGGATTTAGCTCTTCTTTTATTATTTATTTAATTCACTTCTAACATTTTGTTGCTAGGTGTCAACTATGGGCAATATTTCTGACAGGATTCTCAGTGATTGCTAGTTAGCTTGTTAATTTTGCACTTGGTAGTAGTCACAGACTCACAGTGGTCATTACTTTTACTAATATGATTTTGTATTCTTATGCAAAGGTTTGAGCCACCCTCTGCTAGTGTATGATTTTTCTTAAAAGGTAAAAAAAGACCACCCTTCACATGTCAATTAATTCTCATGTGTTCTTTGCTCTGCTTGAAGTTGTTTCTGTTTTTATACTGGATTTCAATAATTTTGGAGATGTTTAGGAGATGGGAACCTTATATTTTTGTTGAAGTCTCTCAGTTTTTACATCAATGAGAATAGTTCTTTCATTTAGAATCCACATAATTGGAAAGTTGATGTGATATCTACTATCTACTAGTCTATATAAAAAGTGAGAATGGAGGTTTGAACAGTGATATGTTGAGAAAATTTTTGTCGAGTAAATGCACCGTTTCTAGTAAACGCATTTTGGCTGGGTTGTTATAAGGGCTATTATTACGTTATTACCTTTAGGTCTTTGAAGGGTTGTAACTTGTAAGACATTTATGGGTCTTTTTGTAATGATACCAAAGAGGAAGACCTGTGACTGTGAGACACACAGAGGGACCGAGAGAGAGAGAGAGAGAGAGAGAGAGGCGTGCTCAACCTGCTTGGTATTGTCTTCTCTGTATTTGTACGGTTGAGAGGGAGAGAGAGGCGTGTATACCTCAATCAACAAGAGACAAGAAGAGAGGGAAGCAAGAGGCATAACTACTCCTATGGTCCTATCCCAATTGCTCTGCCGCTTTTTGCTCTCAACGTCTTTTTGATTGCCGACAATCTCTCTCACATCTAAATCCATAATCCATCATAATTCTTCCATCTGTATTATCTGAATCCATAATCCATCATTTTTTTTACCATCGTGGCACCTGCACCATCAATAAACTAGCACCGACAGTGATTATGAGTCAAAAGTCGTGAAGGATTCAGTGAGAGAGACTTTTCTCGCCCTTTTGCGGCTTTCCCTGAAATTTACTTTACTTTGAAGAGGGAGCAAATTCTTTTTCTCAATCAATTATTCTTTGACTTCAATTTTCTGTGTTTTGCTGGTTTCCTTTGGGATCGAAAGAAGGAGAATTAGAGTTTGGTGGAGAATTGGAATTTATCGCGTTGGTGGAGTTACTGAGCAAAACGTATATGTTTTTGTTGTGTCGTCATAGTCAACGTGATAGGTTTTCTGTTTTTCCCATAGATTTGTTGTTAAAGTACTTGCAAGTGTATAAATCGTACCAAAATATAGTTTGACAAGAACAAGGTGAAACTCTTAAGGACTTGAATGAACGTAGGAAAATTAATCAAATCTTAACCAAATTAATCCTAATCCAGTTTAATAAAAACTGGTTGTTTGCAATTAAATATACTAAGAAAATAATTAAACTAAACAAAGATATAATATAAAGAAACAAAGATATAATATAAAGAAGTAAAGAGATGTAAATAGTCTAGAGAAAGGAATTAAGGTTTTGGAATCCGTCTTGTTAATTCTTATCAGTAAATATTTACTGATCATTAATTTTTTCCAACCACTACGTGATAATCTAGAAATCAATCTTGCTATCATGGGGAATATTATCATTAAAACTTCTATTTAAATATCTAAAGCATGCTCTTCTTTGCTTCCTAAGTATAAAATCAAATCATCAATTGTATCCGTGGCCAAACAAATCACAAGAGATATCTAATTTTAAAATCAAGAAATAAAAAACCAAGCATTCAATTAATTAAGACAAATCCTAAATCATGAGAAAAACATGATTGAACTCATATCTAGAATCCCATCTTAGTCAATTGATATGAAGCAAGAATAATTTAAATCATTAAATAACAACTATTGTGGGAAAAATCAAATCACATAAATATTACTGATAATCCTTAACAAGGTTTCATCCTCAATCCTAATTATAAATTTAGCTACTCATGGTAATTGAAATAAAACACAACAATAAAATACTAAACTGCTCCAATTTTCTGTTTTGCATCTCAGCCCTAGCACTAGCCTTAGCCTTCTCTGAATTTTACTCTAAAAAGCTTTTAAATAGGTGAAGGAATTCTATTACAAGTTGAATTCCCGTTAGGAGAAAATTCCAGATTTTTAGGTTTCACTTAACCGACAATTTTGGTCAATTTAACGTCATAATTTGGACTTTTGATAAACTACAAAGTTATAGCCCTTTAAGTTAACTTTCCAGCCCAACTTGAATCATCTCGATTGGACATCTGAGCCGAAAGTTATGCCAAAAATACTAACTGATGTGCAGACTGAAATTCTAATCTGAATTGGACTTGGATTTGGTGCAAATTTCCTTTGATTCCTTGCTTCAATTGGACTTAAGATTTAATTGGGTTAGCCTTCTTTAACTTCATCATGGCCCTTGTAAAAGTAAAGTCCATTAGCTTTCTTCTTTGCACAAATCCACTAATTTAATTCCATTCTCCTACAAAAGACAAATTCACGCAATAAAATTCAATTAAACACAAAATTGATTATTCAACATTATTTCAAAACCAAATATAAAATGCATGAATTAACTCAAAATAAGTATGATAATGCTTTTTAACAATAATATAAATATGTAAAATTAAGCTATTATCAATGCACATCAGTTGTAATTACAAATCAGCTTCTTCTGTGAGGTATTTTTAGCCTCTGGAGTTGAAATCACAGCCACTGAGTTTAAGCAGTGATTTTCATGGCAAAAATAATTTTTCTTGAAGAACACAAAATCATGCCCATGAGAGGACATTTCCAATTCCAACTGTCAGTCAATGCTTGAGTTAGAATTTCTTAGATTCCCTTCTCTCCTTATCCATCCTTCCCATGGGACAGATTCTTGGGGGACAAATATGTTTTTAATGTATTTTTAGGCAGCATATATGTTTGAAAGAGAAATGATATGTCCAGGGGCGTAGCTAGGAATGAACACTTGGGGGGGCCGGATTGTAACAGAAATATACTAAATATAATTCTTAAGTCTATTGGATACAAAATTATCAACTTTCATGAACACCCTTGCTAAATAACAATAATATTTTAACAATTTTGTTAGTTGCCCTGTTCCGAAACAATGTATGAAAATAGCATCTCGAGTTTCTAAAACTCGAGATTCAATTAGAACTCGAGTTTTAGAAACTCGAGTTAAGTGTTTTGTGCCGGGACAAAATTGCCAGGTGGAGCCACGTAGATATCGAGTTTATAAGACTCGAGGTATGCTCAAATATAGCACATACACAACTCTTTCAACGTCTCATTTCAAAATCTGAATGTTCAAACACACACTCACTCACTCACACCCTTTCTCTCCGCCCTCTCAAACTCACTCACTCTCACTCACTCACTCACTCACTGATTCATTCATAAAGCAAATTCGTGGCCCTAATCTGAAACAAATTCGTAGCCACTATCACGAAGGTAGTCTCTCAAGCAATCGGAGCTCATTCTCAACGCCGTTCGTAGCCCACCGTGCCGAAGGTACTCTCTCTTTCTTCTGAATGCTTTCTCGTTTTTGCTTCTTAGATTCCTCTGTCTCTCTTTCTCCAATTTTAGATTTTGGAATTTCATGATTTGACCTAGGGTTTGGATCTTTTTGGGGTTTTTTTTTTTTTGTGTTTTTTTTAAAATGATTGAATTTGATTTAATTGGTTTTGCATCATGTTTGAATTTGTTGGTTTGTTCTACAGGTTCATGATTTAGTGGTTTTGCATGATTTGCTATAGCTATTGTCTAAGTTTAGGTTTTGGGTTTCTGGGTTCTTTTCTTTCTGTCTCTCTAATTTACGTTGATGTCTTACACTTTGTTTCTTGATCTTATTTCTATTTTGATATTTAATTAATCTTATTAGAGTCAATAAGCTAATCTGATTCCATTAGAATTTTTTAATTTCTAATTAAAATTTTGGCCTCATCTCTATTGTACTCCAATTGTTCGATAGAGAAGACATGGGTATTTATATTGGTTTTTTGGGTGTCTCGTTTTTACATTTTTGCTGTGGGTACTGGATTGGGTTATAAAATTTATGGGTAACTAGTTCCATACCCCTGTAGCTGGGTTTGGTTTGGTGCTAAAATCTGAACTTTGTTCGACTCCACAATGCAGCAATGTGGGGAGTGTTCTGGATGATGATTACTTTTTAGCTTCGTTTTAGATATCCATCTATGATAAATGAATACTTAATGAGCTATAATATTATATCTTTGAAAGATTAAGAAGATGAGACTTTGTAAAATTTCAATGTACTGATTGGAGTCAGTTGTTGTAAATGGTAGTGAATCTTCTATCGTTTGAGCTCAATGATTGGGCAGGTTATTCCCTTCCCTATAAGTTGTGATCTATATGTTAAGATAGTTATAAACTACCAAGATATCTAGTCTCTTAATAAGTTCTAACAGTTTCAATTAAAAATCTTTAGGAAGCAACAAGTTTATAAAAATTACCTGAATGTGAAGTTTTAGGAATTATACAAACACAAAAAAAATGACCTGGTGCTTTATTTCCAGCAATGACCACCTGGGAACGAGCACCCATGTTCTAAAGTTTTAGGAATTATACAAACAGATGGTTATGGAAAAGCATGTTGAAAGAATGTAATTTCTAAAGAGCACACTAAACATGCAATCCTAGATATGAGAATGTAAGATAACTTTGATTTATCATCAATGCAAGGCTAAGATATTGAATTTCATTTCACATAGTACCCTTATATTAGAAAGAAATAAACCTGTTTTTTGTTACCTTATGTTGAAATTTTAGTTCAATGGTACTTGCAAAGACTTTCTCTGCTAATTTGTAGATTTGTTATGAAGAAGGGGATTTTGAGAGCAGGGTTATAAATCTTGGCATCTTGGAATGCTTAAACATGAAATTTGGGGAATAAAACGGCAAGAAAAAAATACGTAAGATTAGAAGTCTTAATTGTAGGACTCTAGAATTGTGCAAATTTAGTGGAACAAAATAAAATTCTTTAGTTGTAGGTCCGTGGAAGAATAAAATCTTGTAGTCGTAGAACTACAACTATTGAACACAACTACACTTCTTACAAGAAATATATCGAAGACTTGACTGCATCCAACGCAGCCTTACTTTTAGACTGTGTCTATGCTTTTCTCTCCTAACCAAAGATATTGCCTATCTATGCTGTCCTGTTTGGCATATCACAGTTTCTTTAACAAGCACCTTAATTACAAAACACTAGAAATCTTGTACTTTGAATTTCTGTCATTGTGACAAGCACTTAAAATACGAAACAGTAGCTCACACCATGATCATGAGTGGTGGGTAAAAAAAAGTGCCAACACTTGACCCAAATGCCACAATCCCCTATCAGACATAAATTCATACCTCAAAGGCACTCATGACGCAAGTCATGAGTAGCAGACCTATAGAACTATCAGACACTAAGGCCTAAAATATACATGAACTCATGCAAGAATCAACATATGACAGAAATATATTTTTTTTAGCAACATAAATCTTTCCAAGAAAATAAAAAAGTAGATAATCATATTGGGTTCTTATTATTATTTTTTTTTGGGGGGAGGGGAAAGGGGACAAAATGCACTTACAATGCACTTACAATCCACTTAGAACTTTGATGGTGTCATAGAATAACCATTGCAAAGTGATAGCAGGTCCAACCAGCATTATCCTGATAGGAAGACTTCTTGTAAACAAATTGGCAAGGCCAATTTTCTTCACTACCTGCTCATGTGAAATTGCAAATTAAACATTGGCCCCACTAGAACCTTTAAATTATATCAGCACCAACTTGGAATAACTTCAGGATATAATGTTTCAAATCTGTATCAATTACTGCAGAACCAACTAGGAATTTGTTAGAGTAAATATTCATACATGCAGGCAGCAGTGTGTGCCTATGTATGTATATCCTTGGACCCCCAAGTGGACAGGTCAGATGAATATATCACCAACTATGCTCAAAATCCCCCATATCAATTGACCAGTTCAATGTGTTTATGTGGCAAAACCTCTTTAGCTAGAGAAAATATTGTCAGCATGTTAGAACGGACAATTTGGAGGACCTGGTAGTGGTGAAATTTGGAAAGTAGTTCCCTTTTGTATCAAATGGTATATTTGGAGAGAGGAATGTGAAGAATTTTGAGGGACGTGGATTTCCCTTGATGCAGTTGAAATTTCTATTTTGTAGGTTCTCACTATAATTGAACATCATATGCAAATTACTTTTCCATCTCAAATTTGTGGGAGATGTTAGCTTTTGTTTTGGGGTGTTTCTCTAGTATACTTTCTGTGTACTAGGCTTGTGCCCTTAATTGCGCTTTCCTTTTCTGATAATTTCCCTCATTAACCAGCAGAATATGAGGTCCCACAAGCAGATGTCATGTTAAACCATTAAATAGAGAATGTAACTGAACCATAATGCTCTTGTTTATGTAACTGACATCTGTATCTGTGTGTGGGAGGGAGAGGCCATTTGTGCTAAAGAAAAAAAATAAGAAATGATTGGCTGGTTAAGTGAAGCACTTACAATTCGCTCAAATTCATCTGTTCGCTCAATGCGAATCTCCTTTTTAAAATCGACTAGAGCGGATGAACGAGGCTCCTTTGGTTCATCATCATCTACAATACCCACGAGTTTGCTCTTCTTCTTGTCCATTTTTCTGCCACCCCACTCGATGCTTTCTTTAAGTGTTCCTCGATCTTTAAGCAGCTTCAGCGCACCTGATAACCCTTTCCCAACTGCAACTTCATGGATAGCTTCATCTGGAACTATCTCCTCCATGTCCTCATCCGCAGGGTGCTCATCTTTACTGACATCTTTAACTTCAGTCCATCCACCAGCCTCATCTTTTACTTCTTCATCGGAAACTCTTGGCTCTTCATCTTCTTGCATAAAAACATCTTCATTTTCAGGGTTACGGGCTTCTGAAAGAGCACAAAAGTACAAGTTATTTCTATTTTTATAAAACCATTGGAGGAATTGAAAACCTGTAGCAAATTAAGACATGAAATTGTATTTTAATGGGGTACAAATGAAAGCTCAAGGAAATCGATAGGCACAAGATCAGGAAAACTTCCAAAGAAAAATGGTCATTATTAAACTTGAATTTGACCAGATAAAAAGATGGATATCAACTGACCACAAGATATTGAATGGCCAGAAATAGTAAAGCAGTCAAAAATATTAAATATGAAGAAATCTCAATTCAAGCAGGGCACAGCCAGTTCAAATTTCAATTCTATGCAAACACATGAACAAACGTTAAAAGAAAAATACCTTCATCAAGCTGGAGACCCCAAACAAACTCCTCCATCTCTGTAAAGACAACCTTGTTTTCTTGCGACTCTCCAGTTGTGGGGTTTATATCTTCTGTAGTTTGACTGTTGGCAGTAGTGGCAAGACGTGCAATTGCGTGAGGACCAAATGCTGCCTCCTCCTCTTGCTTTTTAAGAGCCAATTTCCTTGCTCTTTCTAAAGATTTATAAAGATCATCATCTTCATCTGCAAAAACAGGATTCTCATCTTCCTCTAATTTAACAGGAAGAGTTTGTTCCATCCGCAGTGATTTTGATGCCTCATCGGCTTTAGCATAAGCTGACTGGTATGCATTTTTTCTCAATTCAGCCTCTGCTCTTTCTTGCTTCTCTTTGATGGCTTGCCTCCTTGCATCATTCCGAGAGCCAAGATCCCCAACTCCCAAGCCTGAAGAGAGAGCTTCTGCTTCAAGCGCATCTAAATCCAGCTTCTCTTTCTTCTGCAAGGATTTCTTTTTCTTGGGCTTTTTAAATTTAAGCATTTCTTCTTGAGTATAGTAATCTGATGTGATCTTCCCAATTGCATTGAGATCTTCAAAGTGAATGTTATTGGAAGCACCCTCTAACCTTTTACGAAGCTGACAATAAGGGGAAAAAAATGTTCGTAAGCTAGAGGGAAAAAAACTAGTTAAGTAATTAAAATGCATTCAAACACCAACAGAAGCGAAAATTCATTTCAAAAGGGAAAATCCTAACCCTATAAATTCACTACAATAAAATAAGAGCAGAAAGTAGAAAGAATGGGACTACAACTTGAATAAATAGGAAGTCACAACAAACAATAATTCGAAGAATGAAATGACTACGCACACAGTTCCTCATCCTCAAACAGAACTAGGAATTTTCGAGCGGTCGGAAGCGGCTGATTGAGGGTGTATTCGTTTTATAGTGATGGCTACATTATGTAAAGATAGTGCTCCTCCCAGATAGTGTATTCATCTTATCTTAGGTGTTCAATTCAATGTTGATGTCATTATTTTTTATGTACAAAATTTTTATTATAAGTGGAAGGGAGATCACAATTCTCCCTTGTGGTATGCCTTATCAAACATTGACAAGTTTCATACAACCAATCATATATCATATATAATTATAAATCGCTCAATCAAGAGCACTTTGATTTTGTGCGACCTATCCTTCTAATGCCCTATTATTTGGAGCAAAGTGTGTTTAGATTTTAAAAACTCCCAAATTTTCTACCAAGTGTCCTAATTATACTCTAATTGTTTGTTAATTGTATTTACATGCAAATTCAAGTTTCTTAATGTAGAAAACATAAAAAGACTATTCGAATATATTATGCTTCTATGTAATACCATGAATTAAAAAAAGTTTCCGCTTTTGCATGCATTAAAAAAGTTTCCGTTTTTCATTATGTCTTACTTGTTATATTGGCTCAATTTCATGTTTGGATATGAGATTATCAAAGAGAGGTGATTTGGGACTTATGTGGGAGATGTGGTACGGTGATAATCTTGTGTTTTAGTTATCTGTGACTATTTAGAAACGTTGAGTGTTTAGTTTGATTTAAGGATCAGTATCTGTTACTGAGCTGTTTGATCATAGTCAGTCCAGTTACAATGTGAATTTTTGCCAATGAGGGCACATCCTACTCTTGTAAGTTCAAGACAGATGGCGGGTATTGGTTTCAAGATCCATTGAGTGCGTATATTACTTTCCAATCCTGTCACAACATGAAATTGTGTAGTGGCAAGCTTGTTAATTATTAGTACCCTTGTAATGTTATGTCAAAGAGAGGGCTTTGGAGGAACTGATCCTGACATTACTAGGATTTTGTAAAGTACTTTGACAACCAAACTTTATGTTAGATGGTTAAAATTGATCATTGCCTACAGCCTAAGATGGATGTGTGTGCATGGCATGCCTTGTGCACTGGAATTTAATGGTATATCTTACCTTAATGCTTTGTCATGATGGAGGGATACAGAGGTACTTTTCATCCAATGCTTAAGATGGATATGTGTGCATGTGTGTGGTGCACTTAGAATTCAATGGTGTTTTCATAATTTTTTTTCCTTTGTCTTGAAGACCAGTCTTGCTTAGTTGCTCTGTAATGAAGGAATGATCTATTATTGCTGAGAGGTACTTTTCATGCAATTATTAAGGGCTGTATGTGTTTGTGCGCACTTATAATTCAATAGTTTATAGCAGTTTTTTGCTTTTCATGTAGATTGGTCTTGTTTAGTTGCTTTTTTCATGAAGGAACAATCTCTCTCTAATTGCTGAGAGATGCATTTCATCCAATGCTTAAGATGTTTTTGTGTGTGTGGCTGTGTGCGTGTGTGTACTTGCCCACTTAGAATTCAATGGTGTATCTCACTCTTTTGCTTTGATATGAAGACTGGTGTTGCTTTGTCATGAAGGAATTATCTCTAATTACCGAGAGATGCTTTTCATCCAATGCTTAAAATGTGTGTGGGCACTTAGAATTCAATGGTTTATCTCACTTGTTGCCTTTTCATGAAGACTAGTCTCTCTTTCTCTTGGTTGTTTTGTCATAAACGAAGGAATTTATTTGTATTTCTCAAAGATTAGCTTGTTAAGGTAGCCTTTATTTTCTTATCTCATATTTATCCAAGATCAACTTCGTTGAGGAATTCTTTTATTTCTTATTGGTTGCATCCTGGATAGAACTATTAGGTACATTTGAAACTATTGTTTGGTCAATATGAGAGTTGAATATTATTTATCAAAAATAAACTATTCTTTTGTTTCTTGTGGCACTCTTGACCCTTGACAGTTGAGACTCAAATTCATGAGATGTCGTTTCTCAAAAAATAAAAAAAATTTCATGAGATGTCACATGTTTGAGTAATTGAATAGATGGTTGTTGGTTGTACTTGACAACTTGTACCAACATGACGTTGCTGGTGGTGGTGGGGCCAAATGAAGGAAAATGCCTAGTATAATTTAGGTTGAACGTTTCAGCACCTGTCTATTGTGTACAGTTGCAGCTGTATCTCTTATACGATTAAATGAATACTGCAAATGTATTTATTCTAGGGTTATTAATGGATAAATTTTTTTCAAGTTGACAAAACTTAGGGAGAAAACTTATCTCCAAGTTGTATTGTCTATAAATAAGTCTCTCCTTTGTCTCCAATTTTTATTTATTATAATTTTCCTAGTGTTTCAAAAGGACCCCTTAAATTACTTGTGAAAAAGAGTGCGTAGTTTCTTCCAATGTATTAGGCTAGCTATGCCTTGGGGGTTTTTTTGGGTCTCCTTACTTTCCGAAAATACTTGTGAAAAAGAATGGTGTTTACATATTACAAATTTATATGATTTTTGCATTTCAAAAATAATTCCACATTTGCCTTTTCAAATTTTGTGATTTCTATGCTCAAAGCATGCTGATGTTTTGTAAAAGGTGAAAGCCATACTATGTTCCCATTATATGTTCCTGCGGAAGCTATTGCATTGTTGTAGTCATGCGCAGAGGAAACATATCATGCATGTCCTCTTGCTTTATATTTTTAAGAAAAAAACTCAAATGTAGGTTAATCTTTTTGTTGAAAAAACTAATACTAATGAGCTCCAAGTCATGGCATTTTCTCTCCATGTAAGAATGGGGTGGAGGATGGGGTTGTGGGTTGAAAACTCATGTGGGCATGTGTTACTTACTGATATAAAAAAAATCCCTTATCTGCTATTTAATGCTAGAGTTCTATTTCTCATTGTTGTTGTTTTCTGGGTGCAGATCTGCAGAACGTTTGCCTACATACATAATTGTATTGGTATTTGTTATCGTGACATCAAGCCAGAAAACCTACTAGTAAGATTCTTCTTTGTGAAGTAGTTGGTGTTTGTTGCTCAAGACTTATTTTGCATGTGACTGTTGATTTGCATGAATGTATGATATCTATCATACTAATTCTGTGGGTTGACTAAAGCTTATTGAAGCCGGTCATTCATTGGCAGTTGCATGTTAAATTCATTTGCAAAAAAAAGAAAAAATGTATTACTTTGGTGGTATATATAGTGTAATGAAGACATTATTGACAAATCTATATTAATTCCAAGAAATGCTGATGGGGTCATATTGCACTTGTGCAATGGATATGTCATCTATTATTATATGACAAGGAGGTTATGTGGCTTCTATGTCAAAATACATCTGTATATGTACAGTAGTATGTGTACATATATAAACATGCATGCATACTTGTTTAAGTATAAGGAATATAGTTATTGTCCATATTCATGAATATGCCTTTTACTTTCAGACTAGGAAGCACTGATGCAGATTCAAAATATACATATGATACAATATGGACGTGGCAATACATTAAATTTTTAAAACTTGGGATATGATATGGTAGGAATACTTTGATTAATAAAGAGAGTTGGGGGTTTACTTTTTGGATGGAGGAATTGGTTTGGTAAACATGGAAGCTCTTTTTGTTTAGAACCCTAAGATAAAAAACCACACTGTGAGAGAGAGAATTGTACCTGTTTAGTACTGCTGACGAATCAATTGATGCTATTTCAACAAAAACAAATGAGAGATCCACTGAATTAGCCTAAAAAGTACTGTAAAGAATAATTAGAGGTATATAGAAGTAAAAGTAAGTTCACAAACTGAAATTCTCGGAAAATTACATGAGGTTACCCTCTGTTTGGGCGAATTGTAAGTGCTTCACTTACCCTCTGTTGAAGCCTTACAGTGACATTTAAAAGCCCTATAGCGGCGTTTTTCTACAAATTTTTTTTTATAAGTATCAGGTTTAGGGAGCCCTACAGTGGCGTTTTTAAGCCCTATAGCAGCGTTTTCTGCAATTTATGGAAATCGAGTCTTTACAACTCGATTTTTACGTCAATTTTTTCTCACTTTAAACCCATCCTCTTATAAATCGAGACTTAAAAACTCGACTTTTATCTTCGAACTCAAGTGGAGGAACACTCGAGATGGAACACTCGAGATGCTAGTTTTCAACAATGTTTTGAAACGTGACAACTACCTAAATTTTTTAATATTTATTGTTATTTAGAAAAAAAAATTATGTTCTTATCTAGTTTGTATGCACTTGTAATGTTTAACTGTCAACCCTTTGAATCTTCTACATATATATATATATATATATATAATTTTGAAGGTGATGGAATGAAAATATATGAATTCTTATCAAACATTGGCACAGAGAAATTGGGGTTTTCATAACCTTTTTAATTGTCTATACTCTTTGCAGTATGGAGCCTCAGATCGATCAGGAGCTAGAGATCTTGCACCCCGGTCCGCTTCAGACTTCAGTGTTGACGCGACAACCATATCATCGATCAGAGGCCATTTGGAATGGCGAGGTGAAATTTCTAGTTCTAACAACCGCTTTAATTTTTACGTTGACTTTGACTTTTAGTTAGCAAGTTCTTTCAAAGTTGTATTTCTAGTTCTAACAACCGCTAAAATTTTTATTGAATTTGTAGGACTCGGGCGCACTTGTGTGCCGTGGTCGCACTAAGGAGATGGCAAACGTTCAGATGGAAGATAATCGGGTGATTGATATTATCAAATTGCTAAGGTTGGAAGGATTGTTCAGAGCCCCTTCCAAAGAGGTCGATAATTGCCTAATATCGGCCCTAGTTGAGCGATGGCGGCCGGAGACTCATACGTTTCATCTTCCACATGGTGAGATGACAATCACCCTACAAGATGTGGAGGTGATTTTCGGACTTCCTATAGACGGTGAGGTCTTGGTTGGACCGACTGCTGTGGAGGATGGGACTTGGAGGGAAGTGTGCGAGGAGTTGCTTGGATTTACTCCGCCAAATGACAATAAAACTTTGGTGGGCCAAAGAATTCTCATCAGCCGACTTGTTGAGGCCATTGCAGCACCACTGCCTGATGACGCATCAGAGGTTCAGATACACCGGTATGCCCGGTGCTATATCTTAGCGCTAGTAGGGGATAAACTTTTCATGGACAAGTCAGGAGATAGGGTGCATCTGATGTTCTTGGAGTTTATGCGCAACCTTCGTGATCCGCGGCAGTATAGTTGGGGTAGTGGTTGCTTGGCCTGGTTGTATAGGGACTTGTGTCGGGCAAGTGAGAAAGGCGCATCGCAAATTGGTGGGGCGTGCACCTTGGTCCAGTATTGGGCATGGGCAAGGTTGCCATTCTTGTGCCCGAGGATAGAGCCCCCACCTGGGTGTGATTATGGCCCATGGCCATATGCTCCACTTGCATTTAAGTAAGTGTTTTCCTAATATTTAGTTTGTTATGCAATGTACTCTTCTTAATAACTAAATTGTATTATCGTTCTTATGTTATTTGCTCGTAATTGTAGGTGGGTGCGGGTGCGAAGCCCGAAGAGTAGGCCAGGTGGCACAGCCTTGATCCGCTATCGCGAGCAATTAGTGACAATGCAGCCAGACCAGGTAATAACATTCATCCTTTAACATATGTTTTGTAAAAATTTTGGTTTTTCCTTTTATCTATGTATTCTCCCTTGTTTCACCTTTGAAGATGCTATGATAATTGTTTTTTGTTTCTATTGTAGATTGTGTGGCAGCCATACGAGGCAGACTTTGGCCACCTTCCTGAGTTCTGCGTTGCAGGGAGGGATACGTGGACAGCCAGGGTGCCGCTTCTATGTTTTTGCATAGTAGAGAGACACTACCCGGACCGTGTCCTTCGACAGTTTGGGTTGGCGCAGCAGCAGCCTGACGATGTTTTCTACGAAGATAGACTCCATAAAATTGACTTACGTGGGAAGGTGGAAAAGAATTGGAGGGAGGAGCATGGACCGTATATCATTTCATGGGAAATGAGACGACAACAACTTTGTCATGCACCTCCTCAGATTGGTGAGATGCCCCGCGATCATGCCTATTACGTCTGGTATCGTCTGGTCACTCGAAAGTATGTCGACCGCAACAGCGCTAAATTAGATATAATGGTAATGTGTTCTAATTAGATTTTATTACCTATTTCGTTTTACTTGAGTACATGTATGAACGTAGAATCAGTTTCTATGAATTATAAAAACATATCTGACTAGTAACTTTCTGTTACTTATAGTATTCTAATAAAATTGTTAGTTTCTAGTTGAGTATTTGAGTAGATTAGTAAGTACTATATTATCCATTCATTATTTTATACATAACTGTCTCAACTTATAATTGTATTGGTTCTTTCTCCGTTTCAGATTCAACGCCATTTAGCGCTGTTGGAGATGCTTCCTGAAGGCAGCGCAGCTCACAACCATGTTCGGCGTGTCCTAAATGATGTGGCTGGCCTTGGTCGTGATCCTGCAGCAAATGAGGAGGCAGACAATGGGCATGAGACTGAACCAACAGCTACTGAAATCCCAAGCACAAGCGCAGCACCCGTAAGTACACGGACCCGTGCTCAGCGTGCTCTTGCAAGCCCAAGCACAAGCGCAGCTAGGGGCCGTGGTCGGCCTGCTACAGCAAGCCCAAGCACAAGTGCAACCAGAGGCCGTGGTATGCCTGCTACAGCAAGCCCAAGCACAAGTGCAGCTAGGGGCCGTGGTCGGCTTGCTACAGCAAGCCCAAGCACAAGTGCAACCAGAGGCCGTGGTATGCCTGCTACAGCAAGCCCAAGCACAAGTGCAGCTAGGGGCCGTGGTCGGCGTGCAACAACCCCTCGGGTTGTAACTACTCCTGAGATGCCTGCACCCATCCCGCACTCATCTCCTCAGCCTGAGGTCCCTCCACACATCCCAGATGCATCTCCTCAGCCCGAGGTCCCTTCACCCAGCCCACCTTCGCAGCAGCCCGATTTTGATCTCAGTCTTGATGACAATGTGACCCCTCCTATACTCCCCGAGACACCCTCTTACCCACCTACCAGCTCTACTGCACCCATTCCTGGCCTCTACTTAGAGCATCATTACCCACCTACCGCATCCTCATCTGACCCTCTGGGACCTCCAGTTGGGATTGACACTGTACAGCCACATACTGATGTACCAAACGAGCATTCCCCTCATCAGCCCTCACCTCCACGAGGTAGACCACAGCGCACTAGAAGAGCACCCACTTGTGGGACAGGTGGACGCAAAATAGGACACCGAGGTAGCTCTATGGTATGATAACACTAATTAGAATTGAAATGCACATATTTTGTAGTTCACTTTCTTCTAATGATAACATTAATTAGAATCTTGATTGCTTAACTTCTAATGGAATTTGCAGCATGATGATGAGCCTAAGGATGATGCCCCGCAGCCTCCTCCCCCGCCCAAACATTACACAAGGGTTAAAAAACGCAAAATTGGCGAACCTTGAGTAAGTGCTAAAGTCATAATATTTTAGCATTGGCATTTCTTCTTCTTCTATTATTCTTGTCATAGTTTCTTAATTTTTTTTCTCAGAATTGTTTATTATGAATTTATCACTAGAGAGTAGAGAGCTTGGGTTGTGTTGTGTTGGAGCAGAATTTGAAAGAGTGGGTGAGCTAAATGATGCAGAGGTATCATTCTGTTTGAATCTTGTCTAAATGTTGCAGCTAATTTTCAATTAAGCATCTCATACTTTTTATCTACGGCCGGAAATGGTGCATATATTACGTATATTAGTGGTGGGTTTATGTTTAACTTGGGAGAAACTTGCATCAGATTCTGTAATTTCGAATGACGAGCAGAGGTCAAGATTGTATGATAACATGGAGAGGGATTTGGATGAGAACGGGCCTGCTTTTCTTAAACAAGGCGAAACATCTCAGTCATTGTGACTTTAGGATATTTTCACTTTGAAGGATGGATATGTAACACCCATACTTAAGGTATGAATCGAACAAATCAGCTTTTTTTTTTTGGATTACATGGAGGTACATTGTTAATTCTTGTTTCAATTGAGTGAGCAAATGATGGATTGCCTCTTTTGTGTGTGTGTGTAGGCAGCAAACCCTCCTGTACGGGCTAATGTTTTGTATCTGAGCACCGAATACTCAGTGTGCATCTCGTAAGCATTTCCTTTTCTCATAATTCATGCTGTTACAGTTTTTTGTATGTTGTTATATGTTTGATCCATGTATTATGATGTATTTTTAATGAATTTGTGTATTGTTTTTATTGTGATTTATCGCTAAGAAAATTTAGGAAGTTTTTAGTTTTAGAAATGATTGAAACTTAGGTGATTTAGTGAGAGTGAAAACAATGGGAAATGATGCAGTCATATAAAGTTCAAGTCCCTATTCTTAGGACTTGTCTCATATTCTTAGAAGTTGAGGTGGCCAAACTAATTCAAACATGTTAATTTTTATTAGAAGGTGGCCACTGTTCATGCTGTTGCAGATGATCTCTGTCCTTTAAAAATTGTTTTAGACAGGGTGGTTTTAACCTCAACTGGTGTGCTTTTGGGTTGCTGGCAGGTTACTTTCTGAACTTTTCTACACTCTTTGGGCTAGTGGTTGAAACTAATATATGCTCCCAAAAAGCTAGAAAAAAAAAACCCCAATATATAAGCTCCTACTCATGATTCACTTTTTGGCCTCTAGAATTTCAGAGATTATTTGATATGTATTTAAAAGTGCGTGTATCTTTTGAGATTAGTTAATACCAAAATGAAAAAAATAAATAAATAAAGAAGCTCACAAGTATAAAGAGTTAACGTGAGGCTCTACCAAAGTACTGCTGTACTGATAGTTTACTCTATTTGACATTGTTCATATAAATAATTAAATTGTAGAAACCAGAATGAAATATCTTAATATTCTTTGACTGTGAAGTTTAGATAAGAAACTTTGATTATGTAATACTTCAATCCTTCAGATTCAGTTTTTCATGCATGTCCAAACTGAAAAGATGCAGTTCCATATTGGTACATTATTTTTACTTTATTCTTAAATTTAATGTATTAACTTCTAGCATTTGAATATGTCTCTGGCTGTTATTAAAATGAATCAGGGAGGCAGAGTTAGCTTGTTAAGGTAGTAGAGCCAGTTTAAGGACCAATCGGAAACTCCAGAAATTCCACCCCCCCCCCCTTCTTTGCAATAGTCACACTATTTTACTGCAATTGGTCTCCTAGGAACTAGGCTGGTAGTTCTTAATTGTAAATTGCAAAACAGATCATAAAATTGTAATAAGAACCTGGGTATTTATAGGATTGGTGGCTCATATAATCATGGTCTTTGCAAAGGAAAACACTGATTAGTGGATGTGGACTCAATGCCTGGAAAAATTAAGTCTTTAAAAAAGCTTTACTTTCAAAAGGTGTGGTTTAATTGCCCTCCCATATAGTTGCTCAGTTGATTATCTTTTTCGGCATTGAGACACCATTGAAACTGGTTTTATAAGCAGTTTATGGAACGCTGACATTTAAAACTTTACTCTGAATTTTGTGCTGCCAATTTCACAATGCCCCAGTAATGATGATGCTCACTACAAAGTAATTTTTTTTTCCTTGAATTAAGTATGAAACAATTTGTAGAGATTGTCATCTTTTTTTGTTTTTTTTTTTAAACTAGAGATCATCATCTTGAATGGGGATGATCTCTTTTAATATCCATACATGCCCTAACCAACCACCTTATCAAATTCTAGATTCTTAGTCAAACTTCATGCTGACTTTGGACAGCCTGAAACCACGTAATCTAAACCAGCAAAATGCTGTCATATTCGTTAGTGGTAAGTATTATAACTTGCATTTTGTTTTTTTGTTTTTGGTATTAATTTTATTGCTACATTGTCTGTGTGTGTGTGCTAACGCATAGCAAATTGTTTAATGCAGTAATTCAGTATGCATGAAATCTATCTCTCATACGGTGGCATTTGGCCCATGAATATTCAGGCTGTGGTGTCTGAGCTCTGGTATGTGGAGGAATATGATGTGCTTGCTCTTGCAGTGGATGGAAGAACGAAGATTCGCAGGTTTCAACTTGGCTGCTCAAGAACCCAAGATTCCAAAGATGACAAGCATAATTAAAAGCATATTTCATTACTTATATATATTATAAAAAAAAAAAAATCAAAAGCATATTCATAGATTTACAGGATCTTTCATGATGGAAGTGTGTACTTAATATACATTTTCGTTTAAGATGGTCCTAATAAAGCATATTCATTATGTTTCAATTAAACATATTTATGTGTAGTTTGAGGAAATAGTTAATTCAAATTATAGAATGAATTTTACAGAAAGGGGTGTAGAATATTGTTGGTAACATTGTAATTATAATGTGTATCATTGTATAACAAACACTGAATGTTTTGTCAAGTATTGTGGTGTTATTGATGAATGAGCATAGCTTGTGTACAAAAAGAGCAAAGGATATGGTAATTGTATTGATATTACCAATTTGCGATTGCAATTCAGGTTTATTGCTGCAGTAAAATAAAGAGAGTTTAATTTTATTTTTTTGGCAGAATAATGCAGGAATTCCCCTTTTTTCTTTATAATTTTATAACTTTTTTGAAATATGGTTGGGGCATTAGATAGTTTCAAAAGCTAACAAGGAGAATAAAATATTGTTTCAAATCATAAATCTAATCAAACAGAGCATTTGAGTTATGAATATATAAAATTGCGCTAATCAAATCATAAAGCTATTTCACAATGTTGCAACTGGCTCAGATCCAAAAAAGTTTGAGTCTTCCAAGGTTGGGAATCCATGATCTTGATCAGAGTCTCTACTGCTGAGAACAGAATCAAATCGTGCTAGTGTATGAGATTCACGTGGTGAATGGCTTGAACTGTAGAGTGGTGTGCTAGGAACAGACTCGTCAAAAGCAAATGTACTCTTCTTCTGGAAAAGGCCAGCGGGTGTGCTAGGAAGAGACTCGTCAAAAGCAAATGTACTCTTCTTCTGGAAAAGGCCACCTGCCTGTGGTGACCCTGTTCTGATAGGGTTTAAACGAAAATCCCCATACCCAATCAAATACTTATCTCCATTTCTTTCTTGAGCAGGCTCCTACACAATTCAAGTCATTTTTATATAAAAGCATTTGGAATTTTTCACAGGAACTCGAGTTTCATAGACTCGAGTTCCAGTGAAATTTTTTTTTACCCTTTCCCTTTGCCCTGTTTACTCAGAGAGGTCGAAGAGGTTGCTCTGTTTTGGGTTTTTTTTTGGCCAGTGGAACTCGAGTTTCATAGACTCGAGTTCCAGTGGGAAATTGTTTTCCCTTTCCTTTGCTCTGTTTACTCAGAGAGGTCCAATGCGGATGCTCTGTTTTGGAAAAAAATTTTCCAGAGGAACTCGAGTTTCATAGACTCGAGTTCCAGTGGGAAATTTTTTTCCCTTTCCTTTGCTCTGTTTACTCAGAGAGGTCCAATGCGGATGCTCTGTTTTGGAAAAAAATTTTCCAGAGGAACTCGAGTTTCATAGACTCGAGTTCCAGTGGGAAATTTTTTTCCCTTTCCTTTGCTCTGTTTACTCAGAGAGGTCCAATGCGGATGCTCTGTTTTGGAAAAAAATTTTCCAGAGGAACTCGAGTTTCATAGACTCGAGTTCCACTGTGAAATTTTTTTCCTTCCTTTTCCTCTGTTTACTCAGAGAGGTCCAGTAGGGTTGCTCTGTTTTGTTGTTTTTTTCCCTGAAGAACTCGAGTTTCATAGACTCGAGTTCTACTGGGAAAATTTTTTCCTTCCTTTTGCTCTGTTTACTCAGAGAGGTCCAGTAGGGTTGCTCTGTTTTGTTGTGTTTGTCCCTGAAGAACTCGAGTTTCATAGACTCGAGTTCTTTGTAAATTTTTTTTTTTGGGCAAGTTTTGCTCTGTGTTCCTCTGCCCATTCCAGGAATCATTGACTGGGGAATTTTTTTTGTCTTTTTTCCTGGTTATGCAGACAAACCAGAAATTGAAACGTGTGCATGCACCTGGGGAGAGGCAATGCTCTTACAAACTGCGAATATAATCCATAAACACTCATTTAGAGGCAACTAAGCTGAGAATGTAAATACACGTACATTACATCAAACAAAACTACTGAAACTTCTACGCTCTCTGTATAAACATGGTTTTACAATGCAAAATGCAGTTACATCGTAGGAAAAGGCATTGTCAATATCAACATTCTAAACATGCCCAACCACGCTTAATTTGCAGTTCTAGCCATACTACTCAAATCACAATCTTCATACACATACATTAAAAAGAGATGTAGAAGTACTTTCAACAAAAACCAAAAAGTTCACATAGAGGCAATACAACGTAGTCACTTTTCCTAAGATCGGCGGTCCGCACAACGAAAACATCGTCCTTGGAAGCATGCCTGAGAAACGTAGAGTAATCACGTTAGGAGAGAAGATAGTAAACATTAGATCAACATGGAATGAACAACAAATATTTAACCGATGCATCGGTATTTGCCATCTACCTACCTACTGTGGAACATGACCGCTTGTGGAAGCGCCACGGGACTGCGGACATTTTCTGCGGTTATGCCCGGAAGCATGACACAGTCCACATGTCTGCTTGGGCTGACTCTCTATCAAATCTGCATCCTCCCTCCGCCATCTCGGTTCTCGATCCTTATTCCTCACTCCATCCATCTCGTTCCTTATTCTCGACTTCACTGGTCGACCTTTGGCCCGCAACAATGCTGGATTAGGCAACCACTTTGGCCCTATGGGATCCCTCCACAATGATTGCGACTTAGGAACCACAAATGCATGCTCATAAGTGTTAATGGCATTGTTCAAACCATAACACGGGTGAATATATGTGGTCGAATCAATATGTAAATAGTCGCATACTCTAATTGCGTGTGAACACGGGATCCCTATGTTTTGCCATTTCCCACAACTGCATGTTCTTTCCTGTAACCGAACTTCATAACTGTGATTTCCCCCTCCTGCACTACACGTGTTGAGTTGGGTAACTATTTGAAATATCAACTCTTCATTGCTAAATGGCTTGAGATAATGTTTCTCAGATTTACTCTTATTCTCCTCCCACTTGGTGAAGGCATATTTACTCCATTTCTTACCCTCTGAGAACTCAAAAAGGTATTCTTTGCGACGGTCGTGGAAATATTGAACAAGTTTGGTCCAAGTAAACTCAACCAACGCGGCAATAGGAAGGCCCCGTGCACCTTTCAATACACCATTGAAGCACTCTGATATATTGGTTGTCATTGCCCCAAAACGTCTCCCACCGTCATGTGACTGGGTCCACATATCCACAGACTCGCCCATTAGGTATGTGTATGGAAGATAATCTTGATTCTTTTCCTTGCCATCCTTCCCCGTCAACTTCTTCTTATTTCTAATGGCCTCAATTTCCGCCTGCTTAATGGTCTCCATTATGGTATCAAATTTCACTGCCTGACTAGCATATCCGGCTTTCAACGCCGCTGACTTTAGAGTCGAGTTCTGAAAATGTGTGTTAAAGTTGCTAGCAACATGTCGAAGGCAATATCTATGAAATACCAGTGCTCTTCCATCATCCCTTCTAGGCCAGTTTGCAATGGCGTTTTTGATACCGAGATGTCGGTCAGAAATTATGCAAATGCCTTCGTTCGGTATCACGCGGCCAATCGCATCTCTGATACATTGTAAAAACCACCTCCAACTAGACCCTGACTCAGAATCCACAATAGCAAAGGCAAGAGGGAATACCTTATTGTTAGCGTCGGTTGCCATTGCAACCAACAACTTTCCCTGATACTTACCATACAGATGGGTCCCATCAATACTGATAACCGGCTTGCAATATTTGAATCCATCAATGCTTGGACCGAAAGACCAAAACACATAATTCAAAAATACTGTGTCATCTTCACCGGTGGATGTGGTACGATAGAACACCTGGGTAGTCGGATCCTGATCAATATATGCCATTAGCAACTTTTGCAACCTTTGATAAGACTCTTCCCAATTCCCAAACATCTTCCCAATCGCCTTTTGTTTCGCATCCCATACCTTGTAGTAAGAAGGCTTTTGTCCCTCATATTTTGACTCTATCATAGATCTGAGATGCTTAACTGGGGTAGTGTGATCCTCACATAACTTCTTAAGGATGTCATCTGCAATAAATTTACAACTCATCATTCTACCATCATTTCGCACCCCAGTCCGTATACACGTGTGAGGACCCTTGTACACGGTGACCATCCATAGATTGTGGAACTTGGGCTTCATGACTACGCAGACATACCACTTGCATGACTCATCCACGCATTTCGCACAAAGTTTTGTCGTGCTTGACTTACTAATTATAAAGTGTTTGTTTTCCTTGAGGGCACACTTTGTTAATACGCGTTGCACCTCCATTTTATTGGCAAAAGTCAAGCCTTTGCACAAATTCATCCCCTCTCTCCAACTAGACACAAATGGTGTCTCAATATGTGAAGGATCAACCAAATTTTCCCAAGTATTTTCAGAAAATGACAAGGCAGGTGGTGAGTACACAGGGATTGTGTCTGTAATGTTTTGGACACTAAGAACATTGTATGCATCAGGTTGACTACCGTCCAATGTCTCATCGTCATCAATGTCCCTCTCAAAGTCCCTAAAGTCCCCTTGTTCAATCCTGTCTTCAATCTCGTCTCTATCGCCAAAATCTTCACCGTTAATGGCAATATTTTCATCAACATAGTCATCATCATCATCCTCATCCTCGTCCTCATCATCATAATCATCATCATTCTCATCCTCATCATCATCATCATCGGCATGAACATCTTCATCGGCATGAACATCATCATGTTGAACATGTGTAAAATACTCATATTGAGCATCTGGAACTGTAACTTGTAAACTTGTTTGTGTTTGTTGGATTTCCTCAATACCAACTTCTGCACGTGGCTCCAACTGTATGTACAACTCAATGTTAGTTACTTCAGATATTCTTTCCAACTTGTCAAACATGATCTTCACATGTTTATCTGCTTCTATCGCCATGTACTTGTAATTAATCCGGTGCTTCAGGATTTCATTTGGCATGCAATAAGTAATGTGTATGTTGTGCACAGCAGGGTTCTCACACAACTCTTCCATAACCATCATCTTCAATTCGTCAAGGGTCTTCAACCTACGATCAATTTGGGTATAATAGGTCTTTATACCCGGCCCTTCAAATGGCAATCCCTTGTTCGCATTGGCATTCTTCAACGGACCACCGTGGTATATGATTATATCAATTTCAGGCATTGTGAACCTGTTACAGTCAAGTTACTATGTTAGTTAACAAACAATTTCAAGTTCCCTGATCTAAAAGAAACTTGAAGTACTTCTTTAACTTTCTAATAAAAAGATGCGACCGAGAAACTTTTATAAGTTGCTTTTCATCATACATACAAACACATTTTTACCTACGATTTTGGCTGTAGTACGACTATATTTCACAATTGGACATATACAAATCCATCTATCCTTCCTATATACAAGAGGCTAATTACAGCAGCATGGTATGAGAAGCAAACACATGTAAAGCAAAAGATAATTGCAATTGCAATTTTTTTTAAGACATACTCGAGTTGCAAAAGAGAATGGGGGACTAAATAATTAGAAAAAGATATATCATATAATTTTGTAACACAAACATAGCCACATTTTTTGGTAACACATACAAACCCCCCCCCCCCCCCCCCCAAACAAAAAAGAATCGAGACCTTTTTAGTATTTCCAACATATTTCATGCTTAAGACATTAGTATCAACTGAATTCCCAGTCAACCATTTTATTAGATTCCAAGACTACCTTTAATAACCACATCAGAGTGGACCTTTTAGTCTAATGAACACACGATACACACTCATTACAAATTAAATCTGCTTCAAGATTGTGACTGTTCTCAACAAAAGCCCCTTCGAAAATGAATAAGAGAACCTCTGCTATTATGTACAGACCACTTTCATAATGATTCCAAGAAAAGTCGTTACAAGATTAAAGTCCATAATATTTTGTTCACACATACACATCTATATTAACCTGTACTAACCTATACTAACCTATACTAACCTATACACATCTATACACATCTAACCTATATTAACCTGTACTAACCTATACACATCTAAACTCAATCTGCTACACCACTATAAAAAGTGTTAGGGACCTTAAAGGTTTCATTGGAAGAAAAACATTGGCATCTTTCCACATGATTTACCTATAACAAAATCAGTGGTTCATAAGTTTGCATCTTGTATAGAGGCAGACAATTCCTTTCCAAAGGAACTGTCATGTTCTAGTGCTACGTTTACCATTTACTAAACTGAAAAGGGGCAACTCAAGCAGTTAAAATTACATTAATGTCTCTAGCACCATGTCAGAGAGCAAAATGAAGGAAATATTAGGCAGCCCTTAAAGTTAGAATTAGTCACTACACAAATAATCCTCTCCAAGTTCTTTTTTTACTATATTCTGAGATGTTCACAATTTCCAGGCATGGCAAACAACACAGTCAACTCCAAAGCAAGACTTACATCCTAGCATCCATACCTAAATCCCCTGAGATATCTGCATACTCATGTCCTGCTAGTCTTTTGTACGCATTATTTCTAGAAGAAGTTTTGTAACTTCAACAATTACTATAACCATGTGCCCATTTTCTTTGTCTTTTAACAATAAATTCAAACAATCCACTAGCTCCTTAAAGAAAAAGTGGTGACTCCACAATCAAGCAACACTCCACATCTCAGATAACAAGGGAAACGTACATTGCTATGAATCTTTCATAAAATTTTCTAACCTACAAGAATTTGGTGAATCTAATTCAAGAAAGATTGATTCTCTTTAAAATTGGCAGATTTGATCAAGAATAATTAATGCAGGGAAACACCTCAAAAAGAATAAAGTCAATGACAAAAGAATTTTTTTTATTTCACCAAAATGGCTAATGCAAAAACATATTTTTATCAAGATGGTTAAGATTAATCACATGAATTAGTAATAAATCAAAGAAAATATAACAAATAATATATAGCTCAAATGACATGCAAGCCAATAAAAAAAGGAATTGAAATCAAGAACAAAAAGATACTACAAGAAGAACATCTTATATTAGGAAAAAACATGGAGTCATTGGAAAACCCATAAAGCCATTGGAAAGTTCTCTTAGTGGCAAAACCCATACACAACTAATACCCAACTACAATAACAATCAAATCAAAAAACCCATACCTTAAATATGAAATTGTTGAGAGGGAAGAGCAGTGAGAGAGGCAATGTGGTGAGTGAGAGTGAGAGTGAGAGGTGTGAGAGTGAGAGTGAGAGGTGTGAGAGTGAGAGGTGTGAGAGTTAGTGAGGCTGTGTCTATGGGTTAGAGTTGAGGATACTCTGTTTTTGGCTGAGCGTTTAGTGAGGCTGAGTGTGGACTGAATAATGTCATCCCAGAATACGTTACTAAATTATACTGCTATCTGTTTTTTAGTGTGGACAGAACTCGAGTCTATAAGACTCGAGTTCTGTTCAAAATTTATCCAACCTAATGTTGTAGCATAGAACTCGAGTCTTATAGACTCGAGTTCTGTTCAAAAAATTTTCACAATATTTCGTTAAGTAAATCACGAGTCTTAAAGACTCGGAAACGTGCCAGACAAAACTCGAGTCTATAAGACTCGAGAACTGTTCAAATTTTATTCAAAATAGTCTGTGGTTTAAGTAAATCTCGAGTCTTTTAGCGTCGGTTTATGGGAGCAAAATCTCGAGTCTCAAAGACTCGAGATCTGCATGGCAACTTTTGCCACCTCAGCCGTTCAGAACGATTATATAGAGGTATTGTGCATAAGAGCTGCCTTCAGCAAATCAAAATAGTAAGTTAGGAACGTTTTTAAACAATTAAGAAAACTAGACATCTCGAGTACCTGAAACTCGAGATTCAACTGAAAACCCCACCTTTATATAATCGTTCTGAACGGCTGAGGTGGCAAAAGTTGCCACGCAGATCTCGAGTCTTTGAGACTCGAGATTTTGCTCCCATAAACCGACGCTAAAAGACTCGAGATTTACTTAAACCACAGACTATTTTGAATAAAATTTGAACAGTTCTCGAGTCTTATAGACTCGAGTTTTGTCTGGCACGTTTCCGAGTCTTTAAGACTCGTGATTTACTTAACGAAATATTGTGAAAATTTTTTGAACAGAACTCGAGTCTATAAGACTCGAGTTCTATGCTACAACATTAGGTTGGATAAATTTTGAACAGAACTCGAGTCTTATAGACTCGAGTTCTGTCCACACTAAAAAACAGATAGCAGTATAATTTAGTAACGTATTCTGGGATGACATTATTCAGTCCACACTCAGCCTCACTAAACGCTCAGCCAAAAACAGAGTATCCTCAACTCTAACCCATAGACACAGCCTCACTAACTCTCACACCTCTCACTCTCACACCTCTCACTCTCACTCTCACACCTCTCACTCTCACTCTCACTCACCACATTGCCTCTCTCACTGCTCTTCCCTCTCAACAATTTCATATTTAAGGTATGGGTTTTTTGATTTGATTGTTATTGTAGTTGGGTATTAGTTGTGTATGGGTTTTGCCACTAAGAGAACTTTCCAATGGCTTTATGGGTTTTCCAATGACTCCATGTTTTTTCCTAATATAAGATGTTCTTCTTGTAGTATCTTTTTGTTCTTGATTTCAATTCCTTTTTTTATTGGCTTGCATGTCATTTGAGCTATATATTATTTGTTATATTTTCTTTGATTTATTACTAATTCATGTGATTAATCTTAACCATCTTGATAAAAATATGTTTTTGCATTAGCCATTTTGGTGCTGATATCCTGAAGTTATTCCAAGTTGGTGCTGATATAATTTAAAGGTTCTAGTGGGGCCAATGTTTAATTTGCAATTTCACATGAGCAGGTAGTGAAGAAAATTGGCCTTGCCAATTTGTTTACAAGAAGTCTTCCTATCAGGATAATGCTGGTTGGACCTGCTATCACTTTGCAATGGTTATTCTATGACACCATCAAAGTTCTAAGTGGATTGTAAGTGCATTGTAAGTGCATTTTGTCCCCTTTCCCCTCCCCCCAAAAAAAAATAATAATAAGAACCCAATATGATTATCTACTTTTTTATTTTCTTGGAAAGATTTATGTTGCTAAAAAAAATATATTTCTGTCATATGTTGATTCTTGCATGAGTTCATGTATATTTTAGGCCTTAGTGTCTGATAGTTCTATAGGTCTGCTACTCATGACTTGCGTCATGAGTGCCTTTGAGGTATGAATTTATGTCTGATAGGGGATTGTGGCATTTGGGTCAAGTGTTGGCACTTTTTTTTACCCACCACTCATGATCATGGTGTGAGCTACTGTTTCGTATTTTAAGTGCTTGTCACAATGACAGAAATTCAAAGTACAAGATTTCTAGTGTTTTGTAATTAAGGTGCTTGTTAAAGAAACTGTGATATGCCAAACAGGACAGCATAGATAGGCAATATCTTTGGTTAGGAGAGAAAAGCATAGACGCAGTCTAAAAGTAAGGCTGCGTTGGATGCAGTCAAGTCTTCGATATATTTCTTGTAAGAAGTGTAGTTGTGTTCAATAGTTGTAGTTCTACGACTACAAGATTTTATTCTTCCACGGACCTACAACTAAAGAATTTTATTTTGTTCCACTAAATTTGCACAATTCTAGAGTCCTACAATTAAGACTTCTAATCTTACGTATTTTTTTCTTGCCGTTTTATTCCCCAAATTTCATGTTTAAGCATTCCAAGATGCCAAGATTTATAACCCTGCTCTCAAAATCCCCTTCTTCATAACAAATCTACAAATTAGCAGAGAAAGTCTTTGCAAGTACCATTGAACTAAAATTTCAACATAAGGTAACAAAAAACAGGTTTATTTCTTTCTAATATAAGGGTACTATGTGAAATGAAATTCAATATCTTAGCCTTGCATTGATGATAAATCAAAGTTATCTTACATTCTCATATCTAGGATTGCATGTTTAGTGTGCTCTTTAGAAATTACATTCTTTCAACATGCTTTTCCATAACCATCTGTTTGTATAATTCCTAAAACTTTAGAACATGGGTGCTCGTTCCCAGGTGGTCATTGCTGGAAATAAAGCACCAGGTCATTTTTTTTGTGTTTGTATAATTCCTAAAACTTCACATTCAGGTAATTTTTATAAACTTGTTGCTTCCTAAAGATTTTTAATTGAAACTGTTAGAACTTATTAAGAGACTAGATATCTTGGTAGTTTATAACTATCTTAACATATAGATCACAACTTATAGGGAAGGGAATAACCTGCCCAATCATTGAGCTCAAACGATAGAAGATTCACTACCATTTACAACAACTGACTCCAATCAGTACATTGAAATTTTACAAAGTCTCATCTTCTTAATCTTTCAAAGATATAATATTATAGCTCATTAAGTATTCATTTATCATAGATGGATATCTAAAACGAAGCTAAAAAGTAATCATCATCCAGAACACTCCCCACATTGCTGCATTGTGGAGTCGAACAAAGTTCAGATTTTAGCACCAAACCAAACCCAGCTACAGGGGTATGGAACTAGTTACCCATAAATTTTATAACCCAATCCAGTACCCACAGCAAAAATGTAAAAACGAGACACCCAAAAAACCAATATAAATACCCATGTCTTCTCTATCGAACAATTGGAGTACAATAGAGATGAGGCCAAAATTTTAATTAGAAATTAAAAAATTCTAATGGAATCAGATTAGCTTATTGACTCTAATAAGATTAATTAAATATCAAAATAGAAATAAGATCAAGAAACAAAGTGTAAGACATCAACGTAAATTAGAGAGACAGAAAGAAAAGAACCCAGAAACCCAAAACCTAAACTTAGACAATAGCTATAGCAAATCATGCAAAACCACTAAATCATGAACCTGTAGAACAAACCAACAAATTCAAACATGATGCAAAACCAATTAAATCAAATTCAATCATTTTTAAAAAAACACAAAAAAAAAAAAAAAAACCCAAAAAGATCCAAACCCTAGGTCAAATCATGAAATTCCAAAATCTAAAATTGGAGAAAGAGAGACAGAGGAATCTAAGAAGCAAAAACGAGAAAGCATTCAGAAGAAAGAGAGAGTACCTTCGGCACGGTGGGCTACGAACGGCGTTGAGAATGAGCTCCGATTGCTTGAGAGACTACCTTCGTGATAGTGGCTACGAATTTGTTTCAGATTAGGGCCACGAATTTGCTTTATGAATGAATCAGTGAGTGAGTGAGTGAGTGAGAGTGAGTGAGTTTGAGAGGGCGGAGAGAAAGGGTGTGAGTGAGTGAGTGTGTGTTTGAACATTCAGATTTTGAAATGAGACGTTGAAAGAGTTGTGTATGTGCTATATTTGAGCATACCTCGAGTCTTATAAACTCGATATCTACGTGGCTCCACCTGGCAATTTTGTCCCGGCACAAAACACTTAACTCGAGTTTCTAAAACTCGAGTTCTAATTGAATCTCGAGTTTTAGAAACTCGAGATGCTATTTTCATACATTGTTTCGGAACAGGGCAACTAACAAAATTGTTAAAATATTATTGTTATTTAGCAAGGGTGTTCCGATTATATAAAGGTGGGGTTTTCAGTTGAATCTCGAGTTTCAGGTACTCGAGATGTCTAGTTTTCTTAATTGTTTAAAAACGTTCCTAACTTACTATTTTGATTTGCTGAAGGCAGCTCTTATGCACAATACCTCCAACTTTCATATATCATCATATATGTTGGGAATTCAACCGAAATTCCAAACATGTGAGAAACAAAAAAATAGAGAAAAGAAAACGCCAAAAGAAAAACAATCACACGCACAAGACAATATTTACGTGGTTCGGTAATTTGCCTACGTCCACAGAGTTGCAGGGATTTCACTATTATAAAAGAAAATTACAATGTGCGGTTACAGTGTTTCTTAAAGAATGCATCAATTGTTTTTCGTTTGCTCATAATTCTTTTAGCTTTAAGAATATGACTCAAAAATTAACCTGAAAAAAATTTTAAAAAATAAAATTTTAATTAGAAATTTTTACTTAATTATATGAATGTTATTCATACTCAAGAAAAAAACAAAATTTCCACTATAATTTAAACAGTCAACCCATTTTTAATACAACTTTAATTAATAATAACCCCTCAAACAAAAAAAATAATAATTTAATTAATTTGTCTTTTATAATGTATTGATTAATTTAATTATATAGCTTTAATTAATGTTGTATAGCGTAACAATAAACTATATTGCTTTAATTTATTTGTCATTAATTATACAATTAACTAATTATAGTATAATAGTGATACTGTAACTAATTAACTATCTATTGTATCCATTAGCTAATGGACCGCAACTAAAATAATATTAATCAATAAAAGTTGGATGGTGAAGTCCTTTAAAAAAAAAACAAAAAAAAAACCGATATTATTTATATTATATGATTTTCAAAATTTTTTTAAATTGTTTCAATTCCAAAATTGAAACTTGGGTAATACGTGAACACACAACACACAAACACACCCACCAACAAGCCCAACCCAACACACAAACACACCCACTGACCCACCAAAGACAAAAACACTTATAACACACAAACACACAAACACACAACACACAACACAAACATGGTTGTGGTTGTACAACAGGACCCAAAAATATATATATATATATATATTGTTATGAGTGCAGGCGTGTGAGCGTGTAAGATGCAAGGAGCACAGGACAACCAAATTTAAAAAGACAAAAACAGGAAAAAAAAAAAAAAAAAAGTTAAAATCAGCCAATCAGATTCTCACACACTCACAGTTCCACATAAAAAAAAAAAAAAAAAAAAAAGATGCTGAGTTTCATACTTTCATTTATAAGTTCATTCCATTCTTTATAACTTATAAGTTTATTCAGTCATACTCATTCAGTGAGATAAAGAGAGAGAGAGTTAGAGAGAAAAACCTTGAGGGAGGCCGGACTGCCGGAGGCGGAGGAAGCAACGAGGCTGACGAGCACCGCTCACGGCTCACCGACGCAGAGGCAGATGCGCAGACGGCAGAGCGATGAGCCGAATGCCGATGACCGATCTACCGTCTACGATGTCGATGTCGATCTGCGATGAGGGGCGACCGTTGCGACGACGACGGCAACGTGACCGTCCGTGGGTTACTGGGTTTGGTTTGGTTTGTGTATTGGGGATTTTTTTTTTTTTTTTGATAAACACCTCTATGCTCTGTCCTCTGTGTTAGTGTGTTTGGTTTGCTGAGTTCTGATTTTGGTTTGCTTTTGTATTGGGTAATGGGGTTTGATCTCTGCCAGCAACGACGCAACGTGATGGGATTTTTGTAGGCGCCAGCGACGTGATGGGTTCGATTTCTCATTCTCTATGTGTATATATATATATATATATATATATATATATATATATATATATATATATATATATATATTTTTTTTTTCAGATTTTAGTTCAAATTTTTTTTGGGTTTTTTTTTTGGCTTGAAAGTAGAACAGATTACAGATTTTTTTTTTTTTTTTTAATTTGATGGTGTTACTAATTTTTGATTGAGGGCTAGGAGAATTTGTGAGAAATGGGTGGGGGGGCCGGCTGTGTAATGTTGGGGGGGCCTAATTATTTTTTCTTCATAGTCTAATGGGAAAAAAAAAAATTTGCAGGGGCCACGGCCCCCCCCCCCCCCAAGCCACTATGTGGCTCCGCCCCTGGATATGTCTACAACATTTTTACAACAAATTTTAAGTGGCAGGTTGTTATCGGTTGTTATTGTCGAGGTAAAAAAGTAATCTTAGTTTTAGTTTCAAATTTGAACCAATAACAACTAACCACCTGTGATCTGTGATTTGTTGTAAAAATGTTATAAGCATCTCTCATGTTTGAAAACATTTGTTTTTGAAATTTTTAATTCAATTAGTAATAGAATATTTATGTAATGTAGTTGATATTTAAAACGTATATATTATTACCTTTTTGATATAGACTAATATATATCAAACCTCCATTCACACTTTTTATATAGACTAATATATATATATCGCTTTATTTCATTTCTTCTTTCAATTGGACTATGTTCTCTTGATCTACTTTTCTCAATTGCTCATTCATAAAACAAAATCGTAATGGTGTCAGATTATTGAGGGATTTTGAGATTCAAAGACATGAAAGCGAATGTCCATATGGTTCTTTCCTCTCTTTCTTCTTCTGATTTTCTTCGATTTTATGACGTGTTGATGATTTTGTTGAGTTGTGAGTGTTTGTAAATAGGATTAGGATTGGAGGAAATTTTTGCATTTGAAATTGGAGTTTTTGACAGTGCAAACATATATTTTTGTGAAAAATGGGCCTTTTTTTGGTTCTTTTTTGATGTTTGGATTTGGTTAGCTTCTTGTCATGGCAATGGCCATGAGATTTAAAGCATATTTGCAGCTTTCTGTCAGTTCATAAGGAGATTCTTTTGTTCAATTTAATTTATATGTCTTTGTGTGTGTGGCCAAATTTTTATGACAGCCCATCTATGGCAATTAAATCAGCATCCTCGAAGATATAACATCTAATATATATATATATATTATTTATTGGATATGATTTAATTGGATTGAGTTTTGATTTTAACATGATTTGTTGATATCCTTATTCTAGATAAAAAAATTAAAAGCATTAATGTTTGCTTTGATGAAATATCTATGAGAATGTTGATTTATTTGTGGGTTTGATGATATATCTTCAAGGACGCTGAGTTATTTGTGGTTATAGTGGAGGTTTTGGATAATTAATCTGGTGTGAAAGGCCTTGCAGATCTAATCAAGACAAGTGCTGTTCACATTGCTGATTTTCATAGCATGTTGACTTGCTATCGGATTTGTCATTTCTTTCCACTGGTGTCCTTTCCCTTTGCACCTTTTGTGTGTGTGTGTTTTTTATGATTATTTCTTATCAATGAAATAGCTCCGTTAAAAATATTATTAGAATTTAATAATTTATTGCCACATTATTACCTCTTGCAATATCTAAATAAGACATTAGTTATTATCAAATTGAAATCATTCCTGTAGATGACAGTTTTGGTAGAAATCTTATTGTAGACAACTTATTTTTAGAACATTTGCTCTTAACAATGATTTGTTACTACCTGTTGTTAGACTCCATAGTAACAATTAATTCTAAAGTCACCTTGATAGGGTTATTACTTGCAATTGTGTATACGTCCGCTAATAATTTTTACATTGCCTACCATTACATCTTTTCCATCACATTTTACATATTTAGATCACATAAATTTTTTAGTTCTTCATACAATTACAGCTTGAGTGTATGCCTTTTTGGCTACTTCTGTGAGTCGCTGTATAAAACTTGATTTCGATGTTATTGTGATCCTTAGCTTATAAGATACATGTTAATTTATTCTACTTAATATTTCTATTAGATCCATGATTGATGCCTTGTTGCTTTCCTGGAACTGATATTTTCTACTTTTGGTCCAGCTTAACTATTAGTGTTCACTTTTGTTACACTGCTTTTGGTTGTGATGTCGCTAAATGCCTTATTGAAGGTTCTTCTCTTAGATTAGCCTCCTGATTTCTTTTCTCTTTGTTTTCTGTTAGTGCTTTTCTGTGTTCATCATCATGAACACCTTGTATGTTTCTTTCTTCTTTTTTCATCAATAATAGTACTCATATTACCTATCAAAAAAAATATATTTGTAATTGAAGGTTGAGTTTATGAAAAATGGTAGTGTGGGGAATATGAAATCTGGCAGAGGTGGCGTGATATAAATAAAGTTTATATCAAAATTCTTTGATTATGCAAATAGAGTTTTCTGTTTTTGCAATAAAGATTCCTCTTTTACCAAAACAAAAATATTAGGTAAACAGAGAAGGTTGTCCTAAAAATGATGCGATAACCATAGAAATGATTCACTTTTGGTCAATGTTATTATATTGCAAATGATTCACTTTTGTTCAAAGTCATTATATTGCAATTCATATATACTATGTAAATTTTGATATGAAATTACGTTTGACAAAATGTACCATATTTATCTTAATGTAGTAATACCTTTTTCATGACCTAAGCACGTGCCCTGCACGTGACACCAACATTAGTTTTAGACCAGCTCATATTTTAGTTTCTTGGTCTAAATGTAACAGATTTGGAGTATGTTTTGCTCTTGGTGCTGTTCCTGCTGAGTTTTCTAATGTTATTCTCCAGGAGCAAGCCCACTCTTGTTGATGTACTCCTTTCTTTTTCAATAAATCCGTTTAGTTGTTAGATTTGTTCTAGTGGACTCTCTTCGATTGGTTTTGGTGTTGGGGTCTTTCGGATTGTTCTACTATTATTGATTTTCTTTTGTCTCGTAGAATAGGTTTTTGATTCCTTTATTTCTCTTTGTTTCTATGTTGTTCTTTGTTCACTACTCATGAACTTTGTGTATCTTTTCTTCTCTTCTTTTTTAATAATATTACTTTCTTACCTATCAAAAAAAAAAAAAAAAAAGTCCTTTTAGTTGTTTATCAAAAAAAAGAAAATAAGATAAACCTGTTGAAGCAATGATTTACCATTTATTCTACAACAACAGTAATGTCTTTTTATTTTTAGTTTTTTGGGTTAACGTGGGTGTTCAAAACTCTTCGAACATGTAACTATTCTCTTAGATATATGTAATCCTCTCGTCTCACACGTACCAAGTAATTACATGGCTATGAATTTGTAACAGTCAGAAAGAGCATTGTATCTTTTCATTTTTATTTTCTGATTCGTACGAAGGTCCCTCCTAGGGTGGCGTTTTTTTCATGGTCTGGTGCCTAGGGTAAGATTTTAACTTAAGATAATCTTTAGAAGCGGAAAATTATTGTGATAGATTGGTGTTGTATGTGCAAAAGGTGTAGGGAATTCATGGATCACCTTCTTCTTTATTGTCATATAGCATATGAGTTGTGAATAGTGGTGTTTAGCTTGTTTGGTATTCATTGGGTTATGCTGCAAAGGGTCTTTGAGTTATTTACTTCTTGGTTGGGAAATTTCAGCCGGCATCACAATATAGCTTTGTGGAGGTTTGTGTGGCATTGCATTATGTGTTGTATTTGGCAGGAATCAAATGTTAGGGGGTTGTTTGGTATATGTACTTAAAAACTGAAAACATGTGTGGAAATACGTGTGAGTGAAAAAGTGTATAGAAATACGTGTAATGTTGTTTAAAAACTAAAAACATATACTTGAATGGGTGTACCAAACAAGCCCTAGATGTTTCTCTCTCACTGCCATCCTTATTTTCTTTTCGTATTTTCTCATATATTTCATCATGCCATCAAAGCGACACCATGTCTTTTCTAACATGGCATAGAGTTACATTTTCTTTTTCTAATAAGAAATGCTACAATCCATGGCACGTTATGATGGTAAGAGTATAGAACAATTCTTGTATATATAATGCAACAAGGACAAAGAGAAAGATGACACTAAAATAAACGAGAATGCCTGATCGAATCCATCAGGTCTTAGAGCATGCACTATGGATTCGGACGATCACATTTACTGCAAACTTGCTCAATATTAAAGCCTTTTGAAACCAACATTTCCTTGATGTTAACGCACAACTAAACAAACAGTTGAATTGTTTGTACTGTTTTATCTTTTATGATCCACTCCAATGAGAATAAGTTGTAAATTTTGTTTCTTGTAAATATTAATAAAAAAAACATATAAACATAAATATTGGTTCTTTAAAAAAAAAGATACTCCAGTTTTATTTATTAATATTACAAACTCAAAATTTCTTAATTGAAAATAGCTTTTAACTCTTTTAATGTGGTCAATGATTTTAAATTTTTTTTTTTTAACATGCTATGTTATATTATAGCAATATATCCTAACAAATGTGCTGAAAATTATATATATATGTATGTATGTATGTATGTATATAAATAATCTTTTACAATGTTAATTTTTTTAAAAGTTTTTTTGCAATTAGTTATCAAATTGGAATTAAAATCTAAAATCATACATTGGTATTTTTAAATTAATTCAAATAATAATGTTATAAAACATCTTTATAAAATCAAGGCACGCATAGAACATTTAAATTTTTTTGAGTATATGATCATAATGTCAATACTTCTAAGTTAATTAATATTTTCATTTTATTTTTAAGTATTCAAATAAATTTTTTTATGACTTATATTTATATTAATCTTTTAACCATATATTAATGAGTATTATTGATTATTTTTATATATTTTTTTACTTGTTTGAAGTATATATTTATAGTCAGCTTAAATTACGAAGTTCCTTTTGCATAATTGTAAGGACTGAATTGGGATCGGACCCAATATAGGATTGGGCTTAAGCTCAATAAGCCCAAACAATGAATTTGTAGAGTGTGGATGAAAAAATTAGATCTACTCTATAAGAAAAACGGTAAAATTAGTTGATTTAAGGTCATGAAACTCAAATGAAAATAAGAAAATCTGCCCTCGGCGTGGCCTGAGGAACTTATATTATAATGTTTTATTGATGAACAAAGTTACAAGAGTTCGCTGTCTTCCTACCAAAAATTGCTTGATATTTTTTCCGATCCTCCACTTTAGTCCATCTTCACATGCTATATACTACAACCTTGGTATTATCCCCACCATACACGTGTAGCTTAGATTCTGGAAACTCTTTCTTGTCCCATCAAACACCTCCAAGAACCACCAACAAGTAGCTGTAAGGCTGTTTGACCACTGTTCAGGTATCACCTCCACATTAATGCGGCCAGAGAGTTAGTTGGGAGGTATTTAATATGGAGGTAACAGCTTTTTGGAGATATTTGTTGCCCCCCTTTTCTTACTCTTTATCCAACGTTCAACTCTTAGTTATGATGTAACTTTGAAGAAAGTTTAGGATGGTATGACACTCTTACTGACCTCAGACTCTCGTTCCTGAGATGGCCTTTCTCCTCGGATGTTCGTTGGACTTATCTCGTACTATCTTTACTTTTCTCTTTATATTATTCCCCTTATAACCTCATTTGGCCATCCTCAGATTAGCTAATGTCCTCGGATTGGGCCGTAGGCCCAATTCGTACAGCCTCAATAGTACCTCTTGTTTAGCTGGCCCCCACAATAATAATTATTATACTTACTCTAATACTAGGCTAAAAAAATAAATTGAAACCAAGCACAAGAAAAGAATTTATAATTTACATTTAGATTATATTTTTATGTTAATCAAATATCTTGTTTAAAAAATCAATTTTTCTTACATAAACATTTTTGCACTTAATTTTTTCTTAAGTATTTTATCTTAATCTTTCCCCCTAACCAAAATCCTAGCCCCTCCTAGATGTGGTTTACTCTAGGCCTAGGTTTAAGGCCCCATTATTAGAAGGCCTAAGAAACTGTGTTATGATATTTAGTTTTTTTTTTTAATAGGTGAGTTGTTCGCACTTTTCCCCATTTCAAAAAATGCCTCCAAAATATTAGACTAATAGAAATCCAATTCTTTTAAAAGTTTGAATTGTTTTAAAAAAATGTTGTAAGTTTGTCGAATCATTATTAATAGTCTATTTTCCCTAATAGCTTAAGACTTTAATTTTTGTTAACTAATCTCTCACATGGTATATTCTATTATAAAGTGTTCAAAGTTGCAATTTTGCTTTTAATAAATTACATTTTATTGTTTTACACTTTCAAATTTATTTTATTTATGTGATATAATAATTATATATTATACAATACCTCTTTTATTTGGTAAATAATGTTTAGAAGTCAATTTGGAGAGAGAGAGAGAGAGAGAGAGAGAGAGAGAGAGATTAATTTAATCTTGTTAGAAGCAATATAAAAAAAAATTAACAATTTTTTTTTTTTTATGGGAAAACATCAAACTTTATTTAGAATGAAAAACAACAATTACATGATAGAGAAGAGCTTGAACAACAATATAGATGACAACTTTACAAATGAAGAAGAAATTCATAAAAAAAAAGATAGAAGAAAACGAGATAATACACAGTGAAAATTCTTATACGTTCAAACTTCAAATATGTAATATAATAGTTCATATTAATAAAAAGGAATTGTTTCTCCCAATGCATGTATATCTTGTTTCTACGTCTTTAAAAAAAAAAAAATTATAGTGAATAATATCCTATCAAGGTTGATAATCAAAAACATCATAAAAAGATAGGTGGATTATCTATTACCAATAAAAATAAGATAAGATCAAAATTAAACACAAAAATTTAATTAATACAGTAAATTTTATATTAAAAAAATATTTTTAAATATAAAAATTAATAATATAAAAAGTTATATAAATATATTTTTTGTCTCAATTTATTTTCAAACAGTTTAACTCTAGTTTTTTTTGGAACTAAGTCAGTTTTAGTACTAAAATTAAAGTTATTGCAAAAATAAGCAGTTTCCAAACACAATTTTCCTCTTAAAATAAAGTGAGAAAAAAAGGAAAAAAAAAAGAAAAGAAAAAGAAAAAGACATTGTTCCCCAAAGGCCAAAAAAAAAAAAAAAAACCTAAATTTCACTGTCCTCACTCCACATCAGTCCCTTTTGCACTTTACTCTTGTTTTTCGTATCTATAAAGACTTTGCAACATTCTACTAGTACTAGATTTGACCGTTAAAAAGGAAGTTATACCTTGATCTTCTCCAGCGCCCAACTGGAGAGTCACTTTCTATTTGGTAGGGTTTTGTCCCTTTTTTTTTTCTGACCCAAACCCTAGGGTTTTGCTTTCTCTCAAATTCTTAGGGTTCCTCTGCTTATTCAAATTAAGGGTTTTCTCTATCTCCAAAACCCTGAATTTGCATAGCATTTTGAAGGGTTTTCAAGAAACTAGGTCAAAGGCTTTGTCTTGGGTTTTTTTTTAGCTTCTTTAGTCTTTTCTTTTGGTCCCAAAGCTATAAATTTGGATACCCTTTTCTCTTTCCAAAACCCTGAATTTGCACAGCATTTTGTTGGGTTTTCAAAGAACTAGGTCAAAGGCTTTGTCTTTGGGGGGCTTTTTGCTTTATGCACTCATCTGGGGTTTTTCTGATATAGCTTCTTTTTAGTCTTTTCTTTTGGTTCCAAAGCTATAAATTTGGATACCCTTTTGGTGGTTTCTCTTGGTTTTTGGTCTTTGGAAACTTATTGGGTTTTCTTCAAATTACTCAATTAAGGTCGTTCTTGCTGTGAAGCTGCGAATTTGGGAGAATTATACTGCAAAAGCCTGTGTTGGGTTTTAGTAGCAAGAAGCAGAGATGATTGCAGAGAAACCCAGTTGGATTAGGCATGAGGGGATGCAAATTTTCTCCATTGATGTCCAGCCTGGAGGGCTTAGGTTTGCTACTGGTGGTGGTGACCACAAGGTATGGCTTTTTATCTGATCCTTTGTTCTTTGTTTAATAGCTGAGAAAATTCAGGAAGAGGGGAATGCTTTGGATTTTGAATTTTAGGTTCTTCATTTGGGATTGGGGACAACAAAAATACATACTTTACTGAGCACAGATTTATTTCTTTTGCTTAAGTAGCAGAGCCTTTCTCATTGTTTCTGGCTTTTTTGTTTCACGAGAGAATTTTTATAAGTTCTTGGTTTGTTTAGTTGCTTAGGAAATCTAGGAAGAGAGGAGACATTCAAACTTTGAGTTTTCATTGTTTGTATTTTAGGACTAAAACATACTAAGCTTAGTCCAATACAGTTATTCGGTCTAGCTGGTCTGCTTTTACATATTTTGTGCTTCTTTGGTTGTTGAGGAATTTGGGTTAGGAAAAGAGACATCATGTTTGAATGTTAAAATATCCTTTTTATGGCATTCAGAAACTGAGAACTGTAACTTTTCTTTGAAGTTATGTTCTCTTTTCCTTGTTTCTCTTCATGTTATCAAACATAGTTGGTATTGTAAACCTTTGGGGGGCTTGTATGGATGTGTTTTGTGTTAATGAAAGTTTTCCAATATTTCAAAACTTGGTGACTGTTTTGGCAATTCCTTAAAGCAGTTGCATCTTTGGTAAGGGCGGTTAAATTGTATGTTGGAGGATATAATACTGGAATAACATATTTGGTGGGTTTAGTGATATTGGAGGTAAAAATGATGATAGTGGTATGAAAGTGGAGGCCAGGGCAAGTGTGTTGGGTGTAGTTTACTCTCTCATTGCCTTACACAATCTCCTAATTGATTCTAAAAGCTTTGATTTTATTGTTTTTTGACTTCTGATTTTTCCCTTTTGAACCTCGTTTTGGTTGTCTAGAAAAGTTGTGGGTCCCAAATGTGTGTATTCTTACCTTATTGGCTTGGAAATTCAGATAACATATTCTAACAAGTACTTCCAGATTGGAGGCCCCACCTGGGGTGCCTCAGCGGGAAGGGAGAGTGCCTGGACTAACTGTTTGAGAGATCTTTCGACATTCTGAAATGTGTGAGAATTGTGCTCCTTCCATACTAACCACACCAAAAAGGATGGCACTAAATTCCAAACTATTGAGGAGTGCTTGTGAAACCAATTCCTCCACCCAAATAATGAGGATGAAACTGTCCTTGGCATTACCCAGTGAACCCCAAACATGGAGAAAACTTCACGCCACAAGGCATTAGTAAAATTACAGTGAAGCAATCAATGACTCACTATTTCCCCACTGCACTTAAACAACACCAACCCACTAAAGAGAGACCTTCTTATTGGGATTATCAATGAGGATTTTATCCCAAGTGGCAGTACACATAAAAAAGAAACCCTCTTCGGAGATTTAACACGCCATATACTCTTCCAAGGAAAGGGAATACTCCCTGTACCACCAATAGCCTTATAGAATGGGCAAACATCAAAAGTACCAGACCCATTCAAAGACCATCTCATCCTATCTCCTCCCTCCCCATTAGGTACCTGAGAGTAAATATGGGTAAAAAATGAGGTCTCCGAATCCAGCTCCCAATCATGTACCTCCCTGCGAATTAATCTTGCAAAAACTATACACCAAGGGACTTCATCTTGAATTGATCTAGGTAGTCATACATCACTTGAGCAAAGAAATATGGACTTTATGTTAATCCTTGATGCAAACCTATAATGATTGGAAACTCTCTGTGTTACCTCCACTTGTTATCACACTAGTTGCAGCTCCGTCATACATATTCTTAATCAATTAATTAATTTAGTTTAGGGGTTTTATTAAAGTTTTGTTACTCATAAAAAAACTTATTAATATAGTTTAGAGGAACTCTTTTCTCTTCTAAAATCTACCACATAACTTTTCTAGGTACCCTATCATGTTCTTTCTCTTGGTTAATAACAATCACATGGAGATCTCTAGGCTTCTCTATATTTTTCCATTAGACGTCTAAGTTAGAAAATGGCTTCCATTGTGGATCACCCTGGCATAATATAGATAAGTCCCAGTTTCCAAACAAGGCAATTCTGTTAGACAAGACAAGCCTTAATCCTAACTAATTGGGGGTTGGATTGCCGCTTGGCCCTATCTAAGGGAATGCTTCTAGAAACTTAATCTGCACATCATTCTAAGGCAATGCTTCTAGATCCTTTACCAGAAATATCACATATGTGGGAGGATCTTGCATTGGACCTTTTTGGTCACAGTTACAATGATATTTTTCAATTTAGTGGTTTGCACAACATTATTTATTATGTACTTAAATTTGACAGCTTGCTTCCCTCCCTCCCATTATTGAATGCAGGTTCGTATATGGAACATGAAATCTGTTGGAAAGGACTTGGAAAATGATGAATCCACACACAGGCTTCTTGCCACCCTCCGTGATCACTTCGGTTCTGTCAACTGTGTTAGGTGGGCTAAGCACGGTAGGTATGTTGCATCAGGGTCTGATGATCAGGTGATTTTAGTTCATGAAAGGAAGCCTGGTTCAGGAACCACTGAGTTTGGCAGTGGAGAGCCCCCAGATGTTGAGAACTGGAAAGTTGCAATGACTTTGAGAGGACACACTGCAGATGTGGTAATGAAATTGCTTTTACTAATGTGAGACTATGTCAGTATGCAAAGATAATATCTTTCATTCTGTGATCTTTTGAACGAGTTTATCTTGCTGCACGTGTAGTTTTATTGTTTGTTTATAGCTTTTGAATTCATTTCTATTACTATTTGTTGATTTTCACTTTAAAGCATGGATTTTTCCACCATGGTGAAAAGAAGGTAAACAAAAGAAAGGACTTTCATTTTTCTTTATGATGAAATGCCACTTATGTTTATTACATGAATATGTTCTCACTGGGTATCATCTAACCTGGGAGTTCTTTTTCCATGCTTAAAGTAGGTGGATCTTAATTGGTCTCCTGATGACTTGGCATTGGCTAGTGGGAGTTTGGACAATACTATACACATCTGGAATATGAACAGTGGCATGTGTACTGCTGTTCTTAGGGGTCACTCTAGCTTGGTTAAAGGTGTTACTTGGGATCCCATTGGCTCCTTCATTGCAAGCCAATCAGACGATAAGACAGTGATTATTTGGCGAACAAGTGACTGGAGCCTTGCTCACAGGACAGATGGTCATTGGACTAAATCAGTATGTTTGTTCATCATTGGTGAATATTTATATGTTCCAGTTTTAATTTCTATTTTTTCTAATGGGATTATGTTCTTTTCAGCTCGGATCTACCTTTTTCAGGCGGCTTGGATGGTCCCCTTGTGGCCATTTTATCACTACCACTCATGGTTACCAGAAGCCTAGGCATTCTGCACCCGTTCTGGAGAGAGGGGAATGGTCTGCGACGTTTGACTTCTTAGGACATAATGCCCCAGTTATTGTGGTGAAGTTTAATCATTCAATGTTCAGAAGGAATTCGACCAATGCTCAGGAAGTGAAATCTGCATCTGTTGGGTGGAGTAATGGGGCTTCTAAGACTGGAGGCAAAGAATCACAGCCATATAATGTTATTGCAATTGGAAGTCAGGACCGCACTATTACTGTTTGGACTACTGCAAGTCCTCGTCCTCTCTTTGTGGCCAAGCATTTCTTTACTCAAAGTGTTGTGGATTTATCTTGGTATGTTTGTACTTCCCAGAAAGTGTGGAACCTATTATGTTAGGTTTGCATATTTATTTTTTGAACTTGATTATTTAATTATTCTTCTTTTTTTATTCTTCCTCTTTATAATTTTCCATTTTCTCTTTTTGGGAACAGGTCTCCTGATGGATATTCACTTTTTGCCTGTTCCTTGGATGGGTCCGTGGCTACTTTCCATTTTGAGGTGAAAGAACTTGGCCACAGGCTAAGTGATACTGAATTGGATGAGTTAAAAAGAAATCGTTATGGAGATGTGAGAGGTCGACAGGCAAACTTAGCAGAAAGCCCGGCACAGTTATTGCTTGAAGAAGCTTCAGTTAAGCAAACTGCAAGCAAAAAAGTTGTTCCAGACATTCAACAAAAGCAGATACTTGTTAAATCTTCTGTTGATGCAGGGGCTGCAACAAAGACTGAACCTCAAGCTGATGACGGGAAGAAGAGTGCTGGAACTGCTGGTGATGGGTTAAATAAGGTGTCAACTTCTGCCCGGATTTCCAGTCCTGTAAAACAAAGAGAATATAGACGCCCTGATGGCAGAAAGAGGATTATTCCAGAAGCAGTTGGAGTGCCTGTTCAGCAGGAAAATCTTTCTGTCGGGGCTCAGATCCAGGTGCTTGACTTTCCTCTTACGTCGTCTGATCATGGAAAGGATGATAATGGGTTGGTTCCAACTGAGGGTGGCTTTAAAGAAAGTTCTGTCAGGGGGACACTAGGCAGAAGCTCTGATTTAAAGGAGCGTTCAGGGGTCACTGCAAGGGCTACAATTTCTGATAGCCTAATTATTGAGAAAGTTCCAGTTGCTACGGGCAGAGATGGAAGCATCAACGTGGAACAGTCAGGGAACCTTAAGGCTTCTACTTCTTTGTTGCCTGCTTCTAATACATCTCTTTCTATCAGGGTGTTTGATAAGAAAGAAGGATTAGATGCCTTACCAATTTGCTTGGAAGCTCGACCTAGAGAACATGCTGCAAGTGATATTGTTGGGGTGGGAAATACATTTATGATGAAAGAAACAGAAATTGTTTGCACTAGGGGGTCTCAAACTCTTTGGTCTGATAGGATCTCAGGGAAAGTCACTGTTTTAGCTGGAAATGCAAACTTCTGGTCAGTTGGATGTGAAGATGGATGCCTACAGGTATGTATTGAAGTTTCATTGTTTTGTTTTGTATTTAGTTTTGAAATGTTCTCAACATTTTATTTAGCTATAATTTAAGGGACTGCATGGTATATTTTGATTATTACTCTTCATGATTGCAATCCAAATCTGTGCATCATTTATTAGGCCCAACTGTCGATTTTTGTTATCTTGAACCACTGAATTAGTTGTATGTTGTTCCTAATGCCTTTTAGATACAAATCTTTCTCTGCCAAACTATTTTGTTATAGGGATCCTTTTAGTTATTATCATTATTTATTATAAAAAAAAAAAAAGAATTTGGTATTGACAAGCTTTTCTAGACATCACCATTAAATTACTGATTGTCCTGAAAGTTTAAACTATTAGGAAATTGTGAATTTAATTTAACACTCCCCATTCACACGTGGGCTTAAACTGTACTTATTAAGTGGGGCCCAACACTTGAATTTTTTTCATGGGAGGTAACGTGGAGACAGTTTGAACCCATGACCTCCTACTATGATATTATGTTAAATTACAGATTGTCCTAAAAGTTTAAGCCATTAGGAAATGATGAATTTAATCATTTAACCTAACAATCACTAGTGGGGTCCCTTGGCTGATTGCTGAATTTTGAAATTTTATCAAGGCTATTACAACTGTTTGGTAAATGCTCTATCTGAAAATTTCTGTTGTATAAATTTTAGGAGGAATGTAAATGGATATTAAGCTTGGACATAGAAGTTAAACTTGCAATAATTGCTTAGAGATATTATACCATATGCTAATGTCTGTTTTCTTTGGAAAGGTTTACACGAAGTGTGGGAGACGAGCTATGCCAACCATGATGATGGGATCAGCAGCAACATTTATAGATTGTGATGAGTGCTGGAAGCTGTTATTGGTCACGAGGAAAGGATCATTGTATGTTTGGGATCTATATAACCAGAAGTGTCTCCTTCATGACTCATTGGCATCTTTGGTTGCCTTGAACCCTAACTCTTCTGCAAAAGATGCAGGTATCACTAAACTCTTGCCTTTTTATATGACCATGGTTTTATTGTTTATAATAATTACTTGAGAGACCATGTATTGTCCAATTGAGTTTTGGAAATTTTCTTTAATTTCTTGACAACTGTGCCCTCTAATTGGATGACTCTTTATGTGTCTTTTCATTTAATCACTCTCTCCAGGCACAATCAAAGTTATATCTGCAAAGCTATCAAGGTCCAGTTCTCCTCTGGTTGTTCTGGCCACTCGCCATGCCTTCCTTTTTGATATGAGTCTCATGTGTTGGCTAAGGGTTGCAGATGACTGCTTCCCTGCTTCAAACTTTGCGAGCTCCTGGAATTTGGGTTCAGTTCAGAGTGGCGAGCTGGCTGCATTGCAGGTGGATGTTAGGAAGTATGTGGCAAGAAAGCCTGGTTGGAGCAGGTTTGTACCTTTTTAACATGAATTCATGATGGGTGTTGTACTTAACTGCCATTTGTCAAGAGATGGACCTTAATAATTGGATTTAAAGTCGAAATTTAGGGCTGAAAATTTCTCTTATATTTAAAGAAGCATAGTACTTGGATTTTATGAAAAATTATTAACATGAGTAATAGAATTAAGCTTTATGCTGTGAATAATTACTAATCCATTTTCAAATGGATTCCAGAATGACAACCAGCTCAGTGTTTCTTTCCTTTTCCTTTTTTATTTTGTGGAACACGCTTGGCTTTTAAACATCCTGAATTCTTTAATGAAGTTCTCGTGATTTGTGAATGACAAGTTCTAGATTGATTCATGACTTTCAAAGTACTGAAGAATGTGTTTATTAGCACCTCTTCAGTTCTCTTCTTAGTAATTCATTCTGAAGCCCATAATTAATTTTGGCATGCTGCTCCTACAATTGACTGGTGATTGTTTTTTGTTACAGAGTGACTGATGATGGAGTGCAGACACGCGCTCATTTGGAAGCTCAGTTGGCATCCTCATTGGCTTTGAAGTCCCCTCATGAATATCGGCAGTGCCTCCTGTCATACATACGCTTTCTTGCAAGGTCTACTTCCATCCCCCTTGGTCAATATGTTTCTAATTTTTAGTTTTTCCCGTCTATAATTGACCCTGGTGTAGAGTGATATTCTAGTTCTGCCTGGATAAAAGCTTTTCCCTATGTTTTTGAGATGTTAGTGTTGTTAAAAGCGTTGAGTGCACTTAAGTGCAAAGGCCTCCTGGAGCCTAGCGCAAAGCGCAAGTACGCGCCTGATCGATGTGAAGTGCTCATTTAAAAAAAAATTATTAATGGTCGATACAATAATCAAGTTATCAATTAATCCTATAAATTACAATAAAACATTTTACATAATTTATATAACATTTATATAATTCTCTTGTGCTTTGCAAAATACTAGTGTGTAGCACAGGTATAATTAAAAACAATCACAATTATACATTTTTTTTAGAAGTGATTCAAAGTGTTTTTTTTTTAAACTATACATTTCTGAAATATGTAATAGTTTCTCATTATATATATATATATATATATATGATTTAGAATTTAATTGGATTTAGACTTTTCGGTTTTTTCACCCAATAATTCACTTGCTACAAAAATTAAAAAAATAAATGGACATGTGGCGGAAAATTGGACTCCAATTGAAATCTAATTTAGAATTTAATTGGATTTGGACTTTTCGATTTTTGCACTCAATAATTCACTTGGCACAAAATTAAAAATTCGTGGGGTTGCCAAATCTCTCCTTCACTCCTTTGCTGCCTGGGATTTTGTTCATATTCTTAGAGAAGCTAATATTAAATGGAACATGTGGCACGAAATTGAGAATTCAATTAAAATCTAATTGGATTTCTTCTGAGCTCTGTCTGTCTCTCTCTCTCTCTCTCTCTCTCTATATATATATATATATATATGCAACCATGATATTTGATGGCCATGATTACAAAACATGGTTGAATCAAAATAGAAGTATAGAACCAAAACGGAAAAGGCTAAAAATTACTAGAATGTTAAGTACTGTTATCTTTGCCTAACAAAATATCTTTGCCTAACAAAATCAATGCAAATATGCAATGCAATACTTATCTACATAATCATCATCCTCATTAAGCAAGGGACCATCATCATTGTCATCACAAGATTTGTAGCCCTCATCATTTTCATCTCCATCATGAGGAGCATGTTGTGAACTAGAACGTGAACCTGTTGCTTGCCCTAGTGGCCCCATTCTTGATCTCAGTGGGGTTGGGGTTGTTTGACTTGAGTGTTTGTTTGTGTGGTTGTAGTCCTAATCCTAAAGGTCTAAAATATCTAAAGAGGTTGGCTTAGGTGTATGGTAGCACACCACACTATTAGTTTTTATATATTAAATCAATGGCTTATATCAAACATATTTAGATCTAATGGCTAAAAATCAAATCAGGATTAAAAAAAAAATACAAAAAGCTCAAAAAATTGCGCTTTGCGCTTAATAAAAAAGCTCTAAAAAGCATGCTTAAGGCGAGCTTTTGTGAGGGCGCCTTGCTTTAGAGGGAAAAAGCCCCCAGGCCTGTGTGCTTTGTGCTTAAGCGCGCTTTTAACAACACTGTGTACAGTCTTTCAGATTTGTTCAAGTTGTGTGAATGGATTTTATAAATATATTGCTATAAGCCTATAACTGCTTGTCTTCTTATTCCCCCTCCTCGTCCCTCCTATTGTGGGTCAATAGACTCAATACTTAAACATGGTTTTTTGATTCCTTTTGTTATTATTTCATTTAGTTACTCTCTTGACATCTTATGTTGGACACCAACGTAATTTAACTTGTATAATGCTATTTCTCATTTAATTAATCAGAAAGTGCCAATGAACTCTATTTTCAAATGACATTTCCTCCCTTTGTAAAAGCAAGATGGAGGATGAGGCCATGGGTTTTAAGACCCATCGGGGGCGTGTGTAACCCGCCAATTTTTTTTTAATAAAAAAAGTACCATTGCTCCCCATTATTACAGTTGATATGTGCATGGACACGCACATTATGGGCCCTCCTGTTGGATTTTGCTGCTGTTTCGCTCTTGCTTTTCCTTCTTCTGGTGGCTTCATCATTTGTCTTTGGTTCTTGCTTCTTAAAATTGTTGCTGCCATAGTGGCATATGCATAGGGAGAAATTATGATAGGGTGGTGTCTCATTAAAGTTGAAGTGCCAGACCCATTTTTTATTTGACAATATTATGTATAGATCTAAACTGTTCAAACAAATCTATAATGCATAAGTGTACAATTTTGAAAATTTCACTAATCCTATTTGTACTTATATTTGTAAGGTGGGTTTTTTATTTTTTTTATATAGGAAAAAAAAAATTAGCTTACAATAAGTAAAAATGAGGCAAAAAATAACCTTTATTTTCTAGTTAAGATAAGTGTTGAATTTTTAATTTTCATTCAATTATCTTTCATATAAGAGATGCTTATTGTATTGAATGGTTTAATTTGCAACAAAAATTCTCCTTTCTGCATAAAAAGGGTTGTGCCCCCCACCCCCCACATCAAGTTTGATGAGATGCTGTCCTATTGTTGTTTCTCCCATCTATGTTATATGTACTTGATAGATATGATAGGATTTTAATCTATGGTGTCTGCTTAGTGATGATTGTTGTTTTACCATTAAACCAAGACACTAATGGGCTTATTTTGGTGTAGGTGGGATTTTATCTTAGGTCTCTTATTTGAAAAACAAGAGACTTTATCATTGAAACTAACTAACATATATATATATATATATATATATATATATATATATATATAATGCGATTACCTACTATCTTTATATTTTCTTTTGTATTTCTTCTCATTGGTGGTTACTTTGAATTGTTTTCAGTTGAATCAGAGGTTTGTAATGAGGTTTTCAAAAAATTGTTCCTGTGGATGCAATCATCTTATAAGCATAATGCTGCAGTATTACTCCTATAGTTTTTTTTGTCTTAAGCATTCTTTATTGAAAGAACAATTGCAGTGCACCTTGTGCTTTCAATCATAGAAAATGACATATGGGCTCTATTTCTGAGGGGGAGTGGTGAACCAGAAGTTTTGTTGTCAGATATTGTCCTGAGTTTATGCCAATTAGTGTTATAAACTGAACGATTGAGAATCCAAATATTAAATAGTCAACTTATAGAGCAAAAATCAATGTAACAGTGCACATAACAACTTTTTTTATTGATTGCAGAGAAGCTGATGAGTCTCGTTTGCGAGAAGTCTGTGAGAATTTTCTTGGACCTCCTACTGGGATGGCTGAAGATACATCTTCAGATTCAAGGAACCTGGCATGGGATCCTTGTGTACTAGTAAGATTTTTACTACGTCTTACCATCTTTAATGCTTTACATATACCTTGGATGGTAGTACCCTTTTTTCTTGGCCTTTTAGGAAATTACTTGTATGATACATCTGAGATCATACAAATGATTTATAGGAAATTATTCTGCTTATTTTCCCCTATTTTGCATTTACATTGTTTGTCACATTGGAATTTGGATGCACCTATATGTATCTGTGAGACCATACTTTGCATCAACCCAGCATTGCTCTGAGTTTCTTTATCTCCTTGAATTGAACACCTCATAATTGGAGCCAATGCCTCTGTTAGTGAACTACTTTGATAAATGGCCCCAACATATGCATGATGCATAGAGAATTAGAGACTCTAGAGCAATAGTTGATGATTCTTATGTTTTTAAAGGGTTGGAGTTTCTCTGCAATTGGAAGGCATGATAAAGTATTACACACTCCTACCCCTTTTGTGAGTGTTTAAACATCCAATGGATATTGACTTTCGGTCCATTGTTTTTGAATGTGGAATGCATCAGTAGAATGGAGCAGTTGATGTGATGGGAGTGAACTCAATTGCTGTTTTAATTTTATGAGATTGTTCAATTCTACTCTTATTGCTTGAGATTTTTCAAGTGAAGAGTCGGTCCTTCCCACCACAGCTCTTTTTCCAAATATCTGAGATAGGGTTATTTTTATTGGCCTTTTATTTTTTATTTATAAATGTTCTTTTAAATTAAATGAAACTTTTTATTACTTGTTAAAAAAATAATGGAGCTTATCATCACTTATGTAAAAAATTACTTTTTTTGCATGAAATATACTCTTTTTACATGAATATAGGGTCTGTTTGGGATCTACTTATTTTGCTGAAACTGAAAATTTTTTGTTGAAAGTACTGTAAATAAAGGTAAAAGTTAGCTAAAATAGTATAGTGGAACCCATAAATAGTACTAAAAAGTGCAGTGGGGCCCATAAATAGTAGTAAAAATAAGCTAAATAGTAAAATAAGCTGGTTTTTTAAGCTGGAGCCAAACACTCACATAGTGTGAATTTTCTCTTTTTGTTTTTCTTACTCCACATCACATACAAAACCACCTTTTTCTTTTCCTGGCATTTTTTGGGTGCTTTGTAATAGTGAACCTAGCAGCTGCCCAGTACTATACATAGGTTGGTTTAGTGAATTCAGGGTACCTTTGTGCTTTTAAGGAGATGTCAATTAATGTAAGGCCTCTGTTGCAGGGTGAAATCACCATTGCTTTATGGTACAACAAAGAACTAGAATCGTACTCCCTACTTGACCCCAGCATCAGTATCTAAAATCTCTCTCTCATGTTTGAATGGCTCAATTACACTGCCCGGTTTCCCCCATGGGGAGGGGGTTCAAATCCCCCCAACCAAAACTTTTAAGCAAAAATGAAAAAGAAATCTAGGGCTTGTGTAAGTTACTCTTTTGGGTCTTTGCAGGGTCTGAGAAAGCACAAACTCTTAAGAGAGGATATTCTTCCGGCAATGGCATCAAATAGAAAAGTCCAACGATTGCTTAATGAGTTCATGGATCTCCTTTCTGAATATGAGAACGCTGACAGTAATGTGGACCGGAAAAATCCCTCCCCACCATCATCATCTCCAATAGCAACTAATCAAAGAGAGACTGCACCACCAGTGGTAGATCAGATGGATTCAACCCCCTCAGCAGTAGAGTGTATGGATTCTGGCCCTGCAGCTACATTTCAAAAGAACTCAACCCAGCTAACAAAAGATCAAGCAAAATCTGCTCCAACAACATTAGATCAAGTTAATTCAGATTCACTAGTGACAGATCAAGTTAAAGTGGCCCCCCAGGCAAAAGATGCAGGTTCTTGAATTCTGCATCTTTTAGCAGTTGGAGCTAATGTCTGACATAGGAACATACCAACTTTTGCTTTGAGGTTCTTTTTGCCCATTTCAGCCTTTTGTTCCGAGGATATGTGCAGTGTAAACGAGCTCTACAGAATTTACCTGGTCTATTTCCTTTGAGCTCCTCCCTGAAGTTGCACCTGGGTTTGAAACAGATCTAACTTTTGATGCGCCAGAAATTTCAAATTTGCCTTCGCATAGTTGGTTTTCTGCTATTAACTTGGTTGATCTTTTGTCTTGTATAATGTTAGCCATAATGTGAAATAGAATTTCTTTCCAAAGCCCTCATGCCTTACTGGATGAGTTACGTTCTAACATGTATTCATAGTATGGGCCTGATGCACAGATTGAATAAAAATAACTTGCAATGAGTAATTTAATTGATAGTATTTTATCATTGCGGCTTCAGCAAAGCATAAAGTGCAATGATCTGCGCTCGTTGGCTATCTATTGAAAGGTGAGATCAATGCCTTTGATTTTTATTTTTTAGTATGCAGCAGAGTTTTGAAACCAATAGAAGATTAGCTAAAGAAAAGCTGGAAGCAATTTTGCTCTCTCTATTTTTTATTTTTATTTTTATTTTTTTCTGATGAACAACAAATGAAGATTAGCTAAGAAAAGTTGGAAGCAATTTTGTTTTTGATGAACACATTTTTACTATGAAGAAAAAAACCCCAAACGGAGAAAACACAGCAAAAAGAAAGGAGATTATACGGTAGAAAGAAAATTAGCCTTCACCTTGATAACATTACCAAAACAAGGGGGGCAGTTCGTAACATCAAAGGAACCTACAAAATTATTAAGAAGGGACCATCTCGCCAAAGTATGAGCTGTCATATTTGCCTTCCTAGAGACCCAACAAACTGTTGGATTACGTAGAGACTCTAGTGTTGTAATAGTCTCTTGAGTGATTGTTTTAATCCTCCATGGATCCTCTGGCAATGCTTAGAAATGACGTTAAGGCAAATTCGACAATCTCCTTCAAAAGTGATAGTTGATGAATTCATCTGGTCAACAAGAGATACAGCCCATCTCAATGCCTCAACTTCAGCCTGGAGAGGGGAGTTGGAGTTTGCTTTATTTGAGCAAGCAAATATCAAGTCCTCTCTCCGGTCTCTAACCATCACAGCTATAACGGAATAAGAATGGCTCACTGTTGCATGTACATTAATTTTGATGGTGCCTCTAGTTGGTTTGGTTCAGCTAAAAACACTTCTCAAAAGTTCATTTCTCTCCTTTGAAAGCTACCTGCTGCCTCAAACTAGTATGCTCAATAAGTGCTTTTTCCAATGAGGATTTGATCTCCACAAAGCAAGGGGACCTCCCCTTAAACACCACTTTATTTCTGTATTTCCGAATTTGATTGCACAAGAGGGCTTCAAATAACAATATCTCATTTTCATCTACTTCCAAATTCAAGATATTGGCTGTACATAGAATGAGCTTCATAAACTGGGAAATAGATGAGAGATTTAAAAAATCCATCCTAATCCCCCAATTGCTTCCAAACCATAAACCTCTAGCCATAGAGCAATTAGAGAAGATACGGAGAGCAGATTCATCATCGCAACTACATAATGGACAAGAAATTTCAGGCAAATCAACAAACCTGCCAATTTTGCTTCTTGTGGGAAGACAATCTGTTGCTATCCTCCATAAAAGCATCTTTAATCTCTCATGAATTCTAGATTTCCAAATGAGTCTTCTGACTCTATCTTGGTGCTGAGAAGGGGAGGAGTATCAATTGAGCCAATAGGCTGATTTAATTGAAAATTTTCTTGAACAAGTTTTGGTCCATACCCATACATCCCTTTGCACAACTTGGGAAATTGGGATACAAATAATAGCAGCAACACTCTCCTCATTGAATAAGGCAAATAGTTTATATTTGTCCCAAGCAAATCCCTTGTTTGTTATGAGCTGAGGCACCACAATGATGTCATCCAAGTTTGCACTAGCTCTTGGGGATGGGGTGAAATGTGGGGAATCCGGGATCCATGGGTCTTCCCGTACTCTAATAGTGTTGCCATTTCCAACTATTATACAAGTTGCTTTAGCAACTAGTTCTTTAACCCCTTCAATGCTCTTCCACACAAAAGATGGGCTTCCTGAAGTCTTGTGTGTGAGCCAATTTCCCCTTTGTATTTTGCACGCAAGAAATTTATGCATGGACAGTTCCTACTTGACAGGACCCACCAAGCAAGTTTTAAGAGGAGAGCTTGATTAAACTCCAAAAAACTTCTAAATCCTAGCCCTCCCTCCTTTCGAGGCCAGCACAGCGAATTCCATGCCATCAGTGTGAGGAAATGTTTGTTTTCTCCCTTAGGCTTCCACCAAAATCTGCGTACCGCAGTATTCATTTTGACACATAGACTTTTTGGAAATTGAATGGTTGACATGGCATAGGTAGGTATTGCCTGTGCCATTGATTTGATGAGAGTAGCTCTCCTAGGCTACGAAAGGTTCTTGCTCTTCCAACATGCCAGCCTACTATCAAGCCTTTCTATTGTTGGGGCAAGATCCTTGCATTTTTTATTTGACAAAAAGAGAGGGACACTAAGGTATTTGGAGTTTTGAGACAGTTTTTTAATTCCCTATTTGCATTTTACCTGGTTCAGAAAGAGGTGGGATACACCTTTTGAGGAAAAAATTCCTGGTTTTTCAATACTTATTTCTTGGCCAGACCAATTGCAATATTTTTCCAAGCAGCAGGTGAGGGTTGTCAACTCATCCATTCTAGCATTTCATAATAGCAAAACGTCATCAACATAGCATAATTTGGAAATAGGTGGGGTTGAGCTAGCAACCTTAACTCCTCTTAAGTTCCCATTACTTATGTCCCTGTTTATCAACCTCATTAGCACTTTACATCCAAGAATAAATAGGTAAGGGGAAATTGGGTCACCTTGCCTTAGTCCTCTCTGGGGAATGAAGCTTGATACAATACCACAATTCATTAAAAGAGTAAAGTTAATAGTAGATAGGCATTGAAGAACCAAGTTAATGAATTTCTCATTGAAACCAAAAGCCTTTAGCACTGCCTTTCGAAAACTCCATTCCATTTTGTTGTAGGCTTTTATGAAATCTAGCTTAATCCCTAGAAAATCTTTTCTTCTTTGTAATACTGAAATTGTGGACCATTTCTTGCGCTAAAACTACATTCTCTGTAATTCCTCTATTAGGAACAAAAGCCACCTGAGCAGGGTCAATCATTCTATTTAGCAGTGGCCTCATCCTATTTACCATTATCTTCGATATTACTTTATAGCAAATGTTGCACAAGCTGATTGGTTTGAAATGATTAAAGTTGTGGGCTCCTTTCTTTTTGGGGATCAAGGTGATAAAAGTTTTATTTAATTCCTTCAACATCCACCCATCCCTAAAAAAACTTTGTACTGTCAAGATAACTTGGTTCCCCACAATGTCCTAATAATGCTTGTAAAATAGTTCCGAAAGCCCGTTTGGACCCGGAGCTTTCCAAGAATTAATACTGAAGACGGTTCTTTTAATTTCCTCTGCAAATGGAACCTCACAAAGTTTGCTGTTCTCTTCCTCTAATACACAGGCTTGGATTAGACCTTCCAAATTGTCTGGAAACTGCGGATTGGATGACTGGTAGAGAGATCTGAATTTTTCCTTGAAATAAAGCTGAATGTCTTTTGTATCATTTATCCACTAACCATTGCCCAATTTAATCTCTGTGATTCGGTTCTTCCTTCGCCTTTTGAGTGTTGACAAATGGAAGAATCTCGTGTTCATGTCTCCCTCCTTAAGCCATAACTCTTTGGATTTTTGCTTCATCATCATCTCTTCTTTGGTTAGCCACTCATCCAATTCTAAGCTAGTGCAAGCTCATATTCCAAGTTTTCTTTGGTTTTGCTTAATGGTTTTGTAACCATGTTGGTTTATGTAGAAAAACTGACCATGTATTTTTGACATTGGAATTTTGTCAAGGGTCTCAGCTAGAGTGACCAACTGGGTTGTTGCAATAACTGATTAAGATTGCAAGATTTATAAAGCCCTTAAAACTAAAAAGTAACATTGGAAACATAATGGAAACTCTTTACTTTTTTTACTAGAAGACACATAATCTATATTTATATATATCTAACAATTGAAGTGTAACATATATTGTTACTTTTGCCACATCAACATAACGTATAGGTTCATTTGGGCCACTTCGGTACATTTCAATTGTAAAATCTCTTAGTAAATAACTAAATGAGTTAAATTTAATTATATTGTTCAATTATATTAGTACATGAAGTCATTTAAGCATTTTTTAAATTAATATTAATTAACAATAATTTTTTTTAATAAAGCATCTTATGAATGCTTTTATTTAAAATTTTGATAGTAAAAAAAAGAACATTTAAACGTTATCTTTTACTAACTAAAGTGACATGATTAATTTGCTTCACATTAGCAACATAATAAACAAATTCATAATTACTTTTCTTTTATAAACATAATTACTTTTTAGTGATATTGTAGTTAGTATAAATTTTACGATATATAAGTCTTATAAATCTATATAATATCTAAAAGTTGAAGCGTATCATTTATTATTAGGAGAAATTACACTATACCACCCAAAACTATACCTCATGTTATACTTTGCACTCTAAACTTTTCGAATGCACGTTTTGCACCATAAACTATGATCCCTGTTACACTTTGCACCCTGTCGTTAAGTTTGATATTAACTTGGATGAAAATTCAAAGTTTAGGGTGTAAGTGTAATAAGGAGTATCGTTTAGGGTGGTAAAGTGTAATTTATCTTTTGTTTTTAAAGTATTGAGAAGAGGGGCAATTAGGTCTTTTCACGTGGTGTCATATTTTTCTATTCATGCTAATGGCAAACTTAATGTCGGGGTGCAAAGTATCATAATTTAGGGTACAAATGTCATGATTTAGGATGCAAAAAGTGCATTAAAAAAGTTTAGGATGCAAAGTGTAACATGAGGTATAGTTTATGGTGGTAAAGTGTAATTTCCCGTTATTATTGTTACGCTCCTTTTGAATCACATCAGCATAGCATTCGGACCAATTAAGTCAATTTTGGTCCACTTCGGTCAATTCGGTTCATTTTGGTCCATTCTGTTAACTTTGGTCCATTTTGGTCAAAATTCGGCCTCCTTCGATCCATTTCAGTTCACTTAGGTCCATTTTGGACTAATTGAGGATTAAATTGATTCTTTTCGTAAGGCACAAAAATTCTTTTTTTTTTCCTTCTTAATTTTGGGTTGAAAAGTACTGTGGTGTAGACAATAGAAATTTTATTAGAAGATTTGTAAGTCTAATTTTGGGTCTAAATTTTACACAAAATTAAAAGATTAGGTCTATGTAAGATGGACCAGATCAAATTTAATTGAGTAAAATGCTAATTAGGCCCAATAATCCAAGATAAGATATGTCTTATTTTAGTGGACCACTCCATGGTCCAAAAAGCCATTTATCTATATTTAAGTTGCATTTCAGATCTCTTTGAAAATTAATAGTTCATAATTGTGATATAAGTTCATAATTTGTTATTTGGCCACTTTTGTCCCATAAGTTTGTGCAACACCGTCTATAAGGTTGTGTCTAAAATCCTTGTCCTAAGGATGAAGCATCTCATGCCTAAACTTGTCTCTCCCTCCCAAACAACTTTTGTTGTTGGAAGAAGAGGATCAAATAATTTTATAGTGGCCCAAGAATTGCTCTATACCTTAGAAAAGAAGAAAGGGAAAACTGGGAATATGATCATAAAGATTGATTTAGAGAAAGCATATGATCGTATGGAATGGAGCTTTGTGAGAAATGTCCTATTCAGTTTAGGATTTCATAATGCCACTTTGGAGCTTATCCCAAGCTGTATTTCCTCCACTTCTGTCTCCCTTCTATTTAATGGGGAGCAACTAGAGGAATTTCAACCTTCGAGAGGGCTCAGACAGGGGGACCCCATTTCCTCGTATATTACTAAATGCCTTTCACCTGCTGGTAGGCTAGTCCTCATCAAGGCTTCTGTAACCCCCATTATTGAATATACTATGTAGTGCTGCAAGTTGCCCACCAAAGTTTGTGACAGAGTTGATAAGCTTACAAGAGATTTTCTATGGGGCTCCACGGAAGAGAAAAGGAAGCTCCACTTAGTAAGGTGGGATAAAGTTATTGTCCTAACCAATCTAGGAGGTCTTGGCATTTTTCAAACGAGAGTTAGGAACTCTGCCATCCTTGCTAAGTTATGTTGGAGGATTGCTTCGAGCCTGGAGGCAGTTTGGGCACAAATCCTCACTTCAAAATACCTTACCCCTGTCAGATTAGGTGAAAGGGGAGGAAGATTACTTGCTTCCCGTACCTAGGCAGCTTGCAAAGATGGGGGTGTTATCTTTAATAAAGGCTTGAAGTGGTCTATCTCCAATGAGGAGGCAGTGAGCACCTGGGATGATTTTTGGCTAGTCTAAGGCCCTCTTAGGAAGCAAATTCAAGGACTTCTCTTAGAAGAGGAAGGGAAGCAATCAGTTAAAGAGTTCCTTGCCAATGTTCTAGACTCATCATTTGTCTTCCCAACAACAATTCTAAAGGAAATTCAAGGGGTGCCACTTACTGCGCCAATCCTATTCAAGAAGATATTCTTATTTGGGCTTTCTCTAAGGATGGAAGTTTCAATCTTCAGTTGGCTTATCTTCTTGCTAAGGGTTTAAACCCCTTGAACTTGACCATTCACAAACCTTGGGTCTGGAAGGCAAAAACCTCACCTAGAATTAAATTCTTCCTTTGGCTGTGCTTTCACTCCAGTATCCCTACAAAGGAAGTGCTGGGTTTAAGGGGTTTTAATCTTGATAATACTTGTGATCTTTGTGGAGTTGGTATGAAGTCTATTATTCATGTATTGCGTGATTGCAGTGTGGCTAGGGAAGTTTGGAGGAATTTGGGTATTGATGATGCTAGACAGGACTTCTTCGGCACCCCTTCGGTGGATTGGATAAAAAACAATTGTGAATCCCATGAATCTCTCTTGCAACCTCGTATACCTTGGAAGTTTGTGTTTCCCCAAGCTGTTTGGTAGATTTGGCTCCATAAGAATAGGTTCATCTTTCAGACAGGGAGAAAGGAGGCCAACATTCATGTTCAAAGCATTAAGAAAGGAACTGAATTTTTTGCTTTCGTCCCGGACTATTCAAACAAGTTGCCTAGAGTGCAAATTAGTTGGAAGAAACCTATGCCTGGTTGGGTGTTTTATGATTCTACTTATAGGAAATGGAAAAGAAAGAGAAATGTGGTCACTTCAAGGGGACCAGGCCGACATAGAAAGATAGAGAGATCAAAGTAAGAGAATGCTTGAAGTATTATTGCTTCCCTCATACAAAATCAATCCTCCCTTTATATCTGTGTAACTACCTTCCCTAATAGAATTCTAGTCATTTCCTCACTGACTAACCCCTTACTAATTCATACAACACACACGTGCCACTTGCTTAGCTGCTATACACTACACACACATGTGCCACTTGCTTAGCTGCTATACACTACAATGCTAATACAACACCAGTGCAGATAAAGTTCCTAACATTACCCCTCCTATTCAAAGCACCTTGCCCACAAGGTGAGGAAAGGCAAGCTGCAACTGATGCAGGGACTCCCAAGTAGCTTCAGCAATTGAAAAGCCCAACCATTGAACCAAAACCTTAGTAATGACTCGAGATCTCAAAGCTTTTGTCCTAGTCTTCAACACGGCAATAGGTTTTGAGAGCACCTGTCCTGATTCATCATCAGGTGGTAAGGTAGGAATAGGTGTAACATGCTGTCCTAGCTTCATCTTTAAACAAGAAACATGAAACATAGGGTGAACTTTTGATTCAGAAGGAAGATCCAGCTTGTATGACACAGGACCAACCTTTTGTAAGACTTGTAATGGACCAAAACACCTTGGTGAAAGCTTCCATCTCCCCTTGGAAGCCAAAGACTGCTGTCTGTATGGCTGCAATCTCAGAAAATCCTAATCCCCAACTTCAAATGATCTATCCTGCTTGTGTTTATCTGCCTGAAACTTCATTCTAGCTTGTGCAGCAACCAAATGAGTCTTCAAGGTGTCCAAAACAACCTGTCTTTGACATAATAAGGAATCCAAGGCACCCACCCTAGTAGTGCTAGGAATATAGGCTTGTAGCTTGGGGGCAGGGAAACCATACAAAGCCTCAAAGGGAGACAACTTTAAACTAGTGTGAAAGGAAGTGTTGAACCAATACTTAGCCAAGGGAAGCCAGGTTGCCCACTGATGTGGTCTGTCACTAGTGAAAGCCCTCAAATACTGTTTTACGCACTTGTTAACAATCTCAGTCTGCCCATCTGATTAAGGATGATATGCTGAGGACATAGCCAAGTCAGTTCCCTAAAGCCTAAACAATTCAGACCAAAATAGAGAAGTGAAGGTAGCATCCCTATCACTAACTATATATATAGGCATAGCATGGAGCTTGAAAACATGTTGCATGTAGAGCGAAGCAATCTTGGTTGCATTATAGGGATGGGAAACTGGAACAAAGTAAGCATATTTAGTTAATCTGTCCACAACTACTAAAATCACCTCATACCCCATAGACTTAGGAAGACCTTCTATGAAATCCAAGCTCACATCTGTCCAAGGAGTGGTGGGAAGTGACAGTGGCTGAAGTAGTCTAACTAGGGAAGTAGTGTCAGATTTAATCCTTTGACAGACATCACAATCTCTCACAAACTTCTTAAGATCAGACTTCATTTCAGGCTAATAAAATTCCTTCTTAGCTCTTTGATAAGACTTTAAGAATCCGGAGTGACTAGCCAAGGGGCTGCTGTGAACATGATGCAAAAACTGAGATTTGAGAGAATAATGTGGACTGATATAGAACCTACCCTTGTAAAACAATAACCCATTCTGGAAGGTGAATCCTTTAGGTGGATTTTCAGCTTGAATGGCAGCAATAATGTTCTGAAGAGAAGCATCTTGAGAATAACTATCTCTTAATAAGGACAGCCAGGTAGGGTCAGGGACTGACAGTAGGAACAAGCAACTAGTCCTGGAATTAGAAATAGGATCTAACCACTCAGAAGTGAAAGAAGGATTCCTTGATAGAGCATTTGCCACTCTATTATCACTGCCCTTTTTATATTCCACCACAAAGGCATATCCCAACAGTTTAGCTAGCCATTTCTGTTGAGATGGAGTAGCAATTCTTTGTTCCAACAAAAACTTTAAACTTTGGTGATCAGTCCTAACCACAAAGGGCCTACTAAGCAAATAGGACCTTCACTTCCTAACTGCAGTAGCTAAAGCCAGTAACTCAGTCTCATAAGTGGACAAATGAAGATTCTTCCCTTTCAAAGCTTGACTATGAAATGCAATTGGTCTCTAATCTTGCATTAACACAGCTCCCAAACCACAACTAGATGTATCACACTCTATGACAAATGGTCTAGAAAAGTTTGGAAGAGCTAGCACAGGAGGCTAAGTCACAGCTATTTCCAGCTTGGTGAATGCTGCCAAAGCCTTGTCATCCCAATGAAAAGCATCTTTTCGAAGAAGGTCAGTTAAGGGCTGAGCAATTGAGCCATAACCCTTAATGAACTTTCTATAATACCTTGTCAAACCTAGGAAACCCCTTAAAGCCTTCACATTTTTTGGTATTGGCCACTGAAGCATTGTAGAAATTTTCTTAGGATCAGCCTTAACACCCTTTCCAGAGATTATATGGCCCAAATAATCTACTTCAAAACACGCAAAGACACATTTAGATTGCTTAGCATAAAGTTGATGAGAAAGCAAGACCCTTAAAACAGTCCTTAAATGAGAAACATGATCATCCAAGCACTTACTGAAAGCAAGGATGTCATCAAAGAATACTAGAACAAATTTTCTCAAATAAGGACTAAAAATAGAATTCATTAATGCTTGAAAGGTGGATGGGGCATTAGTTAGCCCAAAGGGCATGACTAGGAACTCATAGTGTCCTTCATGAGTTCTAAAGGCAGTCTTGGGCACATCCTCACTCTTCATTCTTATTTGATGATAACCTGACCTTAAATCAAGTTTAGAGAAAATGGAAGTACCTACTAGTTCATCCAACAATTCATCTACCACTGGAATTGGAAACTTATCTTTAATGGTTGCCTTATTTAAAGCCCTATAGTCAATGCACATCCTCCAACTACCATCAGCCTTCCTTACAAGTAAGACAGGTGAAGAAAATGGACTTTGGCTAGGCTGAATATAACCCAACTCCAACAACTCATTCACAATTTTCTCAATTTCAAATTTTTGGAAGTAAGGATACTTGTAAGGCCTTTCACAGACAGGTTGGGAGCCTTCCTTGAGGATATTGCCATGCTTATGACCTCTGACAGGTGGTGCACATCAGGCAATTGAGACTGAGCAGGGGTAGCAACAGTTGTAGGAGATGCTGAGATATGCAGCACTAGGCCTTTCCTTTCTGAACCACTAAGAAACCTATCAGCCTCTGCAACTTCTGAAATGGTTGATGGAGCAGTCTGTAATCCTTGCAAAAACACTCTTTTACCCAATTACATAAATTTCTTGGTCAATAACTGGAAGTCCCAGCTAATCTCCCCCAAAGTACTCAACCATTGAGTACTAAGAACCACCTCACAACCTCCTAAATGTAAGACATTAAAGTCTATGACAAACTGATACCCTTGTATAGTGATAGTGACTCATGGCCAGCTACCTAAAGTCTTGATGATTGTGCCATCAGTTACTTTAACCTCTAATACCAGAGAGGTATCAAGTTGTAGCTGCAATCTTGGTAGCATAGAAGCATCCAAGAAATTGTGGGTGCTCCTAGAATCAATAAGAGACACCACTTCTTGTTTCTTGATTCTCCCCTTACCCTTATGGTCTTAGAAGTAAGGCACCTTACTAATGCATATAAAGTAATCTTAGTAGGGTCAATGCCATCATTGCCAACCCCACGCCTCTAAAATGCACCTTGAGGCTCTAACAACACCTCATCATCAGAAATCTCAACCAACTGCACACCTGAAGCTCTAGGTTCTACTTCCACGGATATTTCCTCCAACAAAAACAATTTAGTTCCCTTACATTTGTGCCCCATCTGCCACTTCTCATCACAATTGTAATATAGCTCTTGTTTCCTCCTTTCCTCCATTTGTGCACCAGTCAACCTCTGTAATGGAACCTTAGTTCTTGGCTCCACCCTAGCTTCCAATTTAGGGGCACCCAAAATTGAAGCCTTCCCATTATGAGTTACACCCCTAAATCCTTTCCTACTACTGTTAACATATTCTTCTTGAATCTTTGCTAACCCAAAAGCTTCATTAAGGGTTTTAGAAACTAACATTCTAACAGGCAATCTTATCTCATCCTTTAATCCACTTAAAAAAAAACTTAATTTGTGAGACTCAGATAACCCTATGATTCTATTAGACAAAATTTTGAAATTACCTTTGTAAGCTACCACAGAAGTCATCTGCTTGAGTCTTGTCAATGCTTCCATAAGGTCATCATAGGCAGTGGTCCCAAATCGAGTCTGTAAAGCTTGTACAAACACTTCCCAGCTTGCAAACCCTCTTGCCTGTTCAGTCTCTTGAAACCAAATTAGAGCTTCACCATCAAGATGATATGAAGCCATTAACACCTTATGATGCTCAGGAGTGTTGTGATATGAAAAAAATTGATTGGCTCTGTATATCCAGCAAGTAGGATCCTTTCCTTGAAATCGTGGAAACACAAGCCTCAGATTCTTGATTGGTCCAAGTGGTAAATGTTCATGGCCTTCATTGGAAACCGTAGCATTAACCAAATACCCTCTAGATTGTGGTGATTGTTGGCGTTGCTCCTCAGAATCAGCCCACTTTTGCATAAATGTGGTGAGGGCTTGTAATTGCTTCTTGATTTCTTGGAGGGTTTGTTCATGGTTGTCAATAATCTTGGATAAAGCAGCAATTTTTTTCGGAATTCTGGGAATTTGATCTTGTCTCAGTCATGTTGCCCAATCTTGGATCACTGCAATGATACCAAATGTTATGATTCTGCTTATAGGAAATGGAAAAGAAAGAGAAATGTGGTCACTTCAAAGGGACCAGGCCTCCATAGAAAGATAGAGAGATCAGAGTAAGAGAATGCTTGAAGTATTATTGCTTCCCTCATACAAAATCAATCCTCCCTTTATATCTGTGTAACTACCTTCCCTAACATAATGCTAGTCATTTCCTCACTGACTAACCCCTTACTAATTCATACAACACACACGTGCCACTTGCTTAGCTGCTATACACTACACACCCACATGCCACTTGCTTAGCTGCTATACACTACAATGCTAATACAACATCAGTGCAAATAAAGTTCCTAACAAGGTGAAGCTTAACATTCATGGTGCTGTGTTTGGAAATCCGATAAAGGCTGGGGGAGGCGGTGTGTTATGTGATAGCAATGAAGATTGGGTGGCTAGATTCATGAGAAAACTTGGGAGTATGTCTAGCATATTGGCAGAACTTTGGGCCCTCAAAGATGGCCTCTTATTAGCTTGGCAATTAGACATTCTCAATATTAATATAGAACTTCATGTTGATGTTCTTGTAAATTTACTTACCAACCCCTTCTCTCTTAATCTCATGTTAGAACCTCTTTTGAATGATTGCAGAACCTAATCAAAGCCTTCCCTAGCTGCACAGTGACCCACATCTTTAGGGAAGCTAATAGATACGCTGATAAGCTTGCTAACATGGGAGCAACCCAACCTACTGATTTCCTTTTGTTGTATGAATCACCGCCTGTGGTGGATAATATGCTAGCATTTGATAAAGTTGAGCTTTTTTGTAACAGACCGATTGTTGCTTAATTTATGCTATTAGCTTGGTTAACCAAAAAAAAAAAAAAAAAAAAAATTTCATTTTATGTCATTCTATCTGTCACGTGGCTGTTTAATTTATGTACAGAGGACCACCAAATATCGTTTTAATATACCTTTCACCAAAAAAACACGTCCTTTTGTGTTATTTATTATTATTTATTCTAAAATACAGCTATTAAAGAAGGAGAGACTTTTTTCCTTAAAAAATAAATTGTGAATGAAACAATATAACAATGATATTTATATTTTATATTAGTTGATGTTATGCTGTTACTTAGTCAGCTACATAAATTAATGCTATATATATATATATAGAGAGAGAGAGAGAGAGAGAGAGATAGGTTCAAGTTACACTGGATGTAACTTCACAAGAGTTACATCCTTTGTGGACCATTGATTACTATTAGATCTAAGGGTCAAAAAACACTCATAGTAGTATCATTATTACTCCCTAGAAATTAGTGATTTAGGCATTAACTCTTCTTATTAAAGGAAAAAATAAAAAATAAAAAAAAACCACAGCATTAACTCTTTTTTTTTTTTTTTTTTTTCGTCCATATCATCATCTTCTTCCTCTTGTCTTTCTTTTTGCACTATACTTTCAGGCCTCCACCATTCATATAAATAAATATATATATATATATATATATATATATATATATATATATATATATATATAAACATTAAGAGTTCATTCCGAAGAACAAAAAATAAGATTAAAAAAAAAAGGGTCCATTTTAAGTTAGATAGATCATTTTCTCCTTTTCTTCCTCTTATTTTATGTTAAGGTTATTTTTGGACGCTCAGATTACTTACTAAATGTTAAGTGAACGAAAACTGAAAACTTAGAAAATAAGAAATAACTGCTATAGAACCAATGGTGTAGATCTTATCTTATTTTTTGTTCTTCGGAATGAACTCTTAATGTTAATATATATATATATATATATATATATATATATGAATGGTGGAGGCCTGAAAGTATAGTGCAAAAAGAAAGACAAGAGGAAGAAGATGATGATATAGACGAAAAAAGAGAGTTAATGTTGTGGTTTTTGTTTTTTTTTGTTTTTCCTTTTTAATAAGAAGAGTTAATGCCTAAATCACTAATTTCTAGGGAGTAATAATGATACTACTATGAGTGTTTTTTGACCCTTAGATCTAATAGTAATCAATGGTTCACAAAATGTGTAATTCTTTTGAAGTTACACCAGGTGTAACTTAAACCCATCTCATATATATATATATATATATATATATATATCGTCATCTCTCTTCCTTTTTTTTTTTACCAACTTAGAGGTCAGGTTTTGGTGTAATGACAACTTGGAAAGTGCATTCCATCAAAAGCAATAGGTTGCATGTTTGAGTCGGAGAATCAATCTCTTTAGAAAACTAGGATACGACTACCTGTTATGACCTCTCTCAAACTCCACAAAAGTAAGAGTTTTGTACACTGGGTACGATCATCTCATTTTTAACTTGTGCATAATTTTCTTGTTATTTTTATTCAAATTTTTGTAAATTCTATACACAAAAATTTAGGGGTGTGCATCCAACTCACTAGCCTAATGAAACCAACCCAATCCAACCCAACTTGATGCCTTAGGTTGGTGTGGTGGATTGAGATTTTATTTTGAGCCTCGGGTTGGGTTCAGGTTGATAATTTTTCAACCCACTTGACCTAACTGAACACACCATATATAAGTTTATTTTACTACCCTTATTTTAATATTTTAATTTGATTTATTTGGCTATTTAGAGAATTAAGTTTGATGAGTTTGAAATTTTGGAATATAATTTAAACATATTACATAAATTATAATAATTTATTGAAAAAAAGTACTAAATAGTTTATAGAAGTCTATTTTTTTTTACAAAACATGAATTACATAAATACAACCTACAAATCAATTCAATCTAACCTGATCCATGTGAGTTGGTTTCTACATATGTGATGGGTAGAAATGGGCTAAGAATTTCTCAACTTGATAAGGTTGGAAAAAACCCTCCAACTTGACCTATATATGCATACCCTAACTCAAAATATGGTGTATGCATAAAAGCAAGAGAGTCAATTTCTACTGAAGGCCGTTTTAGTTAAGTCAAGAGAACGAAATATTTCAGTACCAGTTGATACCGGTGTACCGTTTCGAGATTGTTGCTATTTATATATTTATATGCATATATATATATATATATATATATATATTTATTTATTTATTATTTATCTAAGTATGAATTTATTAATTTTTATGCTTATTAACATAAAATTTAAAATTTACATATTTTATAAGCCTACATATTTGGTTAAGTACATTAACCAATATATAAGTTTAAACATGTTTTTTTCAAATTTTTTTTTTTTTATTGTACCGGCCAAAACACCAATATCAACCGGTGTAGTCGAAATAGGCCGGTACAACCCGATATTTTTTCTAGTACATTTTGAAAAAGTACCAATACTAATTTAATGGCCGGTACGATATATTTCTCTGTTTCGGTATTATCTTCTTGCATAAAAGACAATATCTTCGGGTGATGCCATGTGACAATTGTTGTCAACCTCGGCTTATCCACCGAAAGAAAACATACATTTAATTTGAAAATTAAGGGGTGGGGCAATTTTAATTGCCGACTTCGGCTGGTGACAATAGCCTCATAAATGAAAATTTAGGTCTATATTAAAGGCCCTTATTAGCTAATACCTTTTCACAATTTATGGAGATAAGGAAATTGTCTCCAATGGATGAGGACACCTCCAATGTGATTCTTCACACACACACACATCTTTCTTAAGGATTATGTATTAAGTCACTTCTCTTCAATCATATTTCCGGAGTCATTTTTGACCGTTAATGTCAGCTACGTCGCTAACAAGAGATCAGTGCCTATATTTTTGTTCTCAAGTCAGCAAACATTATGAAAATTACTTGTCATCATCATCCTCATCATCCTCCTCATCATCATCATCATCTTATCCACTTGCAAAGTACCGTGTATATAATGAGAGTTTGCGAAAGTGGATTAGTGTTCTTTATCTTTATTTCAGGGTAACTTTAGTGTGTAGTTTTTAAAATCTTGCTCATCCATGTTGAAAACGTTTGTTTAAATGTTAATTGTACGGGACCGAGATCCCAAGACTCGTGTGGGCCCTGGGCCCAGGCCCAACGTAGTGGCCCCATTGCCCTAAGTCCTTGAAACTGCCTTCGTGCAAAAACAGGTTTTGAGTCGTGGATCCTGAGAGGTGCTCGGCATGAGCTTTCCCTAACAAGCTTATGAATCCTGTCCGGGAAAGTCACGAAATGATCGGGGAACTGCATTACCGAGCACAATTGACTAGGCTGGAACCAAGTTCCAAGGCCATAATTACTGCATCCCACTCTCACCTAAACACCCACTTAAAGCAAATAATATTGGACCTTCAATAGCACTATTGGTGGCTGTAATCATAATCCCCCCCACTAACCTTGGCTATAAATAGCAGAAGTTTGGGAAGAGAAAGGGGTTCAGAAAAAAGAGAGTAGAGCGAATATTGTTTTGAGTCTCTTTGCCGAGAACGACTCTTAGTAGGAAATCTAAAAACCCACTTTACAAATAAATTGTTAGCCCAAGTGTATTCAGGCCCAACAGCCTCACTTCCGGAGCCTACATTAATGATATAATAAAATCTAATCCACCAATTTTAAAGTACATGAATAAGATTTTAAGAACTCTACGATTGAGTTATTTGAAACACTCTGGAGAATGGTCTTATAAATTACAATCAGAGTTGTTGTCGTCATATAATCAATCACGTACGACTTTTATTTGAAAGCCAAAAATTCACAATCTATGCCTTAATATCGTAGGTTATTAAGCTCCTGTGCAATATTTAATTTTCCATCTCGAAAATGATTTAACTAGGCTTTGCATACAATTATTGAATGTCATTATTAACGAGGACTTATATAATCTGTAAATCATCTCCAACAAAGGAAAAAAAAAGTTAAAAATCTTGATCAAGATCTTTTATAGCTTATTAATTAGTTACTAGTACAGTTGTACAAATGAATTGGTTTTTTTTTTTGAGAATCTACAAATGAATTGGTTGAACTCATACATCGATAGGCTCACCTTCATGTGCTCAGCAATGTGGCTACACTGAATTTTTGTTTTCAATTACCCTCAAGCTAGCTCAGTCTTGTTCCATTGTCAATAGACCTGAATCAATAGTGTAGCAACTCTGGAAAGAAAGGAAAAGGCTTGTCCTTCCACTCTACCCAACTATTCCTTTCCAACATCCAACGCTCTCCCCCCAACTATATGCACCTTCCAGCTATATGTACCTAACTTTTTTGTTTTTTTCTGTTTTGTTTATTTCATTGTACTCTGCAATATTGCAGGAATGAAATCTTCAAGACACATGAACACCAATTTCAAACAACAGCTGGGGTCCTCTATTAAGGCCCCATGGGAATAACTTATAGCGTTGGAAAAGTTTATATTTTCTCTCAATCCAATTTTTCTTCTTGTCTAACATGATTATATAATCAATTGTGTTGGTGATGAGGGTACTGCATGAAAAAAAAAAAAAAAATCACCGATTATGTGATAAGTGTGGTATATGGATACAAAAGTAGGACCTATGATTTGTATTTTGTGACATATTATTGGCTTCTCAACTTATGAGCCGTATCAAATTTTTTTATAGTAAATTTTGTAATACTTTTCGTATTTAAGAAGTCTTCAATGTTTTGGCAATAACAAGAATTGAGGGAAAGTATGATCTTGCTGAAAGTTTATTTTGAGTATCATAATGATCGTTGGTAGGCTAGAAGGATTACAAAAAGACCATGGCAAGTCACTTTCAATTTCTTCTGACGTGTGTGCAAAAACTTTAGATTATTATAAGCAAAAAATAAACCTCGCTTTTGTGATATTAAGATCCTGTTGGCAAGAAGAATCGAAATGAAATGTGTGACAGAACTAAAGGATCTTTTAGAGCTCCTTTTATTTTGTTCCTTCTGTGGGCAAGAGTATAAAGTGATCTTTTCCTCATAAACTAAAGGTGCAACTCGAATTGAATGCGTTTACTCCTTTTTTATATAAATAAATTTTGGTCTAAAAGAAAAAAAAAATGAAGATTTAAATTAATGACATCAAACACAAAGAAACATGATTCCCAATTATGAGAAAAAGTTTTTGATATGATTCAACTTGATAACCTATGTTTATAGCAAAAAACCCTATGTGACAATATATTTACTATTATTAGTTGTGTTACAATAAACACAATATGAGGTACTTATAAGAATATATCATAGGTAATATGAGAATCTTAAAACTTTAGTAGCCCGTGGCATTCTACAAAATCACGGTCTACTTATTTTTGGTAATATCAAAATATATTCTAGTAATATCAAAATATATTCTAACATCCCCTTCGTGGAAGTTTGAAGGCATTTTGAATTTGGAATGTAAGCTCATGAAAAAAAAATAGGAACTTGAATTATTGGATCGAATGTAGAATGGACCGGGTACAAACCAAGGTTTTCAGACCCGGACCATTCATTGAACCGTAAAAGGGAGAGGTTCAAGGTTTTTGAGGTCGAACCGAGGTCGAACCTGGGTCAAATCGTGATGACGTCATAATTAATTTAATAATTAATTAAAGCCTAAATATAGATATTAAATTTATAAAACTAGCAAAATTGACAATATATCTATATATGTGAGGGAAATTTAATGATTTTCAAGCATATATTTAATAATTAAATAAGAAAGTTAATGAAATAAAATAATAACCATGAAAACATTAAAATTTATGATTAATTTTTGAAGTAAAGTTGAATATTTTTGAAGGATTTTAATTATAATTTTTTTATTCCTTGTAAGAGATGGATAATTTAATTAAGTAGAATAAAATTGTGTTAAGTTGTTGTTGTTGTTGTTTTTTTTTTTTTTTTTTAAAATGCTAAGGGGTTGGACTGCATGGTTCTCACCGGTTTGTGCGGTCCAACCCCGGTTTTAGGGGTTCACGGAATTAACAAAAAATCCGGTTCTTTAGGTTTAAAAAACCGATTTTCATCCCGGTTTTCGGTTTTCACAATCCGACCTCCTGGTCTGGTCCGGTTCTGAAAACCTTGGTACAAACATGGAATGAAACATGCGAAAATGTTAGCTTTGGCAGCGAATAACGATAGTTGGTGATGGATGAAGTTTGAAAGACCGCTATTAGAGGTTGGACATTGACAACGTTCATATGCCTATAATGCTTTCACTTCACAAGCATACACTAGAGCTCATTAAGAGTCACTAACTATTCTCCAAGACACCTCAACTAAGAGAGTATCAAAACCATGTTTTTTTTTGGTAGAGTTATACAAAGATTACTCTAAAAATTTCACCTCATATGTCTAAGAATACCTATAGAAAACTGACTCTTAATTTATTTTTTTTACTGAATAAATACTTTATTGCTCAACTCGAAACATGGGAGAAACAAAAGAATTAGGCCAAATTCCATTTCTATCCAAAGCCTGTAAAATAGAAGAAGACAAATTTGAGATAAAAAACAGCTCAATCCAGCTTACAAGAGCTACTCATTGGGCCAAAAGATGGGTAGAGAGTCTAAAGACATTGCTCTCCCTACAAATAAAGGAAAATTTTACATTGGTAAAAAATTTTACAAAATACAAAATATCATCACTTAAAGTTTCTTAAACACATGTTTAAGGAACTAAACATTTTATGTTGAATTTTGGTCCACTCCTAATCCTTTACTTCTTTAATCCTTTTCACCAACCACTCTAGTTACTTTCGTGCTCCATTTTTTTTTTTTTGACAAGAATCCAAATACACGGTTATTTTTATGAAATTTTGATGTTAATAATTTAATATCGCATTTAGGGTTACTTTAATTACTAGTCTCATCCAAAATGTAAGTTATTAACATCCTAGAGTCAATTCTCTCACCAAAGTATAATTTTATTCACTCTTAATTTGAAAAGTTCATAGACATTAGGAAAAATTTCTTACCTTAGGGATGCTTTGATTGATTTTGGTTCCAAAATTTCTACTTGAATCTCCTCCCCTTTACATTTTTTTTTGGGGTCAAACATACAACTTAGAGAAGGTTGATATCAATAGTTAACTAATCTTAAATGTTAGGGTTGTCCTAAAATTTAAAATATACTACTTGATCCCAATTAAACTATTAATTAAATTTGTGTGTATATATATAAAAGAGAAGGGTAGGTTCGGGTATTACATTATTACTCAAACCATCTTTAGAAAAGGTCAACAAAAAAGTATATTCGAATATTGGTATTGTTGTTTTACCCCCCCCACCCAAAAAAAAAAGAAAAAAAAAAAGAGAGAAAAGAATATGGGTGTTGTTGTATATAACACCACTCCCACCGAATTTTAAAAGGGACTGCTCACCTAATGACTAAGATTTTACTAATTCGATGTATATGGACAATGGATCCTGACTTGTCGTGTTAATACTTAATAGCATGTCTATCGTCCAACTACATCTGCATGGGTAATAGTTTACGTACTTAGAAGGGAATGCAGATATTACATGATTTAGTCTAACCACCTATTTTTTTTAAATATTATTATATATATGTGTACTAATTTTAGCAATTTTGTTCTACAAAATTACATTTTTTCCCTTAAACAATATTATTGATTCTTTTAAGAATAATGCTATACTCACAAACTTTTTTACAACATTTTTACAAACTGTTTTGGTAGCAAATTCTTATTGGTTCGCACATAAACCCACTACTCACATCATTTTTTTACTTACTAGTAACCACTTATTACATCAATAATTTATAAAAAAAAGTTTTGTAGCGCTAGTATTTTCCTCATTTTAGTGACTATAAAAAAATTTATAGATCTAAAATCTAAAACAAAATATGCAAGTCCAAAAAAAATAGTTCAACAACAAAAATTACTTATAGTAAAACTAAAAAAAAAAAAAAAATTAAGCTCAATTAACCAATTTTATTTAAAATAAACAACCCTGTCATTTAAAAAATTCTAAATAAAAAATAATTTTGTTCTTAACGACACAAAAAAAAAAAAAAAAAAAAAATTTAGCAACTGAGTAGTAGCAAAGTCAAAGGTTGAAACCGCTGTACACAGCTAACAATAAAGCCGCCTCCCTTAACTCAAAACTCTGGCTCCGTCCTTGCACCTATGTTCATAGAAAAATATCATTAATAACTACATCTTCACTATAATGAAACTATATGTCACAATACTCACAACGAACCCAATATACAGTAATTTATAAGAAGCTAAACCCTAAAGGCCTAACTCGCCGTATACTAAAAACCATGGTCACCAAACTTAGAAAGTTAAAATACTTTGCTTGTAGATCAAATAGAAATTGGGCTTTGCATTTTGACTAAGAATTTGGCGTGATATCTTTAACCCAAACAAATCTCTTGGTCATGAAAGTTTCGCTTATACAAACCCATAAGACTCCTAAGACATGTACTTTGACAACTGCGCATCTTCTTCCCAACAACATATCCTTTAGTCCTTACAAGACCATTAATAATTATGAGTTTATGATACCGCTTTCATTGGCATTGACATATTCTTTGCCAAAGTTTTAGTGCATTTTGGTCCCACAGTCAAGTGAGAAGTGACATGCACGGCGTGTGGGGGCTTTGCACGAGAAGAGAACTGAGAAACATACTCATCACTTTCGTGAATAACTTATAATAGTTGCCATGTGCTGCGAACATGAGCAATATAAAAATAAAACGTACTAAAAACCAAAAAGAGACAATGGCTTTTGTTTTCTTCTGTTTTGTTTTTCCCCTGCAAATTACTATATTAAATTGAATTTACCTAACTTTTCTTTTTTGTGTTATAAAAAGTGCCTGGTTAATGTGTGCATAAGTTAATAAAATTTTTTAGGAAACTTTTTCTTTTTGTATCATAAAAAGGGTCCGGTTATTTATTTTAAGAAACTTTTTATAGAAAATTGAAAAAACTGTAAAAAAAGTTAATCATTTTTTTGCTTTCCCATTAAAAATTTTCTAAATGGTTTACTAACATATGCCTTAAGTACACACACTAATAAAACCCTTATAAAAATTGGTTCTTCTATAGCTAATCTGCACTATGAAAGTCCAAAATTTATCACATATTGCACACCTGACTTAAAAAAAGCTACATTATTCAGTTCTGTTATAATTAGTGACTTTCACAAAACTGTACACCCTCATTTTAATGGATTAAAGACCAAGAGAAAAAAAAATACAACCATGTGGAACTCAAAGCAATCAAAGAGAGAAGGTCATTGCATTTATTTATTTATTTTTTATTTATTAATTTTTTTATAAAGAAACAAACACATACATAAGAGAGAGGAGATAAGATTCTAATACAAAAGTACACCGCAAATTACACTCAAAAGAGAAGGTCATTGCTAACTCTTCCCCTTATCATGATTTGAGTCACTCACCCATTTATCAAACAATAAATATATAAGTAAAACCCAAAGCAAACGATCAAGAAGATAGATAATGATATGCATATATATGATGAGGATTGAGTGTTTTTATTAAAAGGAAGATTTAGGCCACTCACTTATCAAAGATAAATAAGTAGAAGAAAAGCATACTATATCAAGAAGAAGGAATTGCATACATAGAGATTTGAGTGCTTTCTAAGGGTAAAATACAACGAGATTCCTCCAAGTTTGGAAAATAACCTCTCATGCTGTTAGTTAATGTTATGTTTGGACAAAGGAATTGATAATTGTATAAAAAAAAATAATTAAAATGGTCGGATTTACAATCCCAACATTTTAAATTCCATCAAACAATATACTTTCATTGTTTATTTGAAGAGAAAATTGAATTCTTTACTTGTAGTCTAGCCAAACTCAAAAATTGTAATTAACAGAATTAAAAATGCTGGTTTAACCCAAATTAGGGCAACAAATGCTGCACCGAAACATATGGTTTAAGAATTAACTCCTCTAACTAAAGAAAATGACAACATTCCTCATTCCATCCACCTTTCATTGAACTTCCATTAACTCCGGGAGTTACATAAATGCGTACTTTCCCCTCTCACATGAATTGTGGGTCATATCATAAATTTAATTAGTGAGACCCACAGTTATGTGAGAGGGAAGAGTACATATTTATGATATTCCGGGAGTACTCAATAATTACCCATAGAGGAGGGGGAAAATTTTATGGAATTCTTTTCCTTTTTTTTTTCCGAAATGTTTTCTCTTTCACTTTTGAAATCCTTCATTTTTGTGTCAACACATAAATAAAAGTAATGCTACAGACACAAACTGTTTTACAATATTTTTACAAACTGTTGATGTTGCAAATTCTTAATAATTCTCATTTGGGTCCATTACTAACATCATATTTTTACTTACCAATAATCATTCGCCATAAATAAATGTGGGAAAAAAAATTAGAGAAGGGTCAAAGGTGCAAGTTTACCATTTCCATAGTTTAGATTTTCTAAATTAAAATCATGATGGGTCATTTGCCCTTTTTATAAAAGATTTAAGAGAAGTCAAATTTCTAGAGGCAAAGGGATAAATCAACTTTTAGTTAATATAATTAGTGTTTGACCACATAAAGTTTTAGGTTTGATCTTGAGGGGTAAGGGGTAGGTTGTTGCAAGCTTGCTTAGGGTAGCATTGGCAAGCCATGTGCTAAGCTTTTATGTCAAAACTATATATAGTCACCAACAAGCCCTAACATATAAATGTACTAGCTAGATACCTTAAAAAATGGATTGGAATTGAAATGGGGAGAGATTGAGACCACACACGCAAACATAGATACATTGGTGGATATTTTTTCAAAAAACATAACTTATCTCAACTGTACTACATATTGACTCTCTTAGTCTCTGGTATTGTAAGGGACTTTATTTTGCTATATACCTAAATTCGTTTGCGTATACGATTTACCTTCTCTATATTAAGGCATTATAATATTTCGAATGTTGACCTTTTTAAGTCAGTGTTGGAAGAAAAAAAAAAAGGTTTAGAAACACAAAAATTTGACAGTTACTGATATGACAAATTGTTGGTGGTAGATTAAAAAATGATGTCACTAATGGGCTTAAATGATAACTATTAAATAGTAAAAGCTTACTAACTCTACAAATGTGAAAAAAATTGTCAAATTTTTTTTTTTTTTTGGTTCGTAGCGTTACTTAAAAAACAAACAAACTAGTTAGAAATGAATCATGTGGCTATCATTTAGTTGTAACTTTAAGGTCAGGTAGGCAGTCTAATACAAGTTATAAATATAATCCCTTGAGTGGAGAAGATGGGAAAGTAGCTCAAATGAAGGTAAGCAAACCCTACAACATTTATTTTAGCCCCATTGCCATGGCTTGCTTTCTTGCTCGCCACCTCGTTACCTTATTTAAGGTTTTCACCTAAATTTTTAGTTGCGATATATACATTTATTCCAATTTGCTGCTCCTCTCTGGGTGTGAGCTCTTCAAGTACAACATACTTTCCGACTAATGATCTGTTTGTTTCGGTTGATTTTTTTTTAAATGTAATCGAAAATACAATTCAATGGATAATAGTTTCAGTAATTATTAAAAAATTAAGCCCAATAGAGTGGAACATTTTCTGTTTTAAAGGAATGAAAATACATTTTTTAAGGCTCCGGTTTTACATGCTCAACAAATCGTCAAAAATAAACTCTCTTGTTTGCTCAAAAATGTCATTTTTCCACTTAATTTTTAGCATAAATTCTAAATTTCGGGTTGATTTCATTTTTTTTTTTCAAATTATTATTAATAATTTTTCATCAAAGTCAAATAATAGATTTTTTTTCCTTGGCTTATTATTAGAATTGCAATTATATAGACATAAGTTATTAGTTTTCTAAAAAATGATTTCTATCGAACAAATGGAGTATAATATATTGTTGCAATTACAACATGGACTTAAGTACAAGTTTAGTAAAATGGTTTGAGACTATGCTTATTTTTCTCTCTCATCTCAAAACAAACAGAATATAATATATTGTTGAAATTATAATATAGATTTAACTACATGTTTCGTAGTGCAGTTTGAGCCCAAACAACACTTATTTGACCCCATTTGCTTCTCAACCGTCTGGTAATTAAGTAAAATGATTTTTTTTTGGGGGGAGGAAAAGCATGAAATGAAAATGGTATTACTTATTCCATTTAGGAAATTAAATATATAGTGGGAGGAGAATAGGGAATCCCGATCTTGCACCATCGGTTGGAGACTCGGGGGTACATTTGGAACCAAGGGAGATGGAGGGAGAGAACCTTACTCTCCTATCCTATCTTGTCATCTCTCTCCATCCAAACATAGGGTAAGAGTAGCAAGACCGACCCAAATTTGTCTCCAACTCCATCTATCTATTAGTTTCGCATAAGCCACTGGCCCACCACCACCACCCAGTTCCTCATGGTTGTTGTAGTTGTATTGAGTCTATTAACATTGGCTTTGTTTAGTCATATGGGTGCATGGGTTTTAGATAGTGTGGTGGGCGTGGGTGGTAAGAGCAATTTCAGTAATTTGATTGTCCTTTTTAGTAATTTAATTTTTAAACTACATATTTTTAATATAAATCTTGCAAAGAGCTCATAAATTTTTTAAACACTATGTTTTCATCCTACACTTACTAAAATCAAAGTTTTTTTATTTATTAAATCCATTGTACCAATCTCATCCTGAATTGCACTGAAAGACTGAAATTAATAAAAGAAGCAAAAACTGCACAACTCCCTATACAAATTTATAATATTCTATCTTACATTACATAATATACTATATATTTACGCTTTTATTGAGCTCCTACAAGCAGATAGATCTCAGTATGCTTCTCTCAGTCACTGTACGTAGTTACCATTCCTTCTTTTGTTTATTTGGTTAAAATAAAATTGAAATTCAGTAATTACTAACAAAGGGATAAACTGCAGACTTATTATATTACAACTGACCACCAACACAAACTATGAAGATGCAGCCCATTATTCATATATAATTTATATACCATTCCTTCTTTTATTAGTAAGATATTGCTGTGAGATCTTATCTGTAGGTAAGCAAATAAGCTGGTGGGTGATGTATATTATGAAATTCAAAAGAGATTGTTATATATATATCTGGGTACGTTGACCAATTACTCACTGAAATTTTTGTATCAACTTTACCAAAAAAAAAAAAAAAAAAAAAAAAAAAAAACAACTTTACCAAACAAGTTTTGCAATATATATTGCAGCACATATTTTTAATTAGTATTAATAATGTTTTTTTTTTTTTTTTGAGAATGTAGTGTTAATAATGTTATGGACAGGGACTTGTCATGGGTGCAAATTATAACACCCTTCAAGAAAAATTAATTTCTATATTTTCTTCTTCATTAATTGAAGATTGGAACTGATAGTGAGTTTCATCAAAATATGGAGAATGGGAAATAGAAATCAATTTCTCTTTTTCTTCTTCGTCTTCTCTCTCTCTCTCCAATTCTTATTTCCTAATTTTTCCCCACAAAAGACAATATTTGCATTAAAATGAATGGGATGGAAAGATAAAAGGAAGAAGAGAATGTGACCATGTACAATATTCACATACGTTGACTTTATTTAGTAGTAAAATAAATGCCATTTCTATATTTTCTTCATCATTAATTGAAGATTGAGACTAATCGTGGGTTTAATTAATATATGGAGACGCTCAAATTCAAATAACAACACTTAATTAAATAAAAACCGTTTCTAAAAAAAAAAAAAAAAAAAAAACCAATCTCTCTCTCTCTCTCTCTCTCTCTCTCTCTCTCTCTCTCTCTCTCTCTCTCTCTCTCTCTCTCTCTCTCTCTCTCTCTCTCTCTCTCTCTCTCTCTCTCATTTCTTTTTAAAAAATATCTTATGCTATTGTTTTATGAGACCTCTCTCTCACAGCATGTGTGAACATTGCATGTGGTCACATTCTCCTCTTAATTTCATTTTGTCATCCTATTCATTAGAGCAACGCATCAGCTCATGCAAACTTTCTATCTATTTTGCACAAAAAAATTACTTTTTCTATTTTACACATCAATTTTTACAAAATATCCACATCAGTCTATCTATTCTACACATCTATTCAATAAAATATTAATTCTTTTACAATTTTTTATTATTTCCTCACTCACTACCCCTCTCTCTCACATACCCAACACTACCCAAAAAAAAAAAAAAAAAACTAAAATGTTAAATGCACGAGCTATATGCACGGTTACTGTAGCACTTGTGCATTTATGCATAATTTTACATCTACTGATGTTGGTATTTTTTTGGTCAAAATGTGCATATCTCAACACCTTTTCTATTTTGCACTTATTTTGCACTTACTAATGCAAGTGCTCTTATACAGATATTTTTGGTTGTGGGGGGAAAATTAGGAAATAATAATTGGAAACAGAGATAAGAGAGAATGATTAATGAATAATTGACTCAAAGAACTTTATATATGAATAACCTCAGTTTTGACTTTAGTTAGTAGTAAAATAAATGTCAATTTTTCAAACAAAAGAAATATTTAACACCCCACTTGTTTGACTGTAAAATATTTTTTGAAAAATATTTTCTATATCTTCAAGTGTTTGTTTCTTTGTAAAATGTGTCAAATCTATAAAACATTTTCTATTTACTTGAAAACCCTATATAAAAACTTGTAAAACATTTTACAACAAAAAATTCCATAAAACGCTTTCCAAAAACAAACATGAATGGCTTCCCACATTCTCTTCCTCACTCGCACACGGACCCTCCCATCTCTAAAACTCTCTCTCGCTGACCCTACACCAGCCCACAGCTCTTTTTTCTCACTTTCAATTATATTTAAAAATATTTTACAGCGAAACAAACATAACGTAGAATACTATTCAATAAATTTTCTGTAGATCAACATTTTGAAACTTACCATTAGGTTACTTGTATAAACTATTTATATATATATATATATATATATATATATTAGATAAAATAACTTTTAATCTTTAATCATCTTAAGATTTAACAAGAATAATGAGCATAAGAGGATAAGTGTTCCATTAATAGGTTCAAAGAAAAAAATATATTTATTTATAAGGGAATTTTGATTTTTGAATCGCACTTCAAACAAATTATAATAGTCATCTTCAGCTATAAGCCTATAACTAGTTGAACACCCATTTAATGCAAGAGAGTTTTTTTGACAAAAAATATTTATATATAATACATATTTTATTAATGAATATTAATAAGCAAAAAGGAAATTTATACTCTATTAAAAAAAAAACTTGCTAATTTAATTAGACTTCGTTTAGAGAAAATCTAACCTAATTTAATAGTATGAATTTGTGTAGTGTTGAGTTGTTTTATGAGAACGAGTTCTAATTAATTTAAACTGACATGGTTTATCACTATGTATAACTTTAAAAACTAAATTTAAAAGAAGTGTGAGCTTTTAAAAACTTATGTGACTACATTAGAAGAAGTAAACAAAAAGTCAAAGATTTCATTTTGTTTATATTATTAGTTGGTATCTCGTTTAATGCACGGAAAAGTTTAATATTATATTGTTGGAAAATTTAGACCCTGTGTGATAAATTTTAAGTCAAATTACCAACTTATTTAATTAGCTCAATCATGAAATGTATTCCAAATTCGTTGGTGATTGGCACAACCATATCACAATATTAAAGTACAACCAAAAGTTAATTTTGACACAAACAATATGGTTACAAAGGAAAAACCTAAACGGGAAAAATCCAATGAGTGATTTATAGGTCACTATCAAATTGAAGTACTGACTAAGACAAAATGGAAGTTTACATTATAAAATATCCCAATCCTTGTATATATCTATAGTTGAACTTACTCTTGTGACTGCTAAGAGCAGCTCCAACCTAGTTGGACTCTTTTATCTTGTGAATCACTTCAATGGTGCATAAATGTCCAATTTGTGTCTAACACACCACAACAATAACTTGATTACAGTAGTCTTGTGCAAGAACTTGACTTTCTATACTCTTTGATCTTCAATTCGATCCCAGAGACAAAGCTTGGTACAAACCCTTGGCGCACAACCATTGCAACAAAATCTCTTCTTTACATAATGTTCTGCTTATGTTTAAAATGACCTGATAAATCTCGAAATATGCTCTAGAATCCTAAGACATGAATCCCAAGGCTTTTTGGTTATTATGAGCCGAAAACTAAAAATTCAGTTTACCCAAGGCTTGATTGATCGACTGGAGTTGAGCTTTAATGAAACTTGATCAATCGAGTTGTAGTCAAGCTTGCAATCAATGTAACATACTTGATAGCTTACGAGCGATTTCTTTTGTCTTCGATGTAGATCTTCAAATACTATCATGACACTAAAAGCTTAAACGCAAGACGCATTTTGGATACAGGTTTCCAGCACTTACAAACTTTGACCCTAACATTTTGGATACATTTGGAATTAAATATCACAGCATTAGGAATTTATCATGATTGTGTTTGTATATGGAACAATACATTCTATCATTTAAAAAAAGTAAGAGGCACCAAGATTCAAATAGAGGGTTTAAATATAGAATAAAATTTAAATTCAATTAAGATAATGCCACGTAAATTTGTGAGGCTCAAAAGTGTATGTTGCACAATATTATGAGTTTTTTTAGAAGAAAATTATGAGATTAATATAAGTCAAACTACTTTGATTTTTTTTAAAAAAAAAATATTATTATATAATAAACTAGTCACTAACATGCACTGAAGTTCAACAAAATATGATTTTATTTCTTTTGTATTTTTTTTGGGTAAAATATTATTTTAGTACCTAAACTTTACCAAAAACATTATGTGACAAGATTCTAATGGATGATATAAAACATATTAGGTTTTATAGTTAGTAATAGCCATTTATTGAGATTGGGTTTATGTATGGAACTGTCTACTCCTTTTTTTTTTAGAGAGTTTCAACATATGATGTTCACTCATGATGATAGTTTTTTATTATTAGATCAAGACACCAATTGGTTTTTGGTGTAGGTGAGAATTGAACTCTAGATCTCTTATTTAGCTATCTACTCTACTGAAAGAAAATATAATGTGACAAGATTCTAATGGATTATATTAAACATATTAGATTTTATAAGGAATCCTTATAAAATTTAAACTCAATTATATATAAATAACATGAAAAAAATGTGGACTTTCAATATATTATATTGTAGCATAAGAAAAAAATTAATAAAAAGTCAAAAAGTTCATTTTATATTATATAAAAATAAATATAGAAATGCATTACTAATAGATACATTTTCTTTACAAGAGATAACAATTTGTGGGGATTCCAACTGAATAGTTAATATAATATATAAAAGTACTATGCTTAAATAAAAAGTTTAATCCAATGAGTTTTGGGCCTAACCATATTATATTAATCACTTTATCTTGTTACTATTATTTAATGTGAGACTTTCACATTTTTTTAATAAAAAATTGTTTAAACAAATGGTAGAGGAAAAATTCTTCTTATAAAGACAAAATAATATCATTGAGTTACAATTCTCTTCGCTTTGCCCAGTTTTTGAAGACAACTCTAATTATTATGGGCTGTTTCGTGGTCAATAGCAACAGCACGTTGCATTTACTTGTAAAACTTAGTTAACTAAATATTTTAGACTTGGTCAGGGAACGACAACACTAAGGCCAAGTTTAGAAACATACAATAAAATATGGGTTAATATGTGAATTTGGTTGAAGATAATTTACAGTCCAGAAGGATACTTCAAAGCCTCCAATATAATGAGGGTAGGTAAGAGTTAACTGCAATCAGTGTACAGCACACTGCAGCCTAGATTTTTTTTCTTCTCCTGAACTACTAATCTCAGCAGTTGATAAACCTTTTAATCAAAGTTTCACCAAAAGAGATAATTTGTTTATCATAGAAACACAAGACAGATAATAACACAAGGTGTTTTTTGAAGGAAGAAGGATTTCACAATACAAACATAAAGCTAGGTAATTTACCATAATGTTGTGATATATAAAGCATATATGCATGTGAAAGTAACAATATCCATGCAAACATTGATCAATGATACTTCACAATTGACACATTTTTATGCCTGTGTTGAATACCAAAAACAAAAACCAAAAAAAAAACAAAAAATTCTTAAAAATATGTATATATTACAATAATGATAAGAGCGTTGGTAGTTAGGACGCGCATCACGGAAGTGTTAATTAACTGCAGAGGGTTGGTTACACCTATCAAAGAATAAGACCACTGTTTACAAAATTTTGTCAGAATCACCAATGTGGACTGTAATATATTGGGTTTGTGTAGGTGACCGCCCAAAGTGTTAAGAGCTAAAGTGGGTCATGTTATAGAAGGTTTTCATATATTAAAAAAATACAGTGAATTGGGTTATTTAATTTGCTCTTTTGGTAAAATAATTGAAGCAATCTGGCTCTGAATTTATAAAGGAAAACAATCACCAACCACTTTCGTGTACTCCACCACATGTACATCACTCACCCGTGTCCTTTATATGAAGTGACATCAAAATTTTCCCACTCCATTCTGTCTATTGCTTCCACTTGAGTATTCTTCACTCTCTTTCTCTGTAGCTCTCTGATATATTTTTCTCCATGGAGTTAGGAAGTATATTACAGTTCCTTGAGAACAAGTCCATTTTAATCACTGGTGCTACTGGCTTTCTAGCAAAGAGTACACCCCTAACTCTCTCTCTCTCTCTCTCTGAGTGTGTTAGTGTAACGATGATTTTAGTGATAAATTTGCTTGTATGGATGCAGTTCTTGTGGAGAAGGTACTGAGGGTTCAACCAAACTTGAAGAAGCTCTATCTTCTTCTAAGAGCTAAGGATGCTAAGTCAGCCACACATCGGTTAAATAATGAGGTATATACATGGTTATATATGGTATATAGCTTCCATTAAGTACAAGACAGAAGTACATATTTCGAACATTCCTTGCCATTCTTGTATTTTCTGCTTCAAGTGTGGCAGGAATGGACATATATATTATAAGCAACTTAATTATCTTTTTTAAGCAACATTTGCATACTAATATTTATAGATCTTACAACTATTGCTCCATTCTCTTTCACTATTTGGCAGTTTTAAATTAATGGCTAGCTATACTAATATTGACTAGTGATCACAATATTGTTGCAATTTTTTTTTAAAAAAAAAAAAAAAAAGATCATAGGGAAGGACTTGTTCAGAGTGCTAAAGGAAAAGTTGGGTACAAATCTAAATTCCTTTGTCTCTGAAAAAATAACTGTGGTGCCTGGGGACATCTCTCTTGAAGACCTGGGCTTGAAGGATTCCATTTTGAGGGAAGAGATATTGAACCAAGTTGATGTCATTGTTAATTTGGCTGCCACTACCAACTTTGATGAAAGGTAATCAGTGAGTACCAAGTTAATTACTACTCCATGGTTTAGCTACTTAACTGAAATACTAATATATACATTTTTTTTTTAATGTCACCCAGATATGATGTTGCATTGGGGCTCAATACATTTGGAGCTAAGTATGTTTTGAACTTCGCAAAAAAATGTGTTAGTCTAAAGGTGCTTATCCATGTATCCACAGGTTAGTAAAGTTCCTTCCCACTTTTACTATTACTACTATTATTTTTTATTGGGGGGAACAAAACTAAGATATATAATTTCTTAATCAAGTGTTGCGTCTTAGATTTTCTTTTGGAATATCATAGTGATAAGGTCAAATTCTTCAATTTTGACTTTTGTTAAAGTCAAATTAGCATTAGCATTCCCTAAAAATCAATTTTTAGTTATACTAGTAGAACCTGCTTATTTACTAGTAGTGTCTCTTCAGCCTATGTATCAGGAGAAAGAGGAGGACTAATTCTGGAGAGCCCATATCGCATGAGTGAAACACTTAATGGGACCTTTGGATTAGACATCGAAACAGAGAAAAGACTGGCCGAGGAAAAAGTGAATGACTTACGAGCCGAGGGAGCTACAGAAGAAGAAATTACGTTGGCCATGAAGGATTTTGGTCTTGAAAGGTTTGTCATCTAACTATAATATTCCCTAAAATCTTAAATGTTTATTCAACCAATTTGGTGCTATCTATGCCTGCATTGAATTTAATTTATTTTAAGTATTATCCTTGTGATTCAACCATGTCTCATATAGCTAGGGGTACATATGAAACTGAAGTAATTAAGTTTGAAAATATTATTTTCTTTTAATACTAAACTGGGATTACGCAAACATTTTTAAAAATTTTGGGATAAGAATAAGATAGCTATGAACAAGACTATAAGTTATTTAGTACGTGACACAATTTGTCATCAATAGGATTTGAGATAAGATAAGGTGCAATAGCTATCAAGAGTTGAGAGTGAGAGTTGAAAAAGCAACTTTCGGTATTGGTCCTTCAATAAAAAAGAACGAAAAAAGAAGAAGTTAAAGTTGAAAGTAAAAGATGGTAAAAATGTTTGTGTGTGGGAGGGGTGAATTGCACCAGCAGTAGTATCCTTGTACTGGGTGGGTATTGCACCCAATTCAAATCCCTCCGTTAGGTATGAGTGATTGGCAATAAAAATGATGTTATTAGTGACTCCATGCAAAAGTAACTACCTACAAATTATAATTTGTCATTCTAATAAGTTGTGAAAAAAAAAATTGTGTTTGTTTGTTGGTCAACAACCAATCATAGGATGCCGTGTCTATGCAGGGACTTAGGGTCCGTTTGGTACATGTGTTTAAAAACTGAAAATTGTTGTTTAAAAATATTTGTGAAAATACATGTGGGTGAAAAAATACGTTGAAATGCATAAAATATTGTTTAAAAAATGAAAATGGTTGTTTAAAAACACAAACCAAACATCCCCTTAGCGTTTGCATGTTTGCTTAGATGATTTCTTTATTTTGCTTTTAGGGTTTTATTAACGTACTAGTATTTGTGTGTTTGTTAGGTGATTTTTTATTTTGTTTTTAGGGTTTTATTAACGTGTATTTTTAGAATATACAGTAGTAAATTATTTTAAGAATTTTTTTATTATAAAAAGTGATTAATTTTCCCGACAGCTTTTTTAATTTTGATAAAATCCATTTACCGGCCGGACCCTTAATTTTTAATACTTTCAGTTTGTTGTGTACTGAAGTTGTTGGAACAAATAAATCCCAATAGAAGTATATTTCCCTATATAAATTTCTCTTTTGAGAGGTAAAATTAGGTCCGTACAAGGGGTACAGGTTCATATTAAGAGTTAAGGCTCCTGATTTATAGGTCACCAATCTAGACAAAATTTTCTGGCTTCAACTTACTAATTGTGTCCTTAAATGAAACAAAGCGAAAGCAACTAATAACGAAGTAATTTTTTTTTTTTCTTTTTGATAAGAATATAACGAAGTAATTAAGAACTTATTGGGGCCATCTTTCACACATTTAAACCCTGAACTGACTCCCCCACCAAACACAAACTACCCCGCTAGCATCAATTATATTTGTAAAAAATGATGATGTTTTCCTCATTCCAAGGCTCTGTAGCGGAGTCGTACCAAGGCAAAAAGGCCACCGTAGGTAGGTTAGGTTTTGGCTTTCAATATATCACGACAAAGAATTAATTAAAACTTTAGGAGGTTAGCTGAAATTGATTTGATGGTCATCATAAATATCCTGGCCCCTACAAAATAAAGAGAACAATATTTTAAGATCAGACCAAAACATTTCGAGTTTCCTTATCTAATGCATTGCTGCCATGTTTACAAACATTCGAAGTCGTTTAATATTATATCTCCAAAAAAAAAAAGTCGTTTTATATTTTCCCATCAAAAAAATACCATTTATATTTTTTTGTTTAATATTTTGACATGTATCTTAGAAATGCATATATATCCAACCCATCCCGCAAGTGCCAGGCGGCCGAATAAAGAATTTTATTAGATCGAATAAATGGTGCAAAATATGTCGGTAAGTCTAAGAAGCAAGGATAATTATTGCTTTTTTTTTTTTTTTTTTTCATAAAAGTTTTTCTAAAATAAATTGTTAATCATTACTCTAAGAACACTTATTAGCATGACTTATAATAAATTTCAAAAGTATATGATGTCAATTTTTTTAAAAAAAAATAGTTTATTAACAATTAGTTTAAATTCATCCATTAACATAACCCTCTTTTTATAATCATTGAAGTTGTAGCTTGTAATTAGTATATAATGCATATTAGATGATATCATATGAAAGTAATGCTATAATAATCCTAATCTATTATCTCAAATATTATAAAATTTTTTATAAAATTTGTTACGTCTGTAATGTCGAAGAAAATATCTGAGCCCGGTGGTACTAGCCACTCTAACATGGGCCCACTTACCCTGTTCATAATATAAGACGAAAATTGGAGTCCATGTGCTATTTATATTAGATAATACTATATGTTAAGGTCTAGCCTTTGTTTGTTTTTTGTTTCTCTTTTCAATAAAAGCCTTATTTCCCATTAAAAAAAAAATATGTTAAGGTTTGTGAGATGAGATATCCAATATTCATTTATTCATCATAAACATGTCATGTTCGTTGAGGATATAGTGCATTTATGATTCAAGCGTTATTGCGGGTCTCCATGTGCCTCACGCAACTGCTACAATGAATTATTAATTATTATGACACAACATTAAGTTCCTACTTAAATGACTTTATATTATTAATTATTATTGTTTGGACCAGATCTCTCAAATTTCATTGAACATATGGGTTACTTGGCACACATGCCCATAAAAAACTGTTAGGAATAGACAAATTCCAAACAGTCGATTCATACAATATTTAGAGGCAGGTCAATCCAAATCTAAACATCACTGTAGCAGGTCAAGTAGGGCCAATTAGCCATATTAAATGGGTTATAATTTAAAACAAAAAAACCTTTACACTAATTCTGAATATTTTATAATAGAAAATATAAACTTTGAACCAGTTTGTATTTTTCAATTTTATAGTCTCAAACCCTTATGCCAATATATATATATAATTAAACCCATGCCCTTATCATTGATATTTTAACAATGGTAATTTTTGTGATTTAAAGATATTTAATTGTCATGGATGCTGGACATTTTTCATATATATATATATTTGTTAATTAATATTTAATTTTTTATTGTTGTTAAAATGTTGCATGCTTAACACTTTATATATTATTTAATTAGTTAAACAACTGAAAAAAAAAAAACATTAGGTTGACCCGAATATGAGCATGGTCAAGTGGGAGTTTAAGAAAAATAAAAATCCATTTAAATCCAGATAGAAAAGGGTTCCAGCTGTAGTTACATAGATTAATAGTATATTGTAATTAACTGAAAAAAAAAAAAATTAAACCTTGCTAGGTCTGTTTTTTGTTTTGTTTTTGTTTTTGAATACCGATTGCTATGTGTTGGTCCTAGGTAGAAGCATTGAATATGATTTTATGAGGTCCATGTGATACCCTTACGCTTTGGTATTAAGCTGTCACACTTTAGCCCTCTTGTCATGTTACTTTAATACGAAGCAACATTTTCAGATCATTTTCAATGAGCGTGTATTTATAGTTGACACTCGGCACAGTAGCAACTACTTAATTAATTATCACCGACTAAAACTCAAAAAGCATTTTCAAGAATTATTCATTTGCGGCACAATATATAAAGTGGGGTACGACACTGTTTTAAAGACCCTAAATTTTGTTTTCCTTGTCGTGTTGGATTTGACTGAGTGGTTTTGGTGCTCTTTTATTGGAACATTTATGATCTACCTAATCGCTTGGCACCATCCATCAGTCTTTATCTCGTACGTGCTCATAATAATTATAGGAATATCAATCCCTTTGAATGTTGCTGCAATAGATGGCTAAACTTCAGATTCATCCAAAAAAAAAAAAAAATCCAAACTTCAGTAATACAAAAGTTACTGTTAGGTAAAAAAAATTACAGTGTGATGATATGATGAATGTCAACAAATCGGTTTGGGTTGAGTTTGTGCTCAATCAAGACTTAAACTGATCATGTTGGGTGGGGAAGAGCAGAACCTGCAGGGTTTGTTTTATAACATCGTTCTTCAAATTTTAGCCAAATGCTTGTGAGGCTAATATATATATAAAATTATTTATTTTATTTTTTAGGCAAAGTAAAGCAAAAGTACTACTACACTTAGTTGTTGTCCATAAATTGAGATTGTTATTATATTTCTGGAGTACACAATAATTTTATCATAAATTGATGTTCTTACGATTTCGAATTGACTTAATCAAAACCCAAATTATTCTTTCTTGGAGCTAAATTAATGAATTAAAAAAATTTTATTTCTAACAAATAATGCATTCAACTATGGGCAATGAATTCTAATAGTCTTACCTACCTTTGTCCAAATATTTTATCAGGGCAAGGATGTACGGATGGCCAAATACTTATGTATTCACAAAAGCAATGGGAGAGATGCTTATAGGGCATCTAAAAGAAAATGAATCTGTGGTTATCTTACGTCCTACCATTGTTACCAGTACTTTCAAAGAACCTTTCCCTGGTTGGGTTGAAGGGATAAGGTGAGAACACAAAATCTTTCTTAATTACATTTGTGCAATGGCAATTAACCCTTGTTCTGAATTATAATTTATTATCATTTTATTTTCCTATAGCATTAATTTCTTGTTTGGTTATGGAGAAAATGAGAGAAAGTGTAGTTTGAATTATATTGCAATTTTAATTTGTAATTACATTTTGATGTTACAGGACTATTGACAGTCTAGCAGTTGGTTATGGTAAGGGAAAACTTACTGTCTTTCTTGGTGATCTTCAGGCAGCCCTTGATTTGGTGAGTTGATTAAGTCAACCATAACTTATTAATTATTATTTATTTACCTATTATAATTTCTTAAGCGTTAAAGATAAAGTGGAGACATGCTTTGAATTGGGAACTCATTTGACATGATACCATAATAAATTATTAATTTTAATTGTTCAAAAAGCTCAAATGGCTAAGAAGCTATAAATTTAATCATTGACCATAATAATTTTAAACATGAGGTTGAATGGGTATAGAGTTTGACCTCAAGATCAGCTTTGATACCATATCTCATTTAATAATTAAGTTAAAAATCTCACATGTTTAGCATAGGGAAGTCAATATTGCACCGGTATCGCCCGTACATAAGAAATATACCGTACAGGGCATTAAGCCGATATTAGTACTCCTCTAAAATGTATAGAGTTTGAACTCACAATTAGCTTTGATACCATATCTCATTTAATAATTAAGTTAAAAATCTCACATGTTTAGCATAGGGAAGTCAATATTGTATTGGTATCGCCCGCACATAAGAAATATACCGTACTGGGCATTAAATCGGTTTTAGTACTCCTCTAAAATGTATAGGAAAAAATACTGGGTTATATTGGCTTGTAGCAGTTGTACCGGGCATATTTCGGGTATTTTGACCGGTTTTGCCGTTCGGCCGGTACAATAAAAAAAAATTAAAAATGTTAAATTTGTGATTTTTTTTTTTTTATAAAAAAATATGTTATTTAATCTAATATATTAGTTAATGTACTTAAGCTAATATTTAGGCTTATAAAATGTGGATTTAAAAATTTATGTTAATAAATACTATAAAAATGAATACATTCATACTTACATAAATAAATACAAACACACACACACACACATAGGTAATCCCTAAACAGTACACCGGTATCAACTAGTACCAAAACATTTTTGTTTCTCTGGCCAAATTGAAATGACATCCGATATGAAATTGATTCCCTTGGTTTAATTACTTTGGGTGAATATGTGACCAAGAGTGTTAGAATATTATAATTAGATGAAATTTTTCTAAAAGTTTAAATTGTTAAAAAAATGTGATGAATTTGATCATTTAGTTTATTATTAAATGAAATGTAAATAAAAATGCAGATACCCGCAGACTTTGTGGTGAATTCTATAATAGTTGCAATGGTAGCTCATGCAAATCAACCTTCTGATGTGATTTACCAAGTGGGTTCTTCAGCAAGCAATCCTATGAGAAACGTGGATCTTCAAGACTACGGCTATCGTTACTTCTCCCAAACACCATGGATTAACAAGGATGGGAAACCTGTCAAGGTTACCAAGGCTTTGGTGTTAGGCGACATGGCCAGCTTCGAAAGATACATGGCCCTTCGTTATTTGCTTCTACTGAAGGTTTGTTCTTAGTTTGGCCAATACATATATATGATATGCATGCTTCGTGAATAAAAATGAGTGATCATAGGTGTATTACTAACTTTTCAATTATTTTTTGGGTACAATTAGTGTGATAATCAATGGTGCTGCCGAGTATGATATATGTGATACTCACCGATTTGAATCCATCTAGAACAAAGTTATAATACACACATTACATTTAACAATTATTAGTGTGTAGAAATAAAAAAATAACTAAATTTATAACATTTAAACTCTAGTAAATTAAATTTAATTGTTTATAGAGAAACCTTTGTAAAAAAAAAAAATTGCATGAGGAATAAACTTTATCACTTTTGAAATGTAATGCTATCATATTTTGTATATATATATTTTTTTATATCTTTGGTTTTGCCTTCTTATTTACTTTTTTTTTTCTTATCATATGTTCTTTTGAACCCCTAAAAGATATTGATAGAATAAAAAAGACTATATATATATATATATATATATATATATATTTTTTTTTTCTATTTTCCTACTGTAGTTTGACACATAAAAAGACAATAGTCAATTAATTATGCTATAAAATATATCAAGAAAAAAAATTCAACAGCGAATCCAACAAAGGCAAAATATAATAATAATAAAAAACAGGAAGTTTGTAATTGTAATAGTCCAATCATTTTTCAATAAAATAGCTGGGTGTGACCAAGAGGGGTGCATGTTATCTATCATCGATTGCCATGTCAAATGTTCTTGCTTCATTTTCCTTTGTCAACCATAGCATTATGGTATTTCTCTCAGCACCATGCATCTTCTGAACTCAAAATGCCCTCAGTTCCTTCTGCTAGCTATATATTATCTTTATTTCAATTGATTTTTTCTTCTTCTTGTTTTACAGGGACTAGAAGTGGTGAATGTAGCGCTTTGCAAGTATTTTCAGGGCACGTATATTAATCTCAGAAGAAAGATCAACTTTGTGATGCGATTGGTGGAACTGTACAAGCCTTACTTGTTTTTCGGGGGCATGTATGTGTATGCTTTTACTTTGGTTCTTGTATTTGCTAAGTTAACCATTTTTTTCCTTCTTCAATATATATTAATATAAGCCTACTTTTGCATATAGCTTTGATGACATGAACACAGAGAGGCTGCGAATGGCATTAAGAGAAAGTGGTGCAGAGGCAGATTTGTTTTGCTTCGATCCAAAATGCATCAAATGGGACGAGTACTTTCTGAATGTCCATTTACCTGGTATCGTAAAATATGTTTTTAAGTGATATCCACAAGTGGATTATAGTATTGTGTTTTCAGAGTTTGTACTACTTTTAAAAACATGTGTGTTCCTCTAGAGTAACTTACATAGAAATATCTGTTCAACGCAGTCTATTATTGCTGCAAATTTATTTGAGAACTTTGGCAAGTGTATTAATTATGATATGTTCTAGTGTTGTACTAAGGGATGTGATGGATTTCTGTTACCAATATGATAATGAATTAAATATATATATAAAACAACAAGAACTTCATTATTGTTTTTGCTTTCATTATGGGAAAAAAAAAGATTATGATATTCATTCTTTTTGCTGTCATTATGAAAATCTGGGATCTGCAGCTTGTTTGGGAGGAAATATGGGCTTGTTTGGAATCTTTGGATATATCGAGTTTGTTTGGAATTAATGTGACGAAAAGTTCAGTTTATTTGAATTTTTAGCTTCTTTTTTGTATTATTCATAAATCTTATTGCACTTTTTGATACTATTTATAAGTCTCATTGTACTATTCAGCTAGCATTTAATTTTTTAACATTTTTAACAAAAAGTTTTCAATTTCAACTAAATAAACTGTTCCCAAATGGACCCATCATCTTGGAAAAATGTATCCTGAGACTTGTTTACAAGAAAGTAAACAAGCCTTGCTTCTGATCTTTTGTTTTTTTTTTTTCTCCACATAGTACCCACCCCCTCCCTTCTCTTTTTCTCTCTCCTCTTTTACTTTCTATTGTGGTCTTTTCTGGCACGTTCGAGATGGTTAGCCCTGTTAGGCTCGAGATTTTATTTGAGAGTCTAAGCCCAAAGCTTAACATTTATCCAAAGAAGAGTAATGGTTACTGGTGTACCTTTTTTTTTATTACAAAGGAAACCTACCTTGAAATCAAAGGAAGGAAGTATGGATAATGAATGAAAGTTTGATATGTATCCAACTATAAAAGGAGTCCAAATCTTCTGTCTCATCAATTGTGCTCCACTTCATGCTCCACCAATAAAACTTGGACAGCTAGCCTTTCTCATTAAATGAGATAACTCTGACTTTAACGCTCACTTACTGACGTTAACGTTAAAATCCCTTTTTTTTTTTTCTTCCGTAGCTTTTTATTTCTTCTCCGTTCCGGCTTTTGGTTTCTTTTTTTTCTCTTCTCCATGTGGTTTGTCTCTTGCCACAGCTTTTGGGATTGATTTGGTACCCGTTTGGATTCAACTGAATGTGGCGTTTACGTTTTGCGTTTTCAGACTTTTTTTTTTCCCCTGCACGTGAACAGTAATATCACATGATTTTACTGTGCATGGGACAAAAAACACTGTTCATGTACTGTTCACGCACTGTTCATGTACTGTTCACAGGTCCCACAACACTATTCACACATTTAAAAATTATTTTGCTACAGTGTTTTCAGTTTTCAGTTTTCAATTTTCAGTTTCAGCAAAAATAAGTTCAATCCAAACGTACCCTTGGACTCTTCCCCTATTTTGTCTCATTGTAATCCTTCCTCCCAAAGTCAGAGTTCGGCTTTTGCTTTTGTTTTTGTATGCCACAAAGGTCCTTTTGTCCTATAGGTGCAGATTTGTTTCAACTTTTGAGAGACTCCTGCTGCAACAAGCAACCTTCAAGGCTTTCGAGGATTTTTTTTTTTTTTCTCTTCTCTATGTGGTTGACGTCTCAAGTGTTCATCTTCATCCTCACTTCGCCCCAGTTACAGACACATCCTCACTTCATCTTCCAGTGTTCATCTGCTTCTATTGGTTTCTACAAAGTGACTTGTCTATGGTGATAGTGGTGTTTGATTTTTGTTCCATTATGAAGCATGTGGAAAGAAAAACATTTTTGGATGATGTAAAGGTTGTAGTTAGTAAATAATTGGGGTTGATGGATTTTGTATTCTACATGTTTGTTGAAATTCTTAAATGAGTGACTGGAAGAAAAAAAAAGAAAAAAAAAAGAAAGGGATTTTAATGTTAACGTCAGTAACGTGAGTGTTAATGTCTGAATTGTCTCATTTAATGAGAAAGGCTAGCTGTCCAAGTTTTATTGGTGGAGCATGAAGTGGAGCATAATTGATGAGACAGAAGATTTGGACTCCTATAAAAGGATAAAACAATATATTATGTACAATGATAAAAGTAAAAGTTAATAGGACAATAAATATCCATTGATAGAATAAAACATAACAATAGACTTTCAGTAATAAGATAAAACCGAAACAAAAACAGTCTCACCAGTAGGTGTAGTTCATTACAAAAGCAGTAAAAGTTCAGTAAGTGGCATATCTCAATAGTAACAAAAAACTACTAATTCAGTGGTAGTAAAACTATGAAATTAAATAAGGCTTTTCATATTAATTTTTTATTAGAGGGAGAAATTATGAGTGTAGTGGGGATCGAGGGATAGAGTATAACCAACTATGTATAACAGTAAATTGACTAAGTTCCCTTGTTAAGAGCATTAGCAATGGGCCTGTCAAATGCCAAATGTAAAGTGCATTTGGCATACAGGCCCAGAATAAGCTCAGCAACTGGATGGCTAAACTAGGGAGAGGCCAAATTTTTTTGGCATAGCGCTATGAGATGGTACTATAGCGCTATGCCAAAACAATTTAGCGTATTTTAATCCGTTCAAGCCCCTCTCTCTCTTGCTACAGTACCCGGTTATTGCTCTCTCATCCCCTCTCTTTGTCTCTCGCCATTGTCAAGCTTCTCTCATCCCCTCTCTCTCTCTCTCTCGCCGAATCACCAAGCCGCTGTCACCAAGCTCTCTCTTTCTCTCCGAATCACCAAGTCGCTGTCACCAAGCCTCTGCTGAATGCCGATTCACCCTCACCCATCTCCAAATCCCTTTTACCGATTCACTCATCTCATAAACCCAACACTTTAGATACCCATGTAGAGAGGGAAAATTCCCGACCTATCACAAGCTGACACGTCACATTACCAAGTCCACAAAATATAGCCAATTACAAAGCGCCACGTATTGCTACTAGGTTTTGCTATCACTACTCAGAAACCAACAGAAATTTGCCAAGTGTCATGCAAAAACCAATCACGCATCAGCGCACGTGTAAGCAATGACACAAGCAGCTTCGCACGTGTAAGCGATGACACAAGCAGCCTCGCACGTGTAAGCGATGACACAAGCAGCCTCGCACGTGTAAGCGATGACACAAGCAATCCAGCATGTGTAAGCGATGACACAAGCGGACCAATCAGGCTGTGACATGTGTCACCAATCAAACTCCGCCACGTGTCGCTCACCCACCTCTAAACTCCTATAAATAGAAGCCTTCCTAAGGCATTAGGAGGGGGAACCAAGCCATCTGAAGCATTCAGAAGTACAGAAGCTCTGCAGGAATCAAGCCTCAAAGCCTTCAAGAACTTCAAGAACTTCAACCTCAAAATCGAAGAACATTCGAAGCAGAATCATCCAACTTATCTGCCTAGATCCTAAAGTTTGCGGGAATCAAGCCTAAAGTGTCCGAAAACATCAACAAATCACAAATCAGTGAAGCTCTACGGATTCAAGCCTCCAAAGCCCCGAAGAACTTCCACCATAAACCTTCGAAGACGAAGAACACACGAAGAACACGAAGAACGTGAAGAACAAATGATTTCTAACAAGCTTATGGCCAGAGATTCATTGTAATTCCGTTTCAACAATCTTCGATCCATCCCTCAACCAAATTGAAGGATATTTGGTGTTCAAGTCAAAATCACATTACCACAATTCCAATCAGCAAATCTTCCAAGGAGATCGAATCAGAGGATCATTCTTTTGTAATTTCAGAGAATTGTACCACACAATCATCAATATAAATTCGCATTTGTGAAACTATTTTACTTGTTTGATTTATTTTGAACTAGAAATTTAGTCGCTTACAAATTCTGGCACGCCCAGTGGGACATCTCTGCCTCTCATCTCATTCTCCTTTAAAGAAAGAAATCTTCATCATCTTGCTACCAACTTCAATGGCCTCTAGCAAGAACATTCAAGCTTCAACAATAGCTACTTCAACTAGACTTGGTACGGCTACCACCAACAACTGCATTGGTGTAATCAATTGTAGCCAACCCAAAGCAAACAATCAACGTCAATCTCAATCAACCAAGGAAGCCAAGGTCCAGACAATCATCTCCTTAGACCCTCTCACAAGAAACAAGGTCATCAACAAGGACATCTCCACCTTGGAACACCTCAAGTATGGGGGTAAATCCCCTTCTTCCTTCATAAGAAGTTGGTCACACGATTTCTCTCCCATCAAAGGGAACCCAAAAGATGAGATTTCACGTGCTGACTTCAAATCACTTTCTTCTCCATCATCTTGGGAAGTTGTGTCAGTCATGATGACTAACACCTCTACCATGGAAGAAAAGATGGCTGAAATGGAACAAAGGATTGTCCTTCTCACAAAAACACTTGAAGATAAGGACCTCCAAATTACAACTTTAATGAATAAACTCGAAGTACAAGATCTTGGTGAATCAAGCCATGGTCATAAATTCACATCTACAAAGGATGATGAAGGGAGAGAAATTGAAAACACTCCCCAACGAGAACAATCTACTTCAGTTGCTTCGTTGTCAGTCCAACAATTACAAGACATGATAACAAATACCATCCGAGCACAATATGGAGGTTCTTCTACAAGTTCTCTCACATATTCAAAACCCTACACAAAGCGCATCGACAACATGAGAATGCCAAATGGGTATCAACCCCCCAAGTTCTTGCAATTTGATGGCAAAGGAAACCCTAAGCAACACGTTGCTCACTTTGTAGAAACTTGTGAGAATGCAGGGACTCAAGGAGGCCTCTTTGTAAAGCAGTTTGTCCGTTCACTGAAAGGGAATGCCTTTGATTGGTATACAGACTTAGAGCCCGAGTCAATCGATAGTTGGGAACAACTTGAAAGGGAGTTTCTCAACCGATTCTACAGCACACGACGTACGGTAGGCATGATGGAGCTTACCAATACTAAACAATGGAAGGATGAGCCCGTCGTTGATTATATCAATCGGTGGCGTTCTTTGAGTCTAGATTGCAAGGATAGACTTTCTGAAATATCTGCTGTAGAAATGTGCATCCAAGGCATGCATTGGGGACTTCTTTACATCCTTCAAGGGATAAAGCCTCGAACATTTGAAGAGTTAGCAACTCGTGCGCATGACATGGAGCTGAGCATTGCTAGCCGCGGAAGTACAAACCCTCCCATACCTGAGGAAAGCAGAAGGGAAGTAAAGAGGAATGATACAAAAGTCAGCCTCAAAGACCCAATGGTTGTTAACACTGCCGAAGTCAAGGTTCCAAAAAGAGGAGCAATTGCAAAAGAAAAACAGCTTGAAGGATGGCAAAAGAACGAAGTGCGTCGCCTGAATTTTAAGGAACGTGAGCAAAAAGTATATCCGTTCCCCGATGAAGATGTGCCAAACATCTTAGAACAACTATTGCAGTTGAAGCTGATCGAATTGCCAGAATGCAAGCGGCCAGAAGACATGGGGAAAATTGATGACCCTAACTACTGCAAATATCATCGCATCATTGGCCACCCAATCCAAAAATGCTTTGTCTTCAAAGAACAAATCATGAGGCTTGCCAAAGAAAACAAAATTGATCTAAACTTTGATGAAGTTGTTGGGTCAAACCATGTGACCGTTGCTTGTGATGTACTTTCAACTCTCAGGTAGGGGGCAAACACCATTGGAGACAAATTGATTGACAATAATGGCGTAAGGATCGGCCCCATCAATGGGAAGTTCCTTAAACACTTCTACACTTGAAAATCAAGGATTGCTCCTCGGTAAGAGCTTAAACTACCCACTCCAACGCTGCAAAGGTACATGATGTCTTCCCATTGCCTTTGAAAGCGTACAAATAAAGAAAAATGAATCCCACTCTATGTCACCAATTGCTAGTGTGGCGTAGTGGTTGGATGCCCATGTCGCCCTTGAGGCCGTCTCGGGTTCGATTAGTGGTGATACCCACTATTGCACACTAAGCCCCCCTTTTTTGCAAAAAAATCATCCAAAAAGAAATCAACAAAAAAAAAAAAAAAAAAAAAAAAAAAAAAAAAAAAAACAAAAAAAAAAAAAAAAGAAATTATCCAAAAAAAAAATCATCAAGGAAAAAGAAATTATCAAAAAAAAAAAATCATCAAAGAAGAAGAAATTATCAAAAAAAAAAATCTGTTGAACTACGTGATGACTTGATCCCTCTCCGGGGTACGTAGGCAGCTTAGTACTTGTCACTAAGTTTAGTCACATGGAAAGAAGAAGGATGGCCAGTCTAACTTGAGGAGTTTTCTAACAGTCATCAATGCGCTTTTAAGGTCTCTTTGGTTGGTAAGGCATTGCCCATCTTCTTGTACCTTGCAAGTTTAAGCTACACCATTTCTCTTCTAAGTTGTGCCACTTCATAGCTCTGAAATTAGAACCACATCATCTCCCTTCTGAGTGGTGTTGTTTCACATCATGTCTCTGAAATCTGGATGACGTCAATTTCTTTCGGAATGATGGTAGATTATATATCTGAAGTCGGTGTGGCATCATCTCTCCTCTATGGGCATGTTCGTGCAATGTCAAAATTTTTGGTAGCATGTTTTAACATCTTCAAAGTCTTGATAGCGTGCTTTGGCATCTTCAAAGTCTTGATAAGGACTCCTTGCATCTTCAAGGTTTTGTTGGCATCTCCTTGCATCTTCAAAGTCTTAATGAGAAGTCCTTGCATCTTCAAAGTCTTGATAAGGACTCCTTGCATCTTCAAGGTTTTGTTGGCATCTCCTTGCATCTTCAAAGTCTTAATGAGAAGTCCTTGCATCTTCAAAGTCTTGATAGGGACTCCTTGCATTTTTAACATCTTGTTGGCATCTCTGAAATCTTGATGTCTGGCTACAGTGCTATACGCCCTTGATGTCTGAGCGATGTTGCCTCTGAAAATTGGTAATGTTGTAGCTTTATTATAAAGGTCCATATCGGTGCAACTTCAATGTGAGTGCAAGTGCTAATGTGGAGTGTTGACGCAGCTTTATGACAAAGATGAACGTTGGCACAGCTTCGGTGCGAATAAAGTGTTGACATAGTTTCAATGGCAATGTGGAGTGTTGACATGGCTTCATGAATGTTGACATGACTTCTGTGCAAATGAAGTTTCGATGTGGCTTCATGAATGTTGTCACGGCTTCGGCGAATGAAGTGTTGACGTAGCTTCAATGGCAAAGATGCAATGTTGGCATGGCCTCGGTATAAATGAAGTGTTGACGTGGTTTCATGGCAAAGATGAATGTTGTCACGGTTTCGACATGGATGAAGTGTAGATGTGGCCTCAATGCAAATAAAATGTCGAGGCAACTTCATGACAAAGTTGAATGTTGGCACGGCTTCAATACAAGGACAGATGCTGGCACGGCTTCGTGGTAAAAACTCTTGATGCGGCTACGTTGCAAAGACTCTTGAAATGGCTGCGTTGAAAAGACAAGTGTTGGTGCAGCTTAATTGCCAAGAAAAGCATGCTGCATAACAAAAACAAGCAACAACAAAGAGCTTATCAAAAGAAAATCTCATGGCACGTCTAAAAAATAAAAAAAAATATATAAAAAATCAAAGAGAGCGCTTCATTTCTAATATCTAGCCTGTGAAAAAAAAAAAGTCAGTACGAATAAAGCAGGTCATAAAGAAAAAAAAAATATGTAAATTAAAAAAAAAAGAAAAAAAAAAAGAAAAAAAAGAAAGGCATAATTTCTCTACACTTAGAGTATTATGCTACCCACAAGAGATGCTGCTTGTACAATTTAATGAATACCCGGGTGGCTTTATATAGAAAACTTCTGAGAGACAAGACAAAAAAGGAAAAAGAAAAGTAGGCAAGTCATTAAATGCTGCCACCGAACAATTGGAGCTCAAAATCGGATTTTGCAAGCTCAAATGTACTCAAAGTCAAGGAAATCTGCATCGAATTTTGAAAATAAAAGATGACATTTAATGCAGAGAAACAAAAAAATGGCGGCTCACCACTTACCTTTTGACCCTCAAGTCTAAACGCAGTCACCCTCCTGACAGAGCAGCCATCGTAGAGTGGACTAAAAAGTCTAAAATGGCAACAAGTTTAACAATGCCTGCCGACACCTCTTCCGGATTTCTAAAATTTCTGACAAGATTTTACAAAAAATCAACCCACAAAAATCTTCTAAGGACTTTGATGTACAAAACCCAGAAAGATCTTCAGCAACGGAGCCACCACACACCGCCACGCACGGCTTCAAAATTCCCAAACGACCCGCGGGTTTCTCTTTCAAGTCTGCGTAAATCTAAGAAGAATTTTACAAAACCAATGCCACCACTAGATCCATCGACCTCCGATCTACAAAACCCAGGAAAATCAGCCCCAAAAGTCCTGCCACGCGCTCCCAAGCGACGCCACGATCTTTCAAACGACCCGCGGCCTACTCCTTCAAATCTGTGCAAATCTGCCCATGATTTCACAAAACTGACAAAACCATGGTCTTCTACGACCTTAGATCGACAAAACCTGAAAATTTCAGGTCCAAAATCACCGTCACGCGCCGCCAGAAGATCTCCCGTTCACTGCCTCAACGAACCGCCCTTCCACGCGCCGTCATCCTACTTCACGCGCTCGCACGTGCCACATGTGCCTCCAGCACTATGACGTCATGGATGACGTCATCCTCAACAACCGGTTGACCCGTTTGTCCAGGCCGACCCGGTTTGACCCGTTCATCCTGACCCGGTCCGAACTACCTAAAAAAAAAAAAAAGAGAGAGAGAGAGAAAATACTTTGACCAAATGGACCTTTGACCTTGACCAAAAAGTCAAAAATTTCAAAACGGACCTGTCCCACTCAATTTTTCGAGTACATTCCGATTTTGGGAAGCATTTCTTCATTCGAGGCTCGAAAATTGTGCAAACATCCAATTTCCAAAAAGTTGACTTTTGTGCAAATATTGACCAAACGTCAAAATTTTTAAGATGGACCTATTTTACTCAATTTTTCACGTACATTCCGATTTTGGAGTCCGTTCCATCATTTGAGACTCGAAAATTGCACAAATGACTCGATTCCAAGGTAGTTGACTTTTGTGTTGAAATCGACCTAAAGTCAAGATTTTCAAGCCAGACTTGTCTTGCTCAATTTTTTGTGGCTTGAAAACCACCAATCTGACCCACTTCTCTGAAGTACTAGCAGTGTCCAAAACTTAAACTCCTGAGATCAAAATTTGAGATTCATCCATTTAATTGGGATCCCCTCAGGGTTATTTTCCAAACTTCATCAAGACTTCCCTCTCAAAATACAAATGAAATCTCACAAGTGTGTCTCGAACTTGAAATTACACCGAGTCATTAGTTCAACCTACCATTCCTGTTCGGTGCCTACTAGTCTCCAACTTACCATTCTCATTCGGTGCCTACCATTCCCACCTACCATTCCCATCTACCGTTCTCACCAAAAATTCTCAACTACCATTCTCAACTACCTATCTACCATTCTTCGTCTCTCCACTATAAATAGAAGGGCCGGATTCATCAAGAACTCATCAAAAAAAAAAAAAAAAAAAACACACTGAGTCATGAAATGAAGATTTGCTTCTTTCAGATTTTCAAGTCCTTATTTTCACAGCCATTTCTCACTATGGCCTCATCATTCTCAACACCTAGCAACCGGTATTGCTTCATAATCGGTTTGAGATCAACCCTCCCATGGTTCGGTCGAAACCCTATTTACAACATCATTGCAGTTTTGAGATCCAAACAAATTTTGTTTCTCCACTTAACGACCACCTTTGTCTACAAAATTACTCATAACAAGGTCTGTATCGGCCTCCCACACTTCCGTGGATTTGGTTGGCCAGGAAACCCAAGTCCAGCAGAGACACCTGTTCCTAACCTCAGGTCTCCCGTAGTCTCTCTCCAATTGCTTGGTCTTCCAGCAGAAGCAATGGTTCGGAATAAACAGCAACTTGGCTGGTTTCAAAGACCAGAATCACAAGTTAGCTCCATCTTTCATTTTTCTGTGCTTTTCCAACAAGTGGCAGTAGGTGAAGATGGTAAAAAGTGTTGGGGTATCCTACAAATTGTCTTCCATCCAACACTTGAAACAACCTTCAAGGCACCAGCTCATCAGAATTCAGCCTTTGGTGCCGGTAAATGGTCACCAATGCCTTATTCCATGTCCCCACCACTATGGGACCCAAAGGTCATCGTTGCTGGTACCTCAAAACTCACTTTCTGAAATTACTCCAACTTAAAATCAGCTTGAAGAATTTCAGAAGGTACTCTTCTGAAATTACTTCAACTTAACGTCCGTCAGCATGGTCCCATCATGCATGCACATTCTACGACTTACTGATGGACCTCATTCAGCATGCAGTCAGTCCCGGATCCCAAGGTGTACTTCCCAGAGACACCTACACTAGAAGGTCCCCAATGTACGGGGTCAGCACCATGGTGGTGTATGTTTCACCCATTCACTTCGCTTCATCTCCGTCTTCTTCACCACCAACACCAGCATCACCAGAATCCATACTCTTCTGAAATTACCTCAACTTAACCTGAGTGAAACAATTACACATGTGCATTCAACCACTCTCCCACATGTCCTCGTCGTAATCCAAGGTATATTCTTCGGAAATTACTTCGCCTGGACTTCTTAAAAACACAAGGTTAGCCCCATGACTCTGCATGCTGTACACAGCCACCATTCTCTCATCTTCCCCATCTTCAACATCTTGTGATCACCGCCAACGATCCAAAATACTTTCCTAAAATTACGTCAACTTAACCTCTGTTGAAATGAGTCAATCTTGCAAGTACATCCAACTTCTTGCAAATAACTTTCCCCTTCACCAACCCACTTCAAATACCATAGAACACTATTTTGAAGTTACTTCAACTTAAACTATGCTGAGAAGGCTCGGTCACGCAAGTACATTCAAATACTGGCAGACCCTTTTTCGGTCTCATCAAAGCCTTTCATATGGGTAGGTCTACTCTTCGGAAATTATCTCATCCTGCTGAAAGCTCCACCACCTTCAACTACTTCACTTAAAGAGTCAAGTACAAAAATCCATTTTCGAAACTCATTCCCACACCACACTCCAAAACTGTGTGCGTGAACGAGTCTCGAGGGAGCATTTGTAGAGAGGGAAAATTCCCGACCTATCACAAGCTGACATGTCACATTACCAAGTCCACAAAATACAGCCAATTACAAAGCGCTACGTATTGCTGCTAGGTTTTGCTATCACTACTCAGAAATCAACAGAAATTTGCCAAGTGTCATGCAAAAACCAATCACGCATCAGCGCACGTGTAAGCAATGACACAAGCAGCTTCGCATGTGTAAGCGATGACACAAGCAGCCTCACACGTGTAAGCGATGACACAAGCAATCCAGCACGTGTAAGCGATGACACAAGCAGACCAATCAGGCTATGACATGTGTCACCAATCAAACTCCGCCACGTGTCGCTCACCCACCTCTAAACTCCTATAAATAGAAGCCTTCCTAAGGCATTAGGAGGGGGAACCAAGCCATCTGAAGCATTCAGAAGTACAAAAGCTCTGCAGGAATCAAGCCTCAAAGCCTTCAAGAACTTCAAGAACTTCAACCTCAAAATCGAAGAACATTCGAAGCAGAATCATCCAACTTATCTGCCTAGATCCTAAAGTTTGCGGGAATCAAGCCTAAAGTGTCCGAAAACATCAACAAATCACAAATCAGTAAAGCTCTACGAATTCAAGCCTCCAAAGCCCCGAAGAACTTCCACCATAAACCTTCGAAGACGAAGAACACACGAAGAACGTGAAGAACAAAGGATTTCTAACAAGCTTATGGCCAGAGATTCATTGTAATTCCGTTTCAACAATCTTCGATCCATCCTTCAACCAAATTGAAGGATATTTGGTGTTCAAGTCAAAATCACATTACCACAATTCCAATCAGCAAATCTTCCAAGGAGATCGAATCAGAGGATCACTCTTTTGTAATTTCAGAGAATTGTACCACACAATCATCAATATAAATTCGCATTTGTGAAACTATTTTACTTGTTTGATTTATTTCGAACTAGAAATTTAGTCGCTTACAACCCGTTTAACTTTTCACTCCATCACTCTCTCTTCAAACCGAGATTCTCAAGGGTTCTCAAGGGTTTGTGGGTTTGGATTAAAATTTTGTTTGCAAAATCTCAAACGAAGCTTCGTTGGTCTCTCAAATCAAATCAAAATCAAATGCAAAGCAATTTACTAGGTGGGTTTTGATCCATGTTCGAGTTTTTGTTTTTGTGTTTGTGTTTCTTTTCTCTTTCTGCAAGAAAAAGGGGGATTTAGCTTATGTTTGTATTTGGGTTTTGATCTAAGAATTGCTGTTGATGTTTGCAGAGGTGGGATTCAGCTTCATCACGAGGGATTTTCACTTTCTGTCGGATTAGCATCTTCAGAACCACAGCTCAAGTTCAACTTCAATTACCAAAATCCCAATTTTATCAAAATCCCAATTTTATTAGATAATCGGTGTTCTTGTTTACTGATTTTTTCTTCAACAAATTAATATGTTGTATTCATAGGTTCTATAAGTGGTTTTTGTTATGTTCAACTCTATGGTTTTATTTGATTTCTATTTGTACATGTTGGCCATGTATGGGCGGTGTTTGTAGATATATTATGCAAAGTATATTTTGAGTTATATTTGCTGCTGTATTCTATTAATATTTGGTTGTGTAAAGGGCTTGTATTTCTGTAACAAAAAATTATTGTTGTATATATAGTCAAAATAGATTGATTAGGAGCTGTCAACATATATTGTTTTGATTAGGAGTTGTCAACATATATTGTAGGATGTTGCTATACATGAGAAGCTGCCACCAATCATAATATGTGAAGGCTTTGAACTCTTGTAGATTTGGTTAAGTTTGTATTTCTAATTGTAGTAATCACTTATCACAAATACTTGAACTCTTGGACTTTGTGAGTTGGCTCTAATTGACTTCATACATTAACTGTTTTAAGTTCCTTATTTAAAAGGGATGGATACACAAGAAGAGATAACACGATATGCTAATATCTCACAAATGGATGATGATTTTCTAGCACCATTTTGAAGTGGGTCTCAAAATACTTCTATGCCCATCCAAGAGTCTTGTCTGGAAGTTGAAATTGTCACCTCTAATCCAACAAAATGTGGTGGCAACTTAGTGTAGATGAGGACAACCTCCTCATCTCTGCATGGCTTAACATTAGCATGGATACCGTGCAAGGTACTGACCAAAGGGTGGAAAAATTTTGGTAGAAAATTTGGCAATACTTTTGCGAGAACAATACTTACGAAACCACACATTCTGCTTCCTCCCTCCAAAGTTGATGGGGAAATATTAATAGGGAGACAAGTAGGTTTGCTGGGTTCATGGCAAAAATTGAAGCCCGAAATAAAAGTGGTGGGATTGACGAGAACAAGGTATAAATTATATTGCAATGGTGTTACAATATTAATTTCTGAATAGATTCAAGACACTAATTATTTATTTATTTTTTTTAAAAAAATTAGTTGAAAGATGCAAAGGAACTATATAAAGCTTCACCCGCTCCAACAACTGGCAAAAAAACAGCTTTTGCATTTGAACATTGTTGGGTTGTGTTGAAGAACCAACCAAAGTGGAGTATGCCTAAGGAAAGATCAAAAGGGCTCCCTCAAACTCCAAGTTCAATTGATCAAGTTGGTAGTAATGATGATGACACAATGGAGGTAGAGAGACCAATTGGCAGAAAAGCCGAAAAGGCCAAGCGAAAGAGAACAGATGGTGATAAGGGTTTTGATGATAATTTGGCGAAAAAATTGCAATATCTTCAAGAATCACATGAACAAGACAGAGAGGCTTTTCACATCAAAGCGGATAGGGTTCAAGTGGATGCGCAAAGAGCTGATATTGAAAAGGAAAGATTTCGTCTTGAAACTATTCGGGAGGCGCAAAGAGCTGATATTGAAACCCAAAGGCTTCGTCTTGAAACTATTAGGGAGGAGGGAAGAATAATGACCACGGATACAAGTGGCATGAATGACAAAGAAGATGACGTCTTGTCATAACTATATTTTGGTAGTAAATTATATATGGGTTGGGGTTTGGTATATGTAGATGATATTTTGTTTCAATCTTATTTTGGTAGCGGCTTATTTTAAGCGTAGGTTTGGAACATGTAAATGATGTATTGTTCCAACTTGATCAATTGGCAGTAGGTTGGGCCACTTACGTAATCACATCATTTTTGCTTATATGAAGAACTGTTAGGTTCTAAAGACTTAGGAATTAATGTATTTAGAACTCTAATGTGTAATGTTGGCAAACCATGATCAAAACAGTTGTTAGTCTTGTTTAGACTTGCTCAAAGTGTGTGCATTGTATGTAAAGTTGGAATCGAGTGGCTGCAGAAGTATTAGTGACTTTCGGCCTGGCTCGATCGATCGAATCTCAGGCAAAATGTTTTTTCTGTAGATTTTTCCAACTCAGCCCTACCTTATTAAAATGTGTAGGGTTTTATGTTTTGCTCTAAGTATAAAAGGCAAACCCTAGCCACGTTTTTGAGGTGGCTCTATTTGCTATGTGTGTGAATCTCTTGTGAGATCTAGAGGTGGTCGCCTTCACACATGCTTAGGATTATCAAGAAGGAGATTTTATTGAGAGCTTGATGATCATTCAGTTGCTGCACTAAAAGCTTAAAGAAACACAAGCGGGTGTGCTTGTACTTGCTGGATAATCCAAGAAAGAAGGAGTCCGTGGTCTCGGAGCTTGTACGTGATCGTGTCAGTAAGTTTCTACTGGTGGGTAGCAATAGGATGTTAGTGGTGTAAGTCCTATTGTAAAACTTCGATTCTTTCATAGTGGATTCAGGTTTACCTTGAGGATAGCTAGGTTAAATCCTCCCCAGGTTTTTACCAGTTTGGTTTCCTGTGTCATCATATCATTGTGTTATTTATATTTCTGTTGCTATGCATGATATGATTGTCTGATTGTGATAACCTAGATCTGAAATTTGGACTAAGTAATAACTTGGCTAATTAACTAGGTTAATCCAATTGTATTGTAAGGGGTCTAAAAACGTACAAGTGGTATCAAAGCGGGTAGCTCTCTTGTTGTTGATCTTTTGATCTCTGAGCTGATCCTTGACCCATGTTGTCATGAAACACAGACATTCTCTTATTATTCCTCCCCACTTTGATGGGAATAATTATGCTTATTGGAAAGTAAGGATGAGAGCATTCCTGAAATCAATTGACGAGAGAGTTTGGAACTCCGTCGAATACGAATGGGAGAAGCCCACTACTCCTGTTAGTGAGTGGCAAACTTCTCAAAAGAAGCAACCGCGTTCAATAGCAAAGTTATGAATGCTATCTTCAACGCTGTTTCTATGGAGGAATTTAAGAGAATCTCTAATGTTGAGGTTGCTCATACTGCTTGGAATATCCTCCAGACTGTGCATGAAGGCACAAAGGCTGTTAAAATCAATAAATTGCAGCAATTAACTTCTAAATTTGAAAGCATTAGGATGTCTGATGATGAATCTTTTGATGAATTTTATGCTAAACTTAATGATATTGTTAATTCTACATATAATTTGGGTGAAATCTATGATCAATCTAAAATTGTTAGGAAGATTCTTAGATCTTTGACTGAAGATTTTAGACCCAAAGTGACTGCCATTATTGAGAGCAAGGATGTGGACTCCATCCCTGTTGATGAACTTGTAGGATCTCTTCAATTCTATGAGTTGGACCTACTTAAGACTAGCAAAACAAAATCAATGGCTCTTAAGTCAGTTGATGATGTTGATGTTGGTAGATTTGATGATGAGCTCTCTGCTACAGAGATTGCTTATCTTGCCAAGAACTTTAAGAATTTCCTTAGAAACAACAACAGAGAGATTGCTTATCTTGCCAAGAACTTTAAGAATTTCCTTAGAAACAACAACAGAAGGGCAAGAGATAAGAACACTGTTGAACCTAGAAATTTTAGGAAGAATGATCCCACTAAGGTTAACAACACTGACAAACCTAGAGAAAAAGTAGGTCAATCTTCAAATAGTTCTATGGGTCCTCAGTGTTTTGGATGTCAAGGGTATGGTCACATGGAATTTGAATGTCCTACTTACTTGAAGTCTAAGGGTAAGGCTATGGCTGTAACCCTTAGTGATGGTGAAGTTTCTGATGATGAGTCTGGTTGTGACGAGGATGGAAACTTCATTGCTTTCACTGCTACTCCTGTAGTCAATGAAAGTGTATCTACTGAAGAGAACCCTTCTGATGGGAAACTTTCTGAAGATGCAGATCTTCAAGAAGCCTACAATAAACTTTGCAAAGTTGCTGCAAAGGATGCTATGAATGTTGAATTAGGCTTGAAGAAAATTGCATCTCTTGAGCTTGATAAGAAAATTTTGCTTGTTAAATTGTTTGATGCTACTGAACTTTTGAATAATGTGAAGACTGAGAACATACTTTTGCTTGATAAAGTTAAGAATTTGGAACATGAGCTTTCTGTTGCTAGAGAACAAACTAATAGGTCTGCTAGTTCCAAACTTGATCATATGCTTAGTGTTCAAAAGTCTCCCTCTGACAAAATTGGGTTAGGTTTTGTAGAAAGCATCAATGTGTCTGCACCCAATTCCACTATCTTTGTTCCTTCATCTTCTTCTGAACCCCCTGTGAGTGAGGTTGTCAAACCCTTAGAAGTTACACCTCCTAGGAAGATTAAGGTTGAACAAAAAGAGTCTAAATCTAAGCAGTCTACCCTTTCTAAGGACAAGTCACATGATAAGCCTGCATGGGTTTGTCATTTTTGTGGAAAGTCTGGACACATTCGTCCAAATTGTTACAAGCTGCAAGCTGCTAAGAGAGCAAACAAACCAAAAGTACCTGTGTCTCAAGCACAAGATCCTATGGTACTCATTGGTGAATTGGTAAAGGCTCTAAACCTTTATTCCAATCCTAGAGTTGGAAATCATTCCCATGTGAATAAGAACTCCAATGCTCGTGGTGCACCTAAAAAGTTTTGGATGCAAAAGGCTCAATCTAATTGAGTCCTTTTAACATGGTCCTTGTGCTTCATTGCTATATTCTTTGTGACCATTGTTCTTTGATTTTTTGTTTTCTTTGTTTCTAGGATTTGCATTGCATAACATTCATGCATTTCATTTTAGGTTGTTTTTGTTTATTTTTTCAAATTTAAAAAAAAAAAAAAAAAAGAAAGAAGAAAAAGGAAGCAAGTTGTGTTTTGCACTATTTTCTTGGTTTTGAAAACAAGGTTAGTCAATTTATTTTCACATAACATGTCTTTTGTACCTTGTTTAGCTTTGATGAGCTTACTTATTGCACTTTACTAGTTGAAGCTTTGTAGTGCATGTTGTGTGGGAAAGATGTTTATGGTTTTGATCACTTTGTCTTGATCTTGAAGTCACATGTCTTTGACTGTCGGACTTGAACCTTTTGAGAAAGGCATAAATAACCATCTCACCACTGTTCACTAGCCAATCATGAACACCTTAGTGCATATCGTAAGATTTTGTGCTCGAGAAAGTGTAGCACATGCATAAAAAGATCATAAGGTGTAGCCTTGGTTTAAATGCTAAAATTGGTGTGTACATTATTGGACTTAAAGCTAAATCAAATAAATGCTAAAATTGGTGTGTACATTATCCTGGCTATTTTAATAAGTTTTTGAACAATTAAAATTTGTGTGTACAATATGAGGCAAAATCAATAAACTTACATGATTACAAGCTTATGATCTAGGAGATGTTGGAGTTATATGATGTAACTCTTTAGGTGATAGTCTCTTTCAAATCCTATGTGATGAATTTTGTAGACCTTGTGGTTGATTGCTATTCACATATCACCTCACATGTATCTCAAGCTTTTGTTAGTTACACACACTACACAAGTTACTCTTTGCTAAACATTGTACATGTTATTGTGTGTGTTTTTGGTCTGACCAACCGAGTTTGCAAATACTTTGAGTTTTTATGCAAAATAGATTTGATGCTTGAGAATTTATGGAGAATGTTTGAAAATCTTAATTTTGGAAAAACTGGGTTTAAAACTGTTGTTTTTGAAAAACATTTCATCACATACTCATGCATTTTGTTCATCAATTTCAATGCTTTAAGGTGTTCCTAAAATGTGTTTTGTCTTTTTCAAAAAAAAAAACTGTGTTTTCTCAAAATTTTGTGAGCCTCTGTCTGTTTCGATTGATCGAGTCTGTTTTTCGATCAATCGAAATTGTATTTTAAAAATTTAAGGGAGCCTCTGTCTGTTTTGATCAATTGAAACTGATTTTCGATCAATCGAAAATCGTGAATCAGGTTTTTTTAAAATTGAGTTTGACTTGTTCAAACTCACTTTTCAAAAGTTTTTCAAACTTTTCTCTCTCTCTCCAAATCGGACAAGGCTTACCATCAGTTTTTTGTCGTTTTCCTCCGGTCTTTTTGTAAGGTTTTCCTCTCCCAAGGCTGGTTAGTCCTTTTTACCCTTCCTTTTGCATTTTATTTCGTGTTTCATGCATTAATTCATGGTTTTTGGGTCAATTTTCGAACCTATGCGAAATTGAGATTTCTGATGATTCAAGCCAAATTTTCTGAAATTGATCAATGGGTTTTTGTTCTTGGATGTTATGAACTTGATCTTGATGGTTTAATTTGCTCAATTTGCTGAATTTTGAGAAATTGAAATTTCTAGAGCTTGTATGTATCCGAATTGGGGATTTTGTTCAGTTAGGTCCAAATTGATAAAATTGGCTTGTTGGATTGATGTATCTAATCATTCTAAACTGTATTCTATTATGTGTGATGATCAATTGATCAATTTGTTCAAATTGAACAAGTGGTTCTCTAAAATTTTTTGGGGTTTTTGTTAGAAACTCTATGCTCAAGCCAATTTTGTGAATTTGAACTTAAATTGAACTTAGTTTCATTGCATTAGAGCATGCATCATGACATTTAACTGTTCATGCATCATATAGATTTTTGTTCCATATTTTTTTGTGTTAACTTGCAGTCTGCCATTGGTTTTTCTTTCTCTTCTTCTTCTTCTTCCTTTTTTTTTTTTTTTTTTTTTTTTTTTTTTTTTTTGTGTGTGTGTCTTTGTCCTTATCCTAGCACCATGCCTAGGAAGACTAGAGCCTATAGGACACCCTCCACTTCCTCTGAGTCTCCCTCTAGGAGTGGGTTGTTTCGGAATGACAAAAGCAGAGAGGTTTATGAGAAGCTGAACAGTAAGAGAAAGATATGGGCTGAGCGATCTATTGTGTTAGCTGAGCTTGATCCTGCTATTAGGGCAAATTTTAAGAGTAGAGGCTGGTTGTCTCTGTTGGAGGTAGATCATCCACCCCCGACCGCCCTGATTAGAGAGTTCTTCTCGAACTTCTCTTGCCACATCTATGATTCCAACACCCTTGTTAGGAGTTGGATACGAGGTGTTGAGTTCACCATTACCCCTAGGATAGTGGCTGAAGCTCTTGGGGTTCCGGTTGTTAGGCAGCCTGTCTATCCTTATGAGGAGTCTCCACCCTTTGATGACGTTATGTCATACATCACTAGGTCTTCTATCCGGTGGGGTTCTGATCCTCGGATCACGTCTGCTGAGCTTACTGAGACTACTTATCTTTTCTTTAGGATAGCGTGTCATTCTTTGTGGCCTATTTCTCATCTCCACACCATCCCTCTTGAGCGATGTGTGTTTTTGTACGCTTTTGTTTCTAGTGCGTCTATTAGTTTTCCTCATCTGTTTCTTCGTTCTTTGAACGAAGTTCATAGGAGTTCAGCCGTCGCTCATGCTCTTAGTCATCCTATTTTCATTCATAGGATTTTGTTGTTTCTCGGTTTAGTTGACTTCCCTGCTGGTGAGCCCGTACATGTTATAGCTCCCATAGGTGCCACCTTCCTTAGGTAGAGGGCTGCTCACTTGAGAGTTGGCTCTACGCATCCTAGAGGTGAGTCTTCTGGTGCTGTACCCCCTCCTCCCTCTTCTACAGGTGCTGCTACGGCTGAGGTGTTTGATGCTGCTGCTGCTGATGCTGATGTTCCTTCACCGACTACTTCGGATGATTCAGACATTCGACGTACGTTGGATCATGTCTTGACCGTTCAGGCGGCTCATGGATAGATTTTAGTGGACGTGCTCGATGAGATCCGTGCCTTGCGAGTAGAGTTGGCACAGTTTCGACGATCCTCACTGCCACCTCCTTTTGATGATGGATTTTGATTGCCCTTTGGCATTCCGTCACAAAAAAGGGGAGTACACTTAGTACATTTGGGACATTTGTAGAGGTTTTTTTTCTCAGGGGGAGAGTTTTTTGTTTGTTGGAGTTTGTGGAGATTAGATTGTATCTAGGTGCTTCACTTTGTATTTACCTTTTTAGGCTCTTGATGTATTTTTGTTGGGCTATTCATTTTAGGGGGAGATACATTTATTGTTTTATATGTTTCTTGTTTCACTGCTTATTGATTTATATTTATGAGTTATTCATTGATATATGTCTTTATTTTGTGTTAAGTGAAATCAAGAATTTATTTTGTTTACTTGTATTTTCCACACATGCGTTTATGCGTTTTGTTTAAGTGTTTCAGGAAATATACAAGTTGATTCAATTGAGCTGCTGTCTACACTTGCAACTAATGGATAGTAGTTAGGATTAAATTTGTTATAATGGACATTTTTTTTGTAAAGGGCTTTTCTTTGTAAACTTTGAGTTTTTAGTTGTGTTTTGTCATGGATTGCCAAAGGGGGAGTTTGTTAGGTTCTAAAGACTTAGGAACTAATGTATTTAGAACTCTAATGTGTAATGTTGGCAAACTATGATCAAAACAGTTGTTAGTCTTGTTTAGACTTGCTCAAAGTGTGTGTGTTGTATGTAAAGTTGGAATCGAGTGGCTGCAGAAGTATTAGTGACTTTCGGCCTGGCTCAATCGATCGAAGCTTAGACTCTATCGATTGAATCTTGGGCAGAATGTTTTTTCTGCAGATTTTTCCAACTCAGCCCTAGCTTATTAAAACGTGTTGGGTTTTATGTTTTGCCCTAAGTATAAAAGGCAAACCCTAGCCACATTTTTGAGGTGGCTCTATTTGTTGTGTGTGTGAATCTCTTGTGAGATCTAGAGGTGGTTGCCTTCACACATGCTTAGGATTATCAAGAAGGAGATTTTATTGAGAGCTTGATGATCATTTAGTTGCTGCACTAAAAAAGCTTAAAGAAACACAAGCGGGTGTGCTTGTACTTGTTGGAGAATCCAAGAAAGAAGGAGTCCGTGGTCTCAGAGCTTGCACGTGGTCGTGTTAGTAAGTTTCTACTGGTGGGTAGCAATAGGATGTCAATGGTCTAAGTCCTATTGTAAAATTTCGATTCTTTCATAGTGGATTCAGGTTTACCTTGAGAATAGCTAGGTTAAATCCTCCCCAGGTTTTTATCAGTTTGGTTTCCTAGGTCATCATATCATTGTGTTATTTATATTTCCACTGCTATGCATGATATGATTGTCTGATTGTGATAACCTAGATCTGGAATTTGGACTAAGTAATAACTTGGCTAATTAACTAGGTTAATCCAATTGTGTTGTAAGGGGTCTAAAAACGTACAAGCTTATGTCCTTTCTATGTTTGATGATGTATTTTTTCTTATATGAAAAACTTATGTCCTTTCAATTTCTTGATCAATACTTTAGTACTATACTATGAATATTTAGGCTTTACTATACTGTGAACAAGAGCTTAATACTTGAATTAAAGCTAGAGATATTAGCCATTTAATAAATGCTTTTTAGCCCTTGACCTCTTTCTTAACGAGATGAGAAACAGGGGATCATAGTTTATTGCATACAAATGTTTGATTCTAGTCTATCTTTTTAATGTATCATGCATAGCGAGCAACTTCACTTGCAGTTCAATGGACTTCCCACGTGAAGTAGGTCAAGAAATGTATAAGAATTCCAATAAATTTTTGAAAATCTTGAGTCTATATTGTATGCTGAAATTGTGGTGTTCAAACTTTGAGATTGAGTTTAAGATACTATAAATTGCTTCCGTAACTAGGCTGAGCTAGTATATGTTTGTAAGAATGTAGTATTTTCTAATGGAGTAAACTCCCCTATTAATTATTTAGTTGAGATTGATAATTAACCATAGATGTTAGGAAAAAGGCATAGTCTTGGTCCTCCTGGATGGGAGAAAAAAGTTGCTGGCAGGCTCCATTTTCCTAAATCTATCATTGTATCTAGATTAAAGTAGCAAAAGAGTTTCAAACCTTACAAAGATTAAAGTAACAAAAGTATTTCAAACCTTATTATGTAGATAATAGAGAACTATATGCTTTATTTCTTATCAATCTTTACCAGGGGACTTTTGCTTTGACAGATTTTAATCTTTGTTTATCGAATAATATATCTACTTGTTCCCTTTCCATAATGTAATCTCTGCTTGCTTTGCAATAATAGTGATAATTTCCTAACACTGTTGTCTTCAAGGTTGTCTCTATGGGTCGCTTTAGGCTTCACAAATTGCTTTTTGATGACTCAGACAAGGATGAGATAATGAGGCGAGTTCTTAAGGGTTCAACATCACAACGTAAACGTCGTCGGTATATCGAACATGATCGTTTGGCAGGTCATAAAAGACTTTATCTCGACTACTTTGTCTACACACCAGTATATCCTCCTAATTTATTTCGGAGGAGATTTCGGATGAGTCGGTCTCTTTTTCTCTGTATTCAATCCAAGGTAGAAACTTATGAACCTTACTTTATCCAAAAAAGAGATAATGCCCAAAGGCTCGGTTTATCTTCTCTTCAAAAGATAACAGCTGCACTTAGGATGCTTGCGTATGAGTGGCAACTGATTTTATGGATGAGTATGTGCGGATTGGAGAATCCACTGCAATAGAAAGTCTGAAAAAATTTGTTAAAGCGGTGGTTGATATTTTTTCCAAGGAATACTTGAGATCCCCAAACAATGAAGACATTGCTAGACTTTTAGTTAATGGGGAAAGACGTGGATTTCTAGGGGAAAGACGTGGTCCCCTAACCACTAGTTTTGCAAAGTATGGGTCTCCTTGATAAAGTTCCTTTTAGTGAAGTGAGGATGGAAGATGGTGAAGATGTGGGAGAAGATTTTTTGAGATGTTATTGACTTTGGGTGGTGAGTGATAATAGTAAGGACTTATTTCTTGGTTCAGAATGGAAATTGATTTTTGTGTGTGTGTGTGTGTGTGGAAGTAAGGTTGTTGTTTTAGTGCGTCTAAAATTGAAATTCATATAGGTTTGGCCAAACCTGACATATTAGTGTAGCCATGAAATCACGCAAGGGCCTAATTCCTGGAAACTTTCCAATTGATCACTGAATACACCCAACTATACAATTACAACCCATTAATTCTATCAATCTCCCAATTAACATTTGCTTTCAATCTTAATGTTAAATGTTGCTCTTTAACTGAATAGCTTGAAATCTAACCATGAAAAAAATAGCAAAATGAATACATAAATAAATAAATAAATAAATAAAAACCTTGTAGGTGAAGTATCGATTTACATTATTGTATGAAACACTTAACACATTAAAATGAACAGATCGGATGGAATTACTGAACATAACCAATGGAGACTGATATTTCAAGTATTTATTCAATATGAGAAATGCAATTACATGCACCAAAATAAAAATAAAAAAGGAAAGAAAAATAAATTGCCTACCAATATATCTTTGATCATCCAGTAATCCAACAAATTACAAAAAAAAGAAAAGAAAAGAAAAAAAAAAAAAAAGAGCAAACAAAAAGGGAAAGGGTAAAGACAATACTTGAACTGACCAACAAATTACAAAAGCGGAAAAAAAAGGAATCAAAATCATCTATCCCATTCTTCCTATCTTATTCCATGCTCCACAAATCAAAATATGCCACAAATCAAAGTAATTCCTATATGTATATAAAAAGGAGGAGGGCCATGGCCCAATTACTAGAGTGGAATTTGAGTCTAATATATTTAAATGAGGTAATTAGTTTTGGAACAAGAAGGTCCAAAAAAGGAAGCATAAGTGAATAAATGGGCCTTGGTATGCATAAAAACCCTAGCATATACGTGACGGAAATGGTGCATTTTAGACTCTAATTCAAAGACATAAGGGTAAAACCGTACTTTGACATAAGCTAGCCAACCAACGGTATATTCTATATATTAGGCTTTTAGAGCATCTCCAATAGATTAGCTAAATCTATATTTGGGAGAGCAAACCCCAAAAATCAGCTCCAATAGATTCTCCAAATGCAAAACTTTTCCAAATATTTTTTGAAGTTGCTACAGTGGTTCTCTTGATATAGAAAACATTGTAGCAACTCCATAGGCTTATTTTATCTTAAAAAATTACCCAGCCATATTAAATAACTATTCTTTCTCTCTCATTAAAACTCTTTTCCTTCTCTCCATTGTGCTCTTGGTTTCTCTTCAGAATACATCAACGTAACTCTCTCTCTCTTCAGAAACACTTCTCTCACAAAATCAACACATCACTGCTGCTCTCTCTCGTAGAACGATTTTCTCTCACAAAACGACCTATACCATGGCTTTTAATCGAAGTTCGCTCAACCACCTTTGTAAAGTTGAATTTTATCAACCATCTTGTTGGCTTTATTCCGTGCCAAATTTGCTTGTATTTTAGCAATTAGTAACCCTGTATTTAGGTGGGAATCATGTAAGGGTAGTGAGTGAGAGAGTGTGAAGAAATGCTCAAGATTGTGCAAGGATGCAGAGACTCACGGCTGGGACTTGCGGGTGACTCGCGACTGGCAAGCCGCCAATTGCAACACACGAGTGAAGCGTGCAGAGAAGATGAACAGTCATGCCAGCTAGAGCACTACAGGACAAAAAATCCAACCTGACCGTTCTGTTAACTTGCGGCTTGAGTGAAGAAATGCTCAAGATTGTGCAAGGATGCAGAGACTCACGGCTGGGACTCGCGGGTGACTCGCGACTGGCAAGCCGCCAACTGCAGCACACAAGTGAAGCGTGTAGAGAAGATGAACAGTCATGCCAGCTAGAGCACTACAGGACAAAAAATCCAACTTGACCGTTCTGTTAACTCGCGGCTTGAACTCGCGACTCAGTCAAGTTGCAAGGCCAAGCCGCCAGCCAGCTTTGTTTTGAAAAACCTGACTCTTCGCATTCCACTCTCACCCTAGTATAAATACCCTTTATACCCACGAAATGTAGAGAGCTTCCAGAGAGAATTTTGAGAGAGAAACCCTAGAGAAAAACAAGATTGACTCATCCACAATCTTCACATAGAGACTCTTCAAATCCCTCTCCTTGAGAGGTACATTACCAAAACCTTTTCTCACCATACTCATATCTGTGAGAAAGTTGTTTGGTGCTTTGGAAAGCAGTTAAGAAGGGACCAATTTCATATTGGTTGATGCTATGGTCAAGTAGCGGAATTCGGTAAGCTAAAGAAGAAATAGGTTCGGCGTAACCTCGTTGGAGTAGGAGCTTGGAGGGCTTAGGTACATTGGGTAGATTAGGCTTGGAGGGTCTTCTGCTGTTCATGTATCCCAACTACATTCTTTAGTGGATTATTTACCGCTTGGAGGGCGGCAGAGAGGTTTTACGCCGAGGGCTTCGGTTTCCTCTTCGATAACACATCGTTGTATTGTCCTTGTGTTTGCATCTCTCTTCCCTTAATCTTTGCCATTTAATTTCTGTTGTGGATGTGATTTTATTTGGTTTAGATTGTTTATCAATTCTGTATTAAGCTTATGTTCATATTCCGCACATTAATTGTTTGATATTAAACTTGAATTGGTATTTTGTTAATTGGGGATCTAAACATTCATAGTGTTTTATATACTAATTGAACTTTCAACCTTGACAAAGAATGGAGTTCTGAAAACATTGGCTCAACCTTGAATATTGGTACCCAAAATTTTGATTTCATAGGGTTTTTGTCATGTTTTAATTTATTAGTTTATTGTACGAGTTGATGATTTGGTGGTTTTGAATGATTTGCTATTGTTCTTCACCAATATCTGGGTTTAGGTTTTTGGGTCTTTTCTCTCTGTCTCTCTTTCACTCTGTTTCTTAATCTTATCTCTATTTTTCTATTTAATTAATCTTATTTGAGTCAATAAACTAATCTGATTCCCTTAGAGTTTCTTCTTTTCTAATAAAAATTTTGGTCTCATCTCTATTGCACACCAACTGTTCGATAGAGAAGACATGGGTATGTTTAAGAACTGATATGGAAGGCTTTTTTTATAAAACATGATTTTTTTTTCTAATATACTTAATAAGTGGAGCACGGGCAACAAAGTATTTTTCTAATGCTTTGTTTTTATTAAATTTCATTGCGTTTCATTTCAATTGTATTTGTATATTTGCATTGCTTATATAGAGGCTTATATTTGTACATTTGCATTGCTTATTAGAGCACCTTTTTATTTGTTATTGAATACTGGTTATAAATTTTGAGATATAGAATTGTCTTTGAAACATTTATATTTTAGTATTGGACTATTGGATGCATTGATAGATTACTACATAAGCTGCATTCTTCTTGATCGATTGGATTGATATTCTGGACATCCTATGTTTAACTTTGGCATTTGTTGATGGTTTTAATTCAAAGTGGTTGTAACTTTGAATTCTGGTTTCTTGAGATATCTGCTTACACATGGGGTATGCTTCTTAGAGTGATTTGCTCTATTTAATCTTTCCATATTAGAGGTGTTGGTTGACTTGGTTTCTACAGTAGCCGTTGGGTCTAAACATTGAAAGGAGTCACTGTCATTTAATTTTTCCATATTAGAGGTGTTAATTTAATCTTTCCATATTAGAGGTGCTAGTTGACCAAAGAATGGCATATGCCTTCTCTAAGTGTATAATATATCCTAAACATAACATCTAATACGTGAATATTGCATGGTTTTTTAAGTATCAATATGTGAATTATTCACACATGCTGCAATAATTGTGTATTTTTTTGGTGGCAACAACTTGGGAAATTTGCTTCTAAATGACTCGGATTCTGATGATGATTTTGAGATAATTGTGCTTCTTTCATTGGAAGAAGAAAAATTAGAAAGAGAGAGGGCGTGGTTCTGTTCTAGGCCGTAGGTTCATCCAACGTGATCATGAGCAAGGCCACCAAAGACTTTTTCGAGACTATTTTGTAAAATCACCAGTATATCCTCCTAACGTATTTCAGAAGAGGTTTCAAATGAATCGTTCTCTTTTTCTACGTATTAAATCTAATCTAGAAGAGAAAGATGAATATTTTTTTCAAAAAAGAAATGTTGCCGGAGTGCTTGGTTTGTCTTTCCTTTAGAAGATGACTGCCGTACTAGGGATGCTTGCGTATGAAGTAGCAGTAGATTTTACAGATGAATATGTGAGAATTGGAGAAAGCACTACAATAAGAGTCTCAAAAAATTTGTTGAAGCCATAGTCAATATTTATTCTACAGAGTACTTGAGGTCACTAAATAGCAATGGCATTGCTAGGTTGCTAAGAGTTGGTGAAAGGCGTGGATTTCCAGGGATGCTAGGGAGCATTGACTACATGCACTGGAAATGGAAGAATTGCCCATCAGGTGGAAAGGTCAGTATACTGGTCATAGTCATGAGCCAAAAATTATTTTGGAAGCATTAGCATCATATGATCTTTGGATATGACATGCATTTTTTGGGTTACCTGGGTCTCATAATGACATCAACGTGCTAGACCATTCTTTTATATTTACCAAGCTTGCTCAAAGCCGTGCACCTTCAGTGAATTACTCAATCAATGGTCATAATTATACAATGGGATACTATCTTGCTGATGGTATATATCCTTCATGGTCCACTTTTGTAAAGACAATCCCAACTCCACAAGGTAGAAACAGAAGTCTTTTTGCTACAACTCAGGATTCAACAAGGAAGGATGTAGAGCATGCATTTGGAGTGCTTCAAGCACGATTTGTAATTTTTCGTGGGTCTGCATGTCTTTGGAGAACAGAGGCTCTTGATTACATTATGAAAGCATGCATAATATTGCAAAACATGATAATTGAGGATGATCGTGATGCCAATGGAGCAGAAGACTTTGATTATGAACAAGTGCCTAAAAGCATCCATACAACAGTGTCCCACGAGCCTACAGAAGAATTTAGTCAATTTACGGCGTTCATTGCAGCCAATGAAAAAATTAGAAATAGAGAAACTCATTCTGAACTCCAATTGGATCTCGTTGAGCACTTGTGGCAACGATATAGCGAGTTGTAGGATCATCTAATTTTAATTTTTATGCTAGCATTAATTTTTATGTCTTTAGTCTTTATTGTAATTTGAAATTTCTCTTCATTTATGTTAGTCTTGTATAAGTAAAATCAATGTAATTTGAAACTTATCAAATCTATGTTAATCTTGAAATTTATCAAGTCTTTTTGAAAAATATGACTAGTGAGAAATATTACCATTTGAAAAAATATGACCCTTAAAAAAAAGGCTATTGAGAAAATATAATTGTTGGAAAATTTGAAAATGTTACCATTGGTAAATTTAAAAATATAGCTGCTAGGAATTTGAAAAATATAGTTGTTGAAAATGAATAAAGAAAGATTAAAGAAAGAATGAAGAAATAATATTTAAATGAGATGGAGAAAAGATAGAGAATCTGTTGGAAAGTGTATTTCAAAAAGTAGGTATGTAAAAGACAAATGTCATTGTTCACTCTCCAAACAGTACAAAATTTTAGATAAGCTGTTGGGGATGCTCTTAAGGCTCTCTTTCTCTCTCACGCTTGCTTTCTCTCTCATTCAAGAATTCAAGACATCTCTCTCTCTCTCTCTCTCTCTCTCTCTCTCTCAGGTACGTTTGTCTCTCTCTTTCTCAAATTGTTTTTCTTTTTGTCAAAGTAAAATTAGAACAAATTTAATTAGAAAAACAAATCTAAAATTAGAATAGAAACAACAGATCAAGAACAGGGAAAAATACAAATTTAATTAGAACAACAAATCTAAAATTAAAACAAAAGCAACAGATTAAGAACATGAAAGTCTATCTAAGCTCCATTGTAACAACAAAGTGAATCAGAACAAGAAAAGAAGGAAGAAAAAAAGAGAGAGACATAAGCCAATCTAACCCAACTAGGTTTGCATGCACTTGGTGGTGAGGAGTAGGAGGACCAGCGGCGGTGAGTGGATGATCTCCACTGTCCTTTGCAGCGGCGACCTCTCTCTCTCGATGATTTCTATGGGACGATTTCTCTGATCGTTTTTCTCTCTCTAAAACAAAAAAGGAAGGGGGTGGAGAAAAAACAGAAAAGTGTGGTAGAATTGTTTTTAATGATACTAATTATGTTAAGTTTTTTTTTAAAGGAAATTAATTATAATTTAATGAATAATAAGAAATAAAAGGAATTGGTCTAATCCGTGTGGTGTGTGGTGGACTTTTTTTAATGAAAAGTATGGTAAGTTTTTTTTTTTTTTTTTTTAAATAGTTAATTATAAGTTAATGAATAATAGGAAATAAAATGATTGGTTTGAACATTTGGGAATAATGCTAGAGATACAAACATTTTTTTAAAAAAAAATTATAAACTACTGATGTGGTGTTAATGGTAGGCTTAGATGAAAACCAATAAAAAGCTGGCCAAATCAACAGTTTGTAAAAATGTTATAATTTAGTTTGTGGCTATAGCATTACTCATAAAAATAAAAATCTCTTAAAAAATATTACCATTTGAGAAATATGATTATTGAAAAATTTGAAGAAGTTGTTATTATTTTTTAAATATAGTTGTTAAAATGTTAAAAGATATAGTTGTTAGGAATGAATAAAGGAAGAATAAATGAAGATTAAAAAAAGAATTAAAAATGAATGAAGAAATAATATTTAAATGAGATGGAGAAATGATAGAAAATTTGTTGGAATATGGATTTGAAAAAGTAAGTAGGTAAAAGGTAAATGTCACTATTCACTGTCCAAATAGTACAAAAATTTAGAGAAGCTACTGGAGACCTTCTTAATTAGGGTTTAGATCGACGAATTATGTATTTATTTTTTGTGTGGATTAGATTTCCGCTTGGTTTGTAGGTTTTGTTTTTAGGGTTTGGTAATTTTTTAAAGGAATAATTACAATAAACCCCCCTGAGGTTTGGCCCATTTGCGCTTTGCCTACTCGTGGTTTAAAATTTTACACTTTGCCCACCTGTACTTCAATCCGTTACTCCCCCGTTACCCACATCACCCTCAGACGTTAGAAAAACACCATTTTATGCTAAATTAGAACATAACACGGATCAAACAACATGAACTCACTCTCTTTTCCTCACGAGCCCTAGAAACGCGAAAATCCCTTGTACTGAGCTGGGGTTTTGATTTTTCTGATCGTGGTTTCGTGTGAGGGTGAGGATTTGACTTTGGGTTGTCTTGAGGCATTGAATATTTGAAGATAGATCATCATCAGGTACGACATTTCTGCTTTATGGTTCTGAGCTGGGGTTTCAAGTTTTGATGGTAGCTTTGATTCACAGGAAGTTGATAATCGATGTCTTCTTCAAGTGGAAATTACTCAAGTTCAAGTGGGCATATGTGTACATATGAGACTTGTGTGCTGAGAACAAGTCTGACAGTGGATAATTTTGGGAGAAGGTTTCTGGGTTGTAGCCGATATAAGGTAAGTATACTTTTTACTTAATCTAGTTAATTCACGTGAGATTGGAATGTGATGTGTTCAATTCAATTTATGAACAGGTTGGACCCAAATGCCCTTTCTTTAAATGGATTGATAATCCCACTTGTATGCGTGGGAATGAAGCTGCCCATTTGGTGCAACAAAAGTTGGATTTACTACAGAGTGAGCTACAACTTGCACATGAAAGGGAAAGAGAAGCTATCCAGGCAGCAGCAGAAGCTACCCAAATGGCAGAAATTGCTCAAGACAGGGCAGCAAAAGCCACTAAGAGGGAGAGAAAGTTTCGAACTTCCTCTGTTCAAGCCAAGGAGATAGCAGTGAGAGCTTTAGAGTAAGAGAGAAAGTGCAGAATTGCACTAAATTTGTCATGGTTTTTTTTTTTTTTTTTTGGTTATGTTTTTTTCATGTTTTGGCTCAAGTGAGAATGTTGGAATGATGAGATTGAGTCTGCCTGATAGGTTGTAATATAAGCCGGTCCTCAATTGTATTGTAATAAAACCATGAAAGAATTTTTTGAGAATGAGAACTATGTAAGGTGGTAGATGTTGTTAGCTTGAAGCCACTTAATAATATAAGTCTTTTTAAGATAAAGTGTTATTTATGTTAGATGCTGTTGGTATTTTTGTTTAAAGTGAATTGGTTACTTGTGAGTTGTGAGCTGTGAACTGTGAGTTGTTGGTGTTGGTGTTTTGGGCATAAAGTTGTGAGCTGTGTTTTGAGCATAAAGTTGTGAGCATAAAGTTTTGAGCATAAAGTAGTGAATTGGCTATTTTTGTTGGATGTTGTGAGCTGTGTTGGTTTGTGCATAAAATGCATTGTGTGAAGGCAATTGTGTTGAAAGTGAATTTAAAGTGCATGGCAACTATCTGTCAACTTGCAAGAAAAGATAACAAATGCACACATACACCTGCTATTCAACACATACACTCTGCACACATAAACAAACTCATATAATAATAACTCATATAACAAACTGCAATAATCAGATTAATAATTCTGAACACCTGTCATTAAGTTGGGAAATGGTATACATATTTTAAGGTGGCATTGAATAGTCTTTCATTAACCACCAATAAATATAAGGCATTTGGTACAACAACCAAAACAGTTGCAGCTGCCCAATGTTTACAAAACTTACAAAAATATAAAAAGTGTTTGAACAGCTATATAAAAAAGTGTCTTGCCATTGGCTGCCCTGCCATTGTCTACAAACTACATAAAACCCTAACACTACATAACTCTAATACATAGCAACAAAAGTGTCTTGACTTAGTTTTCATTTACTGCCCCTATCCCTGCCTCTCCTACCACAACTGGCATTTCCACCTCTTGTTTTACATTTTTGAGTCCTAGCTGCATCACCCCTTCCTTTCTAAGCAGCTTCTCTAGTAGCAGGTAGTCTTGTAGCCTACAAAGTACAAGAATTCATTTCTGAGTCCTACCAGTATCACATTTTTATGAATAAAACATCAAACCTAACACTACAGTACCTGTGATGATGGTGCTCTACTATCCCATGTTTCTGCAGGGGTGTGTGGTACTGGCTGGCTTGAAGAGAACCAAGGAGCTCCTCTAACTGTGTACCTGAAGTCTGAAGAGTACCACTGAGTTGGGTTCTGTGACCATGGAGCTAGTGGCTATGACCATGGAGCTTGTGACTGTGGAGCTGGAGCTTGTGGCTATGACCCTGCTGCTTGGTTTGATGAGGATGAGGATGAGGCCATAGTGTAAGGCTGATGTGTTGGTGGGGGCTGAGCTGAGGATTGGGTCTGTGATGAAGATGGGGCTTGGGATCCTTGTCTGTGTGTAGAAGGCCTTCCACTTTCCTGCAACCAAATATGAGCATGTTTTTACAGTGTTAGTTATTGGCATTTTGCATTTGAATAAAACAAATTTGTAAAAACTTACAGATTTCCCTTTTTGCAATCTCTACCTCCTCTCCCATGGTGTCTCACCAGTGACATTGGCCTTGCATCCCCTTGCATTGTGCCCTTCCTTTTGACACCTTCCACACCTCACTGGCTTGTTTGCTCTAGACACCTTATAAGGGTTCGGCTCATTAGCATCTCTCTTCCTCTTCATGGGTGGCCTGCCTAGTGGCTTATAGACAATAGGTGCAACAGGCTTGGGTTGGCCACTTGACATCCACTCAGACTGGCCAGGCATGAGAGGTATGGGTGTCTTGTATATCTCCACATAAGCATCCTTGTAGTAGCATGGATGGGTGTAATCTTCTGGGTTCTCACGATTCATAAAAATGGCTGCAACTCCATGCTTGCAGGGGATTCCTGTCAAGTCCCATGCTCTACAACTGCATGTCCTCCATACCAAGTCCACCACATGCCTTTCCCTCTCATTGTCAACCTCATACATAAACCTCCCAGATGGCATTGCACAGAAGCCCTTACACTTTAATTTTAACTGCTCCAACTTCTTTTGTATGCTTGGACACAACTTGCACCATACTTTTCTATGCCAATCTTCTTTATATATAGCCTGCTCATAAGCCTAACTCTGATCCACTCCAGCATTGATAAGATGGGCTTGTCTCTAGCCTTCACAATCATAGAGTTAAAACTTTCACTCAGATTGTTTACCATACAATCTGTCAAAGCTCTTGAAGAAAAGTGGGATCTAGTCCACTGTGTAGGTTCTATATCAGCCAGGTACTTCCAAGCTTCTTCATCCAAACTCTTAAGATGGTCCATCCCCCTCTCAAATTCCCTGGCTGATGTTGTGCCAGCACACCTCCACAATACACTCTTCAACTCCATGCCCTTGTGGTTAACCTTGAAGTTGTTGTATATGCGCTTCACACAATACTTGTGCTCCACAGTTGGGAATAGAGTCTCCATTACAGGTAGAAGGCCCTGCAATCAAGTAAGCAAGTAAGCATTCAATGTCAGCAAGTAAGCATGTAAAAAGGTAAGCATGTAATGAAGTCATGAACATGAGCTGGATGATAATACCTTTTGCCTGTCACTGATGAATACCAGATTGAGCTCCTCTGGCCTGCCAATGTCATCTGCAAACTGCTCCAAGAACCAGATCCAGCTATCCTTATTCTCTTGCTCAACCACAGCCATTGCCACTGGGAATATATTGTCATTTCCATGCTTGGCAATGGTAGACAATAATTGCCCACCAAACCTACCCTTCAAGTGGCATCCATCCAACCCAACAAAGGGTCTACAACTACCTAGAAAGCCAACCTTCTGAGCATTGTACCTAATGTACATCCTTTTAAACTTAGGTTCTGCATTCTCATTTTCCATCTCTGTTTGCAGAATCACCCTACTTCCTACATCTGTCCTTAATATCATTTTTGCATAATCTCAAAGTAGGCCATACTGAGCCTCTTCATTCCCAGTAATCAGTCCCCTAGCTGCCTTCTTTGATCTATACACCTGACTAATACTTAAATCAACTGAAATCTTCTGCATCATATGGTGCTTAACACCTGAGACCTCCCAATTAGGATTCTTACCAAAATCCTCCAAATACCTCTTTGCCACATAGGCTGATGTAACTTGCCCATTTTTAAATGTTAGGGGGCAGGTACAATCAGGATAAAGTGTCTTGATCTCAAATGTGCACTCTCCAGTCACCATTGAGGCATAATAACTCCATCCACAATTGTTCTTACAATGTACATAAATCTTCTTCTTCTCATTCAACTTCCACTTGACATCAATGTGATGCTGAATCACATACTCCCTCAAAGCCTTCCTAAACACCTGGGAGTTTGGGAACTTCATCCCTTTTGCCAACCTAACATTTTCCATATCAGTCCTCTCATTGAACTCCAAATTGCCAAGCCCTTGCTCATCATCAGAACCATCCACACTTGTAATATAATCCACTAAAGCTGGTTTAGCCCACTCTTCATCTAAATCTATGTTTGGAGGAGTCATGTTGCTTGGGCCAGGTGCAGCTGTGTTTGGCTGAGGTGTAGTAGTGTTTGGATGAGGTGTATCAGTGGTTGGAACAGTGTTAGGCTCATATGGCACTGTGTGAGGTGGAGAAGACTCACCAAAAATGTCATTAGCAAAGTCTTCTCCTTTCAGACCTTCATTTAACCAATCAAACTCCTCCTCTACCCCCACACTACCATCACCCCCTACACCAGCCCATGTACCCCTTGCAGCAACTCCTACACCAACCCTTGCACCATCAGGAACTTGAACTGCAAGTAGAGCATGACCACTCTCCACATACTGTATGATGGTGTCTTGCTCCAAGTTGCACATGGCCACCACATCTTGATCATGTTGTATGAGCCTCAAGTCTTGCTCCAAGTTGCCCCCAGGACCTAAATAATGAACTCTACACGGTTCATCAATCCTCAATTTCTCACATATACCTTGTATTTCAAAATAACTAAGTCTATCAGGATCCCTACACACTATTTCAAATTTCCCTCCAAAGTATTCTAAACTAGGGTTCCACATAAAAGTACCCCTATAATGTACCTCAAATTTCACTTCCTTATCATCCATCTGCAATAACAAATTACCATTTGACACGTACACAATTAACAATTAAAGAATTGTAAACAACAGACACAAAAGAGTACACACTTGCATGTTTCTATTTTGCTTTTAGGATGCAACACACACATTAGGGACCACATTTTCTACTTTACTTTTGTTTCTGTTTTACTAAATAGCACATGCAAACACTAAAATTTAAACCAACAGAAACTTGGGTCCACTGTGAGACACAACGACTACGACAGACAAAATGCCCATAAACAAACACAAATTCAAACAACAGTTGGTCACATTTTTCATAAACATCAACAAACACAACTAATATTCTCATTCCATTACATGTAACATTGACCATTAATTGATTACTCAAAAAACAATAAAACAACCACAAGCCCAAAGTAAAAACCCAAACAGTGACTGATTTCTTACCAGAATTTTAGTCCCTCGAACAACCCGTTGCTCATCTAGGTTTACACTTGCAACACTATGTCAATATCAGATGCAAAATGGGGGTATCTATAGGGATTTTTGCGTTTCTAGGGCTCGTGAGGAAAAGAAAGTGAGTTCGTATTGTTTGATCCGTGTTATGTTCTAATTTTTTTCTAATGTCTGAGGGTGAGGTGGGTAACCGGAGGGGGGGGGGGGGGGTGACGGATTGAAGTACAAGTGGGCAAAGTGTAAAGTTTTAAACCACGGGTAGGCAAAGCGCAAATGGACCAAACCTCAGGGGGGTTTACTGTAATTATCCCTTTTTTTTATTTGGGTTTTGGGGGGTTTCAAACTTTCAGGTTTCAAGTGAATGACGGTTGGTTGTTGAATTAATATAAGTATTTTATGTTATGTTTCCTTTGTTTGTGTATGTATCTCCCTACTCTACTGTACTGTGTTTAAGATTTGTGTTCAAAACAAACAAACAAACCATGAATGCTTGTGTTGTGTGAATGAATGAAAATGATGTGTGCATGTGCTCTTGTGATAAAATCTGTACATAGGTGATAAAGAGGGACTTGTAACTGTATCTGTATGTATGTTTTTGCTGCTTCCATATTATTATTATTGTTGTGTGTGTGGATGTGGAATACAAAATTTATTTAACCCCTCTCTCTTTTGGGCTTCGAAGTTAGGAATCATGGCAGATGTGGAGTATGAGGACTATGAGATCGTAAAGTTTCCATACTTCTACGAAGTCTTGACTAATGCTCCATCTGAACCAGTGAAGCCACCTACCGCTACCATTGACTATAGTGACTTCGGCTTCCCCGCTAACTTTCATGTTACAATTTGCGATGAACCAAAATGGACCCTCGCCACGGAGGTATGTACTGCTGTGCTACTACATTGTGAGTAGCCCAATGTAGTTGTATAACATTTTGGGTCTGGGTAAAGCTCTGGGGTTTGACTGGGTGCACTTTCCAGTTCGAGTCCCAGCAGCTGCAACACCTTGTGGCCAACGGCAGGCTCCCACTGCGAGCAGGGATTAGTCGAGGTGCGTGTAAGTTGACCTAGACACCCCGTGAGAAACCAAAAAAATAAATAAATTGGGTTTTTCTTTCTTTGGCTGGCAATGGCATATTCTCTATCAAACACCAGACGTTCATTCTTGTGGGTTTCACTTTCACATGGGATTGCAACACAGACTCAAACAAATAATGGGATTTGTTTTGGGAGTGACAATAGTATTGTTATTATGAGTAAATTCTGTTTCATTCATTCTTTACAAACATTAAAACAATAAATAATGAAATTGTTTAATCTTTTATTGTTCTCTCATTTTTCTTTTTCAATCTTTTTTTTTTTTTTAACCCACATAGTGTTAACCAATCATGTGTAAAATCTAAGTCAGGTTTAGGGGGGAAAAAAGGATGTGATGCAGCCTTGGAAAATACCAACGCTAAGATAGTTTAAAATTCAACAAGCATGATTGATTGAAATACATTCCTTCCCACATTGAAATTCTGTGTTTGTGGGGGTGTGTGTCACTTCTGTTTTATCCAATTAGCATGATTCCAAGTAGAAAGCTTTATTTGACTGGAAACATCAGCAAGTGTCTACGAATATAATCAATAAACAAAAAGTTATAATCCTTCATTTTATTGTGTTCTCAGTTAATAAACATGAATTTAAAATCCTTCATATTGTCGTTGGAAACTTGAACTTTGATTATTGTACAGTACAACAATGGAACTATAAGAAAATTTATCAAGTGCATGATACAAATTGAGGGAAAGGCAAAATCCTTCATTGTAAATGTTATAGGTAGAGGACCACTTCAAGTATTGAAAAACATACTTACAATAGGTCACTAACGCTGCTGTTGCTGCTGCTCTATTATTCCATCATGCTTGATGGACATTTTTGAAACAATTGAGAAGCCTCTGACATGGAACCAAGTCATTGCTTCATTAAAAAGTATCAGTTAGGTGTATGAGATGGCTGGGAAGGAGATGGGGATCTCTCTTTTCGTTTACCCGTCAAGGAAACAGCTTTATCATCAGAAGACTGAAAGGAATGCAAGCTGTTATGTAAGCCATTGCCTCTTGTAACACTCTCTGACTTGCAAGGACTTCTTGAATCCAGGTTGGAGATGCAATGACCATTTTCAGAAGTTTCTGCATTGACTGGGACTTTATCAAAAGCTTCACTAGCACTTGGCCTAGTAATGCAGAGCCAAGTTCTTAAAGATTCATTGCAGTCGCTGCTGTTGCCAGCAACAGGCACATGCCATGATCCTTTTTTTGATTCCTGAAATCCAGATTAGTGTCTCAGCACTCCAAACAAGAAATGAATCAAGATATAGTTTTTAACTAATATAAGAAAGATTAAATGGAAACAGCCAGTTTCTTGTAAAAAAAATTTAGGAACACATGGGCCATCAGAATACTCCATATGTACAGCCCAACTAACAAGTACCAACAGTCATTCCATTAGACACAAAACTGTAACTTTAAGGGAATTATATATAAATTTGTGCATAAAGCTGCTTGAAGAACAGCCCTTTCCATTCAAGGGGAAAAACCTGATAAAAATTTTATACAGTAGAGAAAAATATATAAAAAATTCAAGATGGGGTGGGTTTTGGTAGACTTTAGGTCCAAATAAAAGTAACATTATCAACATTCTTTTTTTTTTTTTTGGGTAATGACAGACTATAAAAGTATCCAAGTATAATCTTGTACATTTATGAGCCATTATAAATGTAATGTGTTATTCAAGATGGGACTCCTCCTTCCCCCTTTCCTTTTTCATGTGCCTTGAAGGTTCATCTCATTTTAATGCAGAAGAAGATTGAAAAAAAATGACATTAAGCTCAGTTGTTATGAAATATATGATAAACTACAAATGCCCAAAATCAGAAACCACAGGAAGTCACAGAGAACATCTAAGCATATTTTTACTTTCATTTGAAAGAAGTTAATCACTTAATTGGATTTAGATTCTATTCTCTAGTATATCATAGAAATGTAATACCATGAACAACCACCAATATGGCTTGAAGTCATCAAAATTGTTGAACTTGTCCAAATTAAAATGTACATGGAAGTTACTAGAGGTATATATAGGAAACTAGGTAAAAAAGATTTTTATAAGAGGACCAAAAGTTTTTGTTCAGTAGCACAATGTGATAGACATGAAGTGTCTGTTTGGCAAAAATTATTTTTGCCAACTTATTTTACTATTCAGAGTATTTTTGCTACTATTTATGGGTCTCACTGCATTTTTGGTACTATTCATAAGTCTCACTGTATTATTTCAGCTAACTTTTACCTTTATCTACAGTACTTTCAGCAAAAAATTTTCAGTTTCAGTAAAATAAGCGAATCCCAAATAGACTCGAACTCCTCATTCCCTTCCAATTGAATTCCCCAAAGTGTTTGCATAAAGTTGCCCAAAGTTTAATGGTTATGAGATACATTGTACAACTTTGTTGAGTGCTTAAGCACTCATTATATATCACACAAGTCATTGTGAAAATAAATTTCATCAAGTTCCTATGTGATTCCCAAACATCATTCCTGCTATATATATGCCTTTCAAATTTCAAACTCACACAAAATCATTTAAATTTCTATCAAATTCCCAATCTTACCACATTTTCCCTCTCCTTTTAATATATCAAGATCATAATCCATTTTGAAATCTAATCTAATGAGTATTGACCATTATGGTTTTTTTTTTTTTTTTTACAAAGTAAATAAGGATTTTATTGAGTAAGACTACTTCATAGTTCATATACAAGGAAATGAATACAAAGAAATCTAAAGAATTACTAAAGGTTATGTACAGTTCGACAATCATTTTAAAAAATCAGCAATGGAGCTTGACCATGTATGGATTTAGATTTAATACATAAAAATTAAGACAATAATGTGGCAATTTCAGCATGTCAAAAGGCATAACTGTTCATCCCTAAAGTAAAATTTCAGCATTAAAAATGGAGCCTGTGTAGTGACCAAGGAGACAAAAGTGACAAACACAAGCACACAAACTTGCACATTCACGCGCTTGTGCACATACACACAGAAAATTAATGCTGAAATGGATTACGAAGCCTAGAGAACAAATCTCTATAAAGACTGTCTTCAAGTTGAGAAAACAATAGATGGAATTTTTTTTTATAGGCACATATGGGAATTGTTTTTATCAGACAAAAATTTAAAGAACCAAATTACGAATGGTACCTGGATGACAGAAGAATATGGTGGCGGCATCTGAAGTTTCAAGTTACCTTTCACAAAAGTATACCGAACCTGGAGCATGGGATGCAACAAATGTTTATTCATACAACGAAATAACATATGATTCTCATCAAATTGATATCTAAGACTTAAGAATACATGCTTTGAAGAAGAATCCTAAGAAAATTTGATATTTGTAAATCTGAACAACTGTTTCTTATTCCAAATATTAACTTTATGAAATGTGAACCCTGTCCCCCTAAGGTCATTCAGATTGAGGAATAGTAGGGTAGCTAAGGACAGTAAAACATACATTTACTTATTAAAAAAAAGGCTCAGGACAGGAAAACAACTATAATCATCTCATTATCTGCATAATGATAATCGGAAGAAATGCCCTGTGCCTGATGCAGTGCCTCAGCTAAGCTCAACCAACTCACATTGTTCAATGTCTTTTATATTCTCATTCTCAAGATATGTGTATAATATAAAAATGCTTGGCTGTGTCTTGATAAGAGGGTATGATTATCCATCTTATGTGTGAAACAGAGAATTTTCTGCATCTTAGAGTGTAGTCATAGGAGAGCTGGGGGCTAGCCAAGACGCCTGGACGAGGCAAGGCACCACTAAAGTGCCTTTAGTGAGGCTCTCGCCTTTACAACCTAGGTGAGCAAGGTGACTGCCTTAAGCCATGAAAAAGCACTAAGGCAAGAGCCTCAGTGTTTTTAATTTAATTAAATTTTTTTTTTTAGTTTTAAATTTTGAATAGAAGATTGTTGTAAAACCTATCATTAGATTATTAATTTTAAAAAGCATGTTAGAAAACCTATTGTTAGATAAATTATTTTACAAGATTTTTTTGTAAAACTTATTGTTAGATTAATTAATTTCTAGTAGAAGCTTGTTATAAAACCTATTTTTAGAATAACTAATAGAGCCTAAACCATGTTAATCTTATTTTGAAATCATTTGATAGACCTCATTTTTCATGCAACACATTTTTTTGATAAATAATAAGTTTTATTGATATCAAAAAGGGACACCCTAGTACACAAGGAGTGTACAAGGGGTCAACAAATCAATTGCAACATATTTAAAAACATTTTATTATAATATTTCAATACACTAGGAACATATGATTTAAGTTGTATATGTATAATAAATATATTTAGAGTTTGGTGCCTCGCTTTACTCAGGCTAACGCATTTTTGTCGCCTCACGCCTCAGGCAAAATAAGCCCTTGGCACCTTTTACTTTTGACTACCTTGTCTTGGACATAGTTATAAGTCAGTTCTTTGACCATATTAAAACGACAGATTTGGCAATTCATAAATGAACTATTTGGACAGAGGTATTATAGACAAGGATTTGAATTTGAATTTTTAGTTTAACTGACTAGAAGAGATTATGAAATGGCTTTTTTTTTTTTTTTTTTTTTTTCCTTCTAATGATGAAATTAATAGATGGATTTGAGCTTTATTAATATGTGGATTTGAAATGATTATGTGTAAGATGTCATTTCAAATCTATAATATTACAAGTGTTATTGATTGAGCAAAATCTTAAAAGCTCAAATCATCAGTATAGTAAGATTTATATTAGCATTTGCTCTTCAATCAAATGATTTTAAAACCTAGTATACAATGCAACTAAACAATACTGAGCAAAAGGAAATACGGTTTAATAATGTAAAACCAAAAGCATCCCCACATCTAGCCAAAAACACGCTCTTCTTTTTTGACAAGTAATAAATTTATTGATGAGAAGGAACTACCCTGTGTATACAGGATGTATACATAAGATAGGCTAAAGAGTTACAAAATGGGTATCACAATTGAAACAAAAGAATCTATGAGATCTACAATAGAAGATATATCATTAGGACTCAATACACATGACCGTTCAAATAGCCAAAGGCACCCTTTACTGAAAATATAATTAAAAGAGAGATATAATTATAATTAATAAAAGCACAGAAAAAATACGAAACAAAAATGACTATGTATAGGATAAGCTTTTCAGGCAGCACATACTTGATGTCGTTCTTTCCATTTGAGAAAAAAGCTACTTCCAAGGAGTTCAAAAATGTGATCTCGCATTTCATCATTTGTCACAAGTAAACTCTTGACTTTTACAGCAGCATACATCCAATACCTGAATTATATAACCCTTCATTAATAAATAAGAAAGTGATATGAGGAAAATATGCACAAGCTGTTGAAAACTGAATGAGTCCTAATTCATACTTTCAAAATCAAAATGACATAAAAATGGATGTGGCGGTTTAAGGGTAAATACCAATCATCATTGGAACCAGTTGGTGTTGTATAAAGAATGCCGTTATCCATCCACTCCTCTACCAGCTTTCTTTGGGAAGGATTTTCCAGAAGTGCCCAAAGACGTTTGTTATGCAAGACAACCAGCGGCCATTTGTTTCCGCTCCACTTATACAATTCTTTCACAACAGCATCAAGCTGCTCTATTGCAATTTGCAGGACATGAACATTAATGAAAGATACAAAAATTAGTGGTTAGATAGAAAGAGAAGAGGGGGAAGAGGGGGAGGGAGGAAACCAACACAAATAGAATGTACAACCTGAGAGACACTGAATCCACCATCTGCAAAATTTTGTTGGTAGAGCCCAATATTTGCTCCATCCACTATAAATTCAAAATCGCCATGTTTTTCCAGCCAATCCTTGAATAGGATATTTCAGTGAAGAAAGAGTATCAGTAAAAAGTTAGAAGAGATACAAAGTATAAAACACATTAATAATTTGTTTCTGAGCAGAGAAAATGAAATATTAAATCTTTCATATACCATATCAAAGATTAAGTGGTCCATGAGTTTTAGAAGCACAACAAGCAATAAAACCCTGTACACCTACATTAACTAGTCAATGAGTTAACAACCAGCCAAACCACTGGAACCAGACACTAATTCTATCATGCTGTCCAAAACAGACTCAACTAGTAACATTCTAATTAATCTGAAAATCAGAACCAATGATCAATTTGGTGACAGAAGCAGTAAATCAAACTCATTTCAATTCTTCTAATTCTACATAAATATATACAAATAACATTCCACAAAAACAATTAAACATTCAAAGTAGCCATATTATCTAAAATCCTTCAAAAGACATACCAAAATCGAAAAAAAAAAAAAAACACACACACACACTCACCTGGAACTCACTAAAGTTGGCCTTAACCTCCCTTTCTAAAGCCAATGCAGCCACAGACTGCGCAAACCTCTCAGTCTCAGCATCATCAATGTCCACACACGCCAACTGCTCCCCACATCCACCACACCGCCCAGCCAAATCCACATTGGCTCTCTTGACAACCCAATCACCCTTCCCAATCCACCCCAAACCATGCCACCCTCCCCCGTTTCTCTCCACCGCCTTTTCGACTCTCTCCACCTCCCAATTCACCTCTCCCACCTCTCTAGCCTTCTCACCACAAAACCAATCCTCAATAGCCTTCGCCGTGGTCGAATCCCCAACACTCCTCACCACATTCCTCAACTTATGCAAATACCCATAAACCCTTTCTCCATTCCCAGTCTCCGAGCTCACTTTCAACAAAGCCGCAAGCTCCGGCTCCTCCAAGCTAACCCCAACTTTACCCATGTGTTCCTCCACCTCATAAGCCTTCTCCGCCTCCAAATTCTCACAGTAACACATCAATGCCGGGTCGTAGGTACGCAGCCTCGGCGCAATCTCCATGGATTTCACAAGACCAAAGGCGTAATCCCCGTCGCCTTTCGCGGCGGCTAGGCGGGCGGCGGAGGTGATTGAGGCCTCGTTGGGCTTGATGTGGAGAGACAGCATGTGATCGTATATGCGAAAGCCGTAGGTCAGAGCGAGAGGTTTGAGTGATGGGTCGGTGACGGAGTTGGAGCAGAGGTAAAGGAGAGTATTGAAGTGGCTCTGGTTGAGGCGCTGTGAAGTCGCGGACTCGTATAGCGAGATTGCGGCGTGGAGGTCTTTGTTTTTGGAGCAGAGTGTGAGGTCTGAGTGGAATTTGGCTTCTGGGGTTTGGTTCTTCTTCTTCTTATTCCTGTTATTGTTGTAAGTGGTGCCGGCAGAGGCGGCGGCGGCAGTGGTGGTGGTGTCGTCCATGGCTTGAAAGTCTGAGCAAAAACCCTTTAGATTCAAAAACCTTGGTAGAGTTAAATGGGCATTTGTGTATGGGCTTGGTCGCATTGGGCTTAGGCTGGCATATAGAGTACTATTTACATGAATTCAACAAAATTCTAGTTATGAAATTTTTACTAGAAAATAATTTTTATATTTTAGCTATTACTTTTTTTTAAGAGGCATCATGTTCTTAAAACTATTCTGGATCATGTTCATCTGCATTGAGTCATAAAAACTGCTTTCAAGTTATTTTTCTGCATAAAATTTCTAGATTTTTAAGTTTTAAATTTTTTCACTGCTTCGACTGATCAAAGATCTTCCTCGATTGATCGAAAATGTGAGCTTTTGTGTTCAAAACTTTGTGCCTCTCTCAATTGATACTCAATTGATGTTCAACCGATCGAAACTAGAAAATTTTCAATTTTTAAGTTTTTAACCGATCAGTCTTTTCATGCATTGCACATATAGATTAGGACATGCTTTGCATTGTTTTCTTATCCTTCTTGCGTTTTTGCAGTCATATCTCTTATTGTTTTCACACACATCACGCATACACTTTGCTTAATTGGGTACTTAACTTGATTTAAAAATTGATTGATTAATTTTTAAGTTTTGTACATTTTAGTATATGTTATTTTATGTGTGAACTGCAGAAAATATTTTTTTGAGATATGGTGGGTAATACATGTGCAAATATTTTCTCTAAAACACTAAGTATACTGAATTTTTATATCATTGAGATCTATATTGTATAGTCTTAACTGATTGTGCCTAAAGTGTATGCATGTATCTATTTATGGGTCACACAGTGTCAAGTTTGTTTATATTGAAAGAGAGAATATTTGTGTTCATATGTATCCCCAGCTTATTTTTTTTAAGTCAGATTTGTGTCTTTTTAGTTTTCCCCACCTCCTAAATTTTCCCAAAATCATTTTTCCCAAAACTTGTGTTATTTTTCCTATTTTTGTAGGGGGAGAAAGCTGTTTTTAAAACCTATGTTGTTCTTAGGGGGGATGTTGCTCTTCATAGGGGGAGTTGCCCCTATTTTCTATAGAGCTGAACTCTTTAGTGTTCCCTTGGTTCTCTATTTTCTCTTATTCTTTGTTGTGTATGTTTACTGTCTGCCTTATGATTGGGTTGTCTTTGTCAATACATGACAAAAAGGGGGAGAAATAGATGAAATTTGGGAATCATGTTGATTTGGGAAATTTTTATTTTATTTAGGGGGAGATGAAAGTATTTTTTTGAAAAGGGGAGAAAAAAAAAGTTTTTTATTTATTTATTTATTATTTTTATTATCTAACTTAGGGGGAGAGTTAGTTTACATATTTGTTATTTGTTGTTATTAAATATCTGTTATTTACTTCTGGTTTCATATTTGTTGTTATTTATTGTTTATTTGCCTTTATTTTCACACATGTTGTGATGTGCTCTTTTGAGTGTTTTAGGAAAGACATGTACATTTTGATCAAGATCTTCTGCATCTTCTTGCAACTTCTAGGTTAGGAGTCTTAGATTAGGATTTGCGATGTATTTGGGTATTTTATTGTATATGAGCATTATGTTGTATGTATGTTTTGTCACAGATTGCCAAAGGGAGAGATTGTTAGGTTTTGAGTTTGCAATGTTGGCAAGCCATGACAAAAAGTAAGTATTATTGAGTTAGAATGGTGTACTTTCAAGTCCAAGACAAAAAACTCAAGTTCAGGAGAAAAAAGTGAGTTGCAATCTGGTTCTCTCGATTGCTGTTTGATTCCTCTCGATTGATTGGAAGTCACATATTAGCAAAAAATCAACAAATGTAAAAAGCTCATAACTTGTCCGCTTGAAGTCCAAATCGCGATTCGTTTTTTCTAGTATTTAAAGAACATTATAAGCTAACCCTAAATGGGGTTTTTAGAGGGTTTTATAGAGAAAAGAGTGCATCTTGTGCCTTCAATTGTAGATCGAGGGTTTTTGTACCCAAAGCTCTCTAAAGTCTTCTACCGGCAATATTTCTTGAAGAATCTCAAGATCCGATGTTGAAAAAGTTGTTGCTAGAAGATCAACAAGTGAAGGTGATCTGAAACCTTTAAGTGAGATCTTAAAGTCACAAGCAAGGGTGCTTGTGTTGCTATAAATCCAAGGAGAGAAGGAGTCTGTGGATTTGAAGCTTACACATAGTTGTGTCAGTAAGTTACTACATGAGGTAGTAATAGATTTAGAGTTAAATCTTTCATAAAAACTTCGATTCTCTTATAATGGATTTACTTTACCTTGAGGATACCTAGGTCAAATCCTCCCCAGGTTTTTACCTTGAAACGATTAGTTTCATCAGTTTTCCTAGGTCATCATATCATCGTGTTATTTACTTTTCCGCATTTGTACATGATATGATATATGCTTGTTTAACCTAGATCTGAATAATAAACCTAATAATCAATTTGGTTAATTAATTAGATTAAACAATCTGGTTTAATGGATCTAAACGAACAAACAATTTTGACTAAAATAATCATTTGGCCCGACACGTACATATAATTTTACTTAATAATCATTAATGTGGGGTAGAAATGGCAAAGGAATAAAACACTTTATGAGTTGTTAAATTCAACATGTAGCCACCTTTGTAATCATTTTTAATTTTGTGACCACCTTTGTATAATTAATAATGTCTTGTTAATAAGCACAACTTTAAAAACTGGACCAAACTAATCAATTCAACCAAGAATCAGGAATCAGTTTGGTCTGGTAAAATGCCCAAAATTGGTATAAAACTGGTAAAAAGCGGTAAAAAATCAAGTTAAATCAGGTATCGTAGTCAAAACTGGTTCTTTGACCATATTGGTTTTTAAAACCATGCTAATAAGTAGAGTTGTAAATAAGCTAAGTTGTTTATGTTTGTTTTTACTGCAAATAAGTTAAGTTCAAGACTAAGTTTAAACTTGACTATTAAATGAGTTTTAGCAAAATAATGTGTTTGTGAATAAACTCGTAAACAAGAAGCATAATTTAACTATATATGATATTATATTTTTATACATATATTCTTAATTGAAAAGATAGTGATATAGATAGACTTGAGATGAGAATATATAAGTTTATAATAGATTATAATATAATATCAAATAGTTATTAATAGTTTATTGATAATATAAACATACCATTTGTTGTAAAAATTCATAAATTCGTAAAGTGACAAACAAATTTAATCATAATATTATTATGAATAAGAAAATCAAGAAGCTAATGAACAAACTCATGCTTTTTCAACAATAAATTAAATGAATCAAATTTGAACATATAATTTTGTTTGATGATGAGCTCAAGCTCAATTTGTGTTTGAAATAAAATTAAATAAACAAGTTTGAATTTTCAATACTCATTTACAATCCTATCAATAAGTCCTTGATGGTATATATATGATCCAACTCCCTAGGTAAGTAAGCATTCAAATCTAACAAAATTTTACTAACAACTAATTTATTATCGAAAAACTAACAAACAGCTAGTAAGTACCAATTTTTATTGACCTAGACAACTCGGTACAGCCATGTAAATTAGGCACCGAGATAATGTCGACTTGATGGTTTGTGGTCCAACTCGCTTACTATACTTCAGTCAGGTGACCATTTAGCATCGAAAATTTTCCCAAATTGGGGCTAATCTCCAACCACCTTGGTACGAAATTTAATCTACAAACGGCCAGATTTGGAAATTGCTGGATAAATTGATGAAACTCCTTTAAGTTCATGGCATTCTGTAACAATGCAATTAATTATGAATACCTAAAAAAGTAAAGAAACATGAGAGGAAGATGCATGGGATTAATTGCAACTTAATACAGGGACGGAGCTAGGACTTGGAGTGAGGGGGGCGGCTTTGCTGCTTGTTGTGTTCAGCGATTCCAGCATTTGACTCTACTACTTAACCACTAAGAATTTTTGTTTAAAACTTTTTAAAGGGCCAGGTTGTTTGTTTTGGGTAAAATAGGTTGATTAAGCTTAATTTTTTTTAGCTTTATTATTGGTAATTTTTGTTATTGGACTAATTTTTTTGGGCTTATATATTTTGTTTTAGATTAAATCTATCAATTTTTTGTGACCTTTAAAGGGTGGAAAATGCTAAAATTACAAAATATTTACAAGTTGCTAATGTGGTGAGTGATTATTGGTAAGTAAAAAGTGATGCAAGTGTGCGAATCAATAAGAATTTGCTATCACAATAGTTTGTGAAAATGTTGTAAAAGAGTTTGTGACTATAATATTGCTCTTAAAAGAATTGGTGGCATTGTTAAAGGAGGGCAATGTGTAATTTTATTGAACAAAATTGCTAGCGGTCATGTATGCATTTGCCCATTTGTAACTGGAAGGGAAAAAAATTATCTTCCTTTCTCTCTGCAGTACGTCTTATATTGTGAACGTTTGAGAGTGTGAATATGTTAAACCCAACAACTTGTAACAAAGTGGTTTCAGAGAGAAAATGTGTGGTAGGAAAAGTAATTGCTAAGTTTTCTGGACATACCAAATAAAACTTCGATAACTCGGCTGTTTATGTGGATAGACTTACTCATATTCCAAGATGCATAGGAGATAATGGAAAACGTTATATAGACTATAGAGTTCCAGGAAAAAAAATTTTTGACTCCAAATAAAAAACAATCATTGCTAATGCTGATCTATTAGGTTTTTAATGAAACCACGTTTGAGAAATTTGTATGTAACTTTGTCTAATCAAGCATTAGAAATCAGTCCTTCATAACTCTCTCAAAGGAGTTGATAGTGTGATCAAAGTTCCCCTTTGATTTCTTGTTACATTTTAAAAATAAAAAATAAAATCGAAAATATTTAATCTACAACAAATTATCTAAATTTGAAGATTAGATTATAAAATGAGAAGGTATTAGGCACCCATTCTGCTTGACGAAGTCAGTCTTTTAGGAGATAAGGGTCATTATTTATGTCATACATTGAACAATCTATCATATCATAGCATACCAAAAATTATAAGACTTTTATCATTTCATTATTTCATATGAATAAGATATTTTAGAGCATCATTTTTGCATATTCGAACCCTATATATATATATATATATATATGTATGTATGTATGTATATTTTTGACAAATGAGGATATTAAGACCTCTTTGAGTATTTGACTATTTCCTCAGGTGTATGCAATTCCTCGTCCCACATGCATTAGATTATTATAGGGAGGAATCTCATGGGGGTGGCCCTAAGATGTTGGCGAAAGGTTTTGAACCTAGGATTTCATGGATATCATGAGGACTTAGAAACCACTAAGCCCTATTTTAAAGGTACATGATCACAATTTCATTCATCTATTAGCTCCAAAGCAGATTTTAGTTAGTTTAATTGGTAAAGTCTCTTGTCGTTAAATAAGAGATCTGTGGTTCAATTCTCACCTACACTAAAAACCAATTAATGTCCTGATCTGATGATAAATAGCAATCACCGATTCACCGGGAGCGGAAAATTAAATGCAGAAATTTAAAACCAAGGTTTTATTTATTTATTTTTTTGCTAAAGAAAAAAAACCAAGGTTTTAGATATTTATCAACTCCCTAAAATGATATGATTTCCCTCTTATCAAACAGCAGCAATCTGAGAAGTTTTTGGAAGGGAATTTGGAAGATGAGGATCCCAAATAAAATAAAAAACTTCTGTTGGCGAGCTTGTACCGAGTCCTTACCAACCTTGGCGAACCTCCATCGACGAAACGTGGTAAACTCTCCTGTGTGCAATAGCTGCGGCTTGAACAGAGAAACCGTGTTGCTTGCACTATGGGAATGTGACCAAATTCAGTGTTGCTGGGGTCGTGGATTTAATAGAGTGAGACAAGCTCAGATGCATTTGGGCTCCTTCAGTGATCTGGTGTCTGCTGTAAAACAGTATGAGGAAGATGTAGAACTGTTCACAGTGATTGCATGGTTTGTTTGGTGCAGAAGAAATAAACGCCACTTCAAGGAGCAATGTTTACCACCTGAGAAGATAGTTGACGCGGCAGAAGCTATTTTAAAAGAATTTCAGGCAAAACCCAAGAACATGCCACTGAGATTACAACCACAGCCACAACGTTAGACACCAACGGAACCTGGTATGTACAAAGCAAACTACGACGGGGCATACTTTGCGGAGGAAGAAGCAGCAGGAATCGGTGTCGTAGTGCGGAATGAACTGGGGCAGGTGATGGCGTCCTTAGCAGAGAAGCTCCTCATGCCTCAAACGGTGGAGATTCTTGAGGCGATGGCAGCTAGGAGAGCTATGATCTTCATGGAGGAATTGGGATTGTGTAGGGTCACTTTTGAAGGTGATTCAGAGACTGTTGTAAAGGCCCTAACAGGGGGCTGCCCAGACAGGTCCAATATTGGGCACATTGTTAAAGACTGCATGTCATTAATGGGTTGGTTTCAATCCTGTTCTTTCTCTCACGTGAGGCGGCAGGGCAATAGAGTAGCTCATGCTTTAGCTAGGAGAGCAAGAAAGTCTTTCCCTTTGTCCGTTTGGATGGAATCTGTTCTGCCAGACATTTCCTATTTGGTGTATGTTGATGTTACGACTTAAAGTTGATTATTATCTTAATAAAAGCGGATTTATTCCTTTCTCAAAAAAAAAAAAAAAAAAAAAAAAAATCCCTAAAATGCTCAATTAATTGTTTGCCATGATTTCGGTTAGTCATGTCCCCTATCATTAATTTTTTACGATTCATTTCAATTACTGTTTTAAAGCGTTGAATACATGTCCCCCACCAGGCCCACCTTTATCTATTTTTGGCTAAATATTGAATACATGCATTGCCGTTATATGCACACTATTATCCCTTAAAGTAAAAGGGAAATGCTAATACCATACTTTGTTGAATAATGCTAGAGATATAAACTATTTTACAAAAAAATTTACAAACTATTGATGTGGTGAGTGATTATTGGTAAATGAAAAAGTGATATTAATGATGGATCTAAATGAAAACCAATAAGAGATTGACCATATCAATATTTTGTAAAAATATTATAAAATAAATTGTGTCTGTAGTATTACTTTTCCTTGTTAATTACCTAAATTAATTGTTTGTCATGGTTTCGGATAAACTATAAATGGCTGATATGATTTCCCTCATATGCACTATTAACTCCCTAAAATTCTATTTCAGCATAAAAAAAAAAAAAAAAAAAAAAAAAAAAAAAAAAAAAAACCTAAAATTCTATTAATTGTTTGCAAAACAAATCTGGAGATTAAAGGTGGTTTCTAACAAGGTCCACTCTTTGCCCACATGGCTAAGGGAGAGTGTGGTGGTCACTCCTTGGCCCTAGGGGTGTGCAGCCCACCCGCCAAAACCGACCCGATCCAACCCAACCCGCCGGGTTGGGTCGGTTTTTAGGCCTTGGTGGGTTGGGTTGGGTTACAAAAAATTTTTTGATAGTAGGTCGGGTTAGGATTGAATCATAAAATTTCAAACCTACCAAACCCAACCTGACCCACCCATATATTTAATATACATATATATATATATATATAATATTATATAATTAATAAATTTTTTAAAATAACCAACTCTTCCTATCCTATATAAAAGCCAATTAGTTCACACAAACTCTAGTAAATTACTATTGTTGTTTAGTCATTAGTGTTGTTTGCTTTTAAAGAGTTACATTGATACTAATCTTTGGGTTTTTTTAATATATTAATATTTATATTTTTTCTACTCAATTTAATAATAATAATAATAATAATAAAAATTTGTCCCACCCATGGGTTCAACCTGACCCATGTGGGTTGGGTTGGGTTGGGTTGGACTTATGTGATGGGTTGGGTTGGGTTGAATTTTTTTTGACTCACCATGGTGGGTTGGGTCAAAAAATCCCCTCAACCTGACTCAACCCAACCCATGCACACCTCTACTTGGCCCAGTGGGTCTAGAAAAGGCACTATTATGGCTCACTCTCCCCCAAAAAAAAAACCAATGAACACTTTAGGATTTATTTAGACCAAAAGATGGACTCAAGTGGGGCCCAAAGGGCCTGGGCCCCTGGGTCCAAATTTTTTTTTAGTCATTCTATATTTCATTTTATAGTTGAGCTCACTCCTCCCCAATCAGTCTAACTAGCTTAACTCAAATAGGAACTATCCAACCTAAAAACTTAACAAAAACAATAAAAATATTCACAATGGTAATTGTATTTTAGCAAATATATATATATATATATATATATATATATATATATATATATTTTACCACAAAAGAACAAAAAAAATCATGTGTTATTGTAGAAGCTAAAGGCTAATGCTAAATTTTTTGCAACTACAGTAAACTGGTATAAATACCAGTTGATTGTAGTAAGTTGTTAAAAATAAAATACAATATTTTATTAAGATTATATTTATTTCTTCTTTTAAAAATCTCAAATTCTCTCTCTTATTATTTTAATGAGTTGTTTATATTATTTTAAATGAAGTGATAAGAAAATAGAACATTTGATATTGAGTGTATTGGTAAAATAGATAAAATAGTTTTTTTAGCACCACCACTGTAAATGCTTTAATTTAAAAAAAAAAAAAATCCTAGCCAGGACTGATATTTAAAATAAAAAAAAACATTATTTTATTTTTGTTTTTGTCTTTGTTGGTAAATGATTGCATCTTAATGTATTTAGAAACAACGATTTTATGTATTTATAATTTTTTAATACTATATGGATGTCTATTTGAAGTTATTTATTTATTTATTATTTATTTTATTTTATTTTTTTTAATACTCTAGCTCCTGCTAGCTTAAAATCCTGGGTCTGTATTTTAGACAATGTTTGGGGTCCTGCTAGATGAGCTCTGTACTCTTGTAACCATATGGTTTGGGGTCAAGCTAGCTCTCTACTTGAGTAGGGTGATTTAGGAATGAAAACTGTCCCCGCATAGGGCTCTAGGCTAATGATCTGAATTTTTAGGATAGAGAAATACTATGTTCACAACAAATTTTAAATTGTTATTGATTGTTATAGGAGGGCAAAAGAATAATTTAAGTTGTAGATTCAAATTAGAATCAATAACAATTAATCACATATGATTTGTTGTAAAAAATGTTATAGACATACACTTCTCTTTAACATAACAAGGCCACATTGGTTTTATTTTATTTTATTTTATTTTATTATTATTATTATTTTTTCCTTCTTTAAGTTGTGTTTGGATGAAAGATTGAATATATATATATACATATAAGTAATGGAAAAAAGGAAATAAAAAGGCATGAAAGGAATGAAATTAAATAATCTTATTTGAATGTTTTAAAATAAATGATTGGATTTAATGAAATGTAACTAATCTTGTTTGAGAGTGACATAGAAAAATGGAATGAAATTATTTTATACCAATATTACTATTATACCTATATTTGAAAATAAATGGTTGAATGTATAGAAGACTAGGAGTATTTTGGAAGTTTAAATCAAAATTTTTCATAAATTCAAATTCCATTTCTTTCGATTTCTCCCAATTTTGGCATGATGAAAATTTAAGGTTTTGAGGGAAAATGGAGGTATGAGCATTCCCTCTGACCCATTCTATGCTCTCCCACTTAATCTACATAGTAATATCAATCTTGTGTCTTCTTCAAAGCTGATAAAAGATATTCTTTGATTACATTATATTTGTATTTTCAAAGTAGCAAAGCAATTGGAGAAAAATAGTTTAAAAGAGAAAGCTTCAACTCCAATTCCAATTGTGACTAAAGCACTTAATGAAGATCAAAATCAAGTTGCACTCTCCTCCTCCTCCTCCAACCAATCAATTAATACCAATCTCTCTCTCTCTCTCTCTCTCTCTCTCTCTCTCTCTCTTAAATTTAAAAAAAAAATTCGGGTTTAACTTTAATTGTAATTTTTTCTAATTTTTTTTTATCCTATAAGGGTAAATTGCAAATTACACTCCTAAAGTTTCGAGGTGTTGGATTTTACGCCCTGAAGTTTCAGAATTTGGATTTTACCCCCTGAAGTTTGGGAGTGTTTGGATTTTATATCCTGACGTTTCAAAATTTGGATTTTACTCCCTAAAGTTTGGGGGTATTTGGATTTTATGCCTCTAAATTATGAAACTTCAAGGTGTAAAATCTAAACATCCTCAAATTTTGGGAAGTAAAACCCAAGCACCTATAAAATTTAGGGGGTAAAATCCAAAATTTGAAATGTTAGGGTGTAAAATCCAAACACCCCAAAACTTCTGGGGTGATGGTGGGTCTATATGGGGACACCACTCCACTAATTACAACTCGCCCCACATGGACGAGTTGTGGCACAAGTTGTGCCACAAGTCATGGCACCAGCATTAGTCCTCCATTTATTGCCTTTTCTTTGCTTCTTTCTCATTTGTCTTTTCTTTACTCTCCATTCAATTTTCAAAAGTTACTTACTATTGAATACTTAAACAAAGGGAATTGTATGTTTCTCACGCTGGTTAGGGTTTTTTCTCTTAGCCGTATGTAGAATATTGTCCCTAACCTAGTTTAGGGTTTCGTTTCCTTTCAGGTCTCTGGATTGATAGGACGGTGAGTGTAGTCTGTGTTGTGATCTACTGATACCTTTTTCTCTTGAAAAGTATTCCCATGGCTGGACTAGACGATTTGTGGGCAAGGTTTACCCTTACAAAGGACGAAGAAGGGGGTGCGGATGTTCCGAGCCAAGAGGCAGTGGAGGTTCTTCAGCTGGCAGGGAAGTTCTTTATGAAAAGAGTGCTCAATGTTGACGTGGTGGCTCGCACTTTCAAGCCACTGTGGAAACCTGCGGGTGAGTTGAAGATTCGTGACTTGGGTGATAATGTGCTGGTGTTTAAGTTTGACGATATCATGGACCTTGAACGAGTACTCAAATATGAACCCTAGTCGTATGACAAAAGTTTGATAGCTTTCCAAAGGGTTCACGACGTCGAACAGATATCACAACTGGAGTACAATCAGGTAACGTTTTGGGTGCAGCTGCATAATACACCTTTGAAGAACCTGACTCATGAAACCGATGAAGCAATAGATGGTGAAATTGGGAAGGTGGTTCAGGTGGCTGACCCGGAGGATGACGGTGCAGGTGGTGAATTCTTGAGAGCCTGTGTAACCATGGATATCTCTAAGCTACTTCCGTGGTGTTCGAAACTGAGATCAAATGGAAAATAGATAGGGTTGGTAGGACTAAAATACGAACGCCTCCCTAATTTTTGTTATTAGTGCGGTCGGGTTTCTCATAGGGAGCGAGATTGCAAAGTATGGTTGAGGGGAAAAGGGAAGTTGAGAAGGGAGGATCAACAATACGACAAATGGTTGAGGGCGGAATCGACTTGCCAAGGCAGAGAAACAGTTGTTGTTATCTCAAGTAAGGCTCGCCATCAGCCGCTGTGGTGGAAGAAGGGCCAATTGAGTCAAGGTAAGGATACCTCAATGCCACATAGGGGTGGAGAAAACCATGATGCATAATCTGCGATGGTGGTTGAGCATTACATGGACAACTTTGAGACTATCAAGGAAGGGAAGAATCGGGTGGTTTGTGAACATGGTGAAGGGAAGAATAGTGCTTTCTCTGGTGGGCAAAATCTGAAACAGTTAAATTCGAGCCATGTAGTGAGATTGGATGAACAGGTGGTTGGCTTGTCCCTTCAGGAAAATCGCATCCCATCAATCAAAGTTAGGTCCGAATGTTCTCCACTGCAATCCCCAGCCCTTTCCAACCCGAGGCTCAACCCAATCCCATTGCAAGACTGCACAAACACCGTAACCAAGTCTACTTCACAAATATCCATCCGTACCTGGAAGAAGCTAGCCCGTGAACCAGGTAACCCAATTCCAAACTCTTCTCCTATGGTTGTTGACAGAAGACTTAGCATTGAAATATTAGATATGAGGGAGGGTAAAAAATTATGTATGGCAGATTGTAGTTCTCTTGATAAAGAAAACTTGAAGGTGGTGGCTGGTTCCCAGCACCACCAAGCCCAATAAGTTGCCTTAGCTGGAATTGTCGTGGGCTTGGGAACCCATAGACAAAAGACGAATTAGTTACGTTGGTACGTAACAAAGATCCCAAACTGATTTTCTTAATGGAAACTAAGGTTGAGAAATCAGTTTTAGTCAGAATTGGTAGAAAGATACAGTATGCTAATCTTTTTGAGGTTCCACGTCATAATACTGGGGGTGGTTTAGCTTTATTTTGGGCTGCTGACTCTAATGTGTATGTTCAATCTTTTTCAAAAAAACCATATTGATGCCATTATTGACTATAGAGTTGATGATGCCTGGCAGTTCACAGGTTTCTACGGAAACCCTGAAACCGTTAACTAGGAAAACTCCTGGTCCATGCTCAGAACATTGAGTACTCAGTTCACCCTTCCTTGGGTTTGTATTGGTGATTTTAATGAAATCTTGTATGCAGATGAGAAACAGGGATGGCTAGATAGACCGAAAAGACAAATGCAGGGTTTTCGAGATGCTCTTGATTTTTGCAGGTTGAAGGATTTGGGATATAATGGCTTTCCATTTACATGGTGCAATCGGTACCCAGGAAATCAGAATGTGTGGATCCGGCTGGATAGAGGGGTAGCTACCATTGACTGGATCTTGAGATTTCCTTCCTCCAAATCCATCATTTGGATGCTTTTCACTCTGATCACAAGCCTATTCTTCTAAGCCCAGATTCAGAAATTAACAGGTTTTATAAAAAAGGACGCCCTTTCCGGTTTGAAGCCATGTGGTTGAGGGACAGGTCATGTGAAAAGGTGATACGTGATTCATGGGGAGATGGGATGACACAACCTACGACATGGGGTTTCAATAGCAAAGTGTTGACTTGCCAGTCAAATCTCAGAGTGTGGAATAAAAAGACTCTCGGCCATGTTAGAAATTCTCTGAAGCAAAAATTAGCAGAGCTGAAGTTAGAAGAGGAAAATGGAGGCTATAGAAAAAATCCTTCCCGGATTCGGGTTTTACGAGATGACATTCAGAAATTACAAGCTAAAGATGAGCGTATGTGGAAGCAAAGATCTGGAAACAGATGGCTTAAGGAAGGGGATAGGAACACAAAATATTTTCACTGTAGAGCTAACCAAAGGAACCGGCGGAATTTCATTACAGGGTTAGAAGATGACAATGGTACTTGGGTCGAAGATGAGGCCGATTTGGGGAAGGTAGTGGAGGAGTATTTTAAGCAAATTTTCACTAGTTCAAACTCGAGTGGTTTTGACAATATACTGAGTGGTATTCAAAGTATTGCTGGGGTGAAAGCAATTGATCAGTTAGATGGAGATTTTCAAGCAAGTGAGGTCAAAGAAGCTCTCAACCAAATGGCCCCCCTTACGGCTCCTGGCTTTGATGGTATGTCCCCAATTTTCTACAAGTCTTTTTGGCACATTGTGGGGGAAGATGTGACTACTGTGGTTCTTCGAGCTTTAAACTCAGGTATTGTCCCAGAATCCATAAATACTACTTTCATCACTCTCATACCTAAAATTAAAAACCCCAAGAAAGTTTCTGATTTCAGGCCCATTAGCTTGTGTAATGTCATTTATAAACTTATTGCAAAAGTGGTGACTAACTGGTTGAAAAAGCTTTTAGCTGATTCGTGCCAGATTCTCAGAGTGCCTTTCTTTCAGGCCAGTTGATATTTGATAACATACTTGTGGCTTTTGAGATCCTCCATTATCTGAAGAGAAAAACACAAGGCAAAATGGGATTTATGACTCTTAGGCTGGATATAAGTAAAGCATATGATCGGGTGGAGTGGGATTTTTTGGAGGCAATAATGCAACACTTGGGGCTTGGGGAGAAGATGAGAAGAATTATTAGGTCATGCTTGAAATTTGTGTCTTATTCTATCCTTCTAAATGGGCAGCCAGTTGGAAGCATCAATCCCTCTAGGGGACTCTGCCAAGGTGATCCTCTATCACCATACCTGTTTCTCTTGTGTGTCATGGGGTTACAAGGTCTATTGCAAAAGGTAGAGGTGGAGGGTAGCATAAAAGGGAGTAGCTATTAGTAGATATGGTCCTCGAGTATCGCACTTATTCTTTGCTGATGATAGTGTCTTCTTTTGCCGTGCCACTAAGGATGAATGTCAGAGGGTTTTGGATATTTTGGCTGTTTATGAAAGGGGAACGGGTCAAAAAATCAATAGAGAGAAGACTAACATCTTTTTCAGTTCAAATACCCTTCATCAAACCCAAACTCGTATCCAACAACTACTGGGAGTCCCGACGATCAGACAATATGAAAAATACTTAGGTTTGCTTGCACTAGTGGGAAGGGAGAAAAAAAGGAGCTTTATTTATCTTAAGGGTGGAAGGAAAAGCTATTATCTATAGCGGGCAGGGAGGTCCTTAATAAAGCTGTTATTCAAGTCATCCCAACCTATACTATAAGTTGTTTCAAGCTCCCCAAAGGGTTAATCAAAGAACTAGAAGTCCTTATTAGGAAATTTTGGTGGGGTTACAATGATGACACAAGGAAGGTGCATTGGGTTAGTTGGGAGAGGTTGTGTGAAGCTAAAGAAGTATGAGGTATGGGCTTCAAAGAAATTGAGAAGTTTAATGAAGCCCTCCTTGCTAAACAGGTATGGCGGATGTTGCATAACCCGGAATCCCTTTGTTTTAGAGTCTTTAAAGCCCGATTCTTCCCTAATTGCTCTATTATTGATGCTAAGGACTCCAACTCCGGGTCCTATGCATGGAAGAGCATCCTTGGTGCTCGAGATGTTATTAAAAAGGGTATGGTTTGGTGCATTGGGAATGGTCAATCAATTCGGATCAAGGAAGACAAGTGGTTGCCAGTGAAACCAAGTAGAGTAATCCTTTCCCCCCTCCCTTTAGTGATAGCAGAAACAAGGGTGAGCTCTCTCATCAACCCTGACTTGGGTATGTGGAAATCCGAGGAGGTAAATCGCGTTTTTCTACCCCATGAAGCTTCTTTGATATTAGGCATTCCACTAAGCCACAGAAAACCCCCTGATCGTGTGTCTTGGTCGTGCACCCCAACCGGGGAATTTAGCACTAGCAGTGCCTTCAAGCTTCTAGCAGCCTCGGCCTCAATAGACCGTGCAAGTTCATCCAATCAGGCCAACCAGAGAAGCTTTTGGAAATGACTTTGGAAGATGTAGACGCCCAACAAGATAAAACACTTTGTCTGGAGGGCTTGTAATAATGCTTTGCCCACCAAATGCAACCTGAAGCGAAGACATATTACAGAATCAGATGTGTGTGAGCTGTGTAAAGATGCTCCAGAAGATGCTTTCCATGCGCTGTGCTTCTGCAGCCATGTAGCCCCTGTGTGGTTGCCCTTCCAATGGTTCCAGTCCATGATATCTCCCCCTCCCTTGAATTTTTGTGATTTACTTAACAAATTTATGCAAGTTAGCGACGAGCTCAGAATGGAGATGTTTGCAACAATTACTTGGTGCTTATGGAACAGACGAAATGCTCTCCATTTTGGACGCGAAGCTCACCCCATATCAAAGATCAGCGCTGTTGCAAGTGCTTTGCTCCAGGATTTCATTTCTAGTCAGATTCCAGAAGCTCCTCTCCCTCATCCTTCTGTCCGGCATCAATGGCGTCCTCCAGAATCAGGATATGTTAAAGAAAACTTTGACACTGCACTCTTCAACCACATGAACTCAGCTGGAATAGATGTCATCGCGTGTGACTGGCGAGGAGCGCCCCTTGGTGCTCTATCCACGTCTGCTCCACTATCACATCAGTTGCTGATATGGAAGCTCTCATTTGCCTCAAAGCGGTCCAATTCGTTGCTGAACTTGATCTTCATCGTGTAATTTTTGAAGGTGATTTGGCCACAATTATTTCTGCAGTTTCCCAGGGCACTTCAATACTATCTTCCTTTGGAAATATTGTAGATGATGTTCGATACTTACTGCCGAGTTTTTCTTTAGTTATTTTTAATCATGTAAACTGCTCTGGTAATATAGTAGCGGATGCTCTTGCTAAAAAGGCTTCTTCCATTGTTGGCTGCCAAATTTGGAGAGAAGCCTTGCCTTTAGACAATTCTGGGTTTGTAGACTTCGATGTTCATTAAGTTCTGTTTTGTTACTTCAATAAAGCCCCAGGCTTGAGGTCTGGTTTCTCAAAAAAAAAGTCTTTTTTTTACTCTCTCTTATGTAGCAATGTTCTATTTTTTATATTTGTTTTCTCTTTCTCTAAAAATTAAAAGCTGAAGCACTTTATCAAGTTATCATTCATTTTCCTCTCCAGGCACTATAGTTTTTTATTTTATTTTAAATATATTTTGACTATAAAATATATAAAATATTCTATTAATTGATACTAAACTGATATATATAATAAATAATATGGTGTGTGTATATATATATATATATATATATATATATTAAAAGAAATGGTATACATTTGGTTATGAATTTTGAATTTTGATTTGTGGTATCTGTGATTTGTGTAATGATTTTGATTTTGAGTAATTTTTTTAAAATGTTGTTTGACACTTTGCGATTTGTAGATTTGTGTTTAATTTATAATTTATACAATTAAATGGTATCTTTTCTTTGAATTGATAATTTTATGTTGTATGAGAATATATATATATACAGACACACACAATTTTTTAAGAACCCCAAAATACCTTGAAACAGTACATCGAAATAGGTTGATACCGAAATATTCCATTCCATTGGACAAACTTAAACGGGGTACGGAACAGTATTCATAACATTGCTATTGAGAGCTTCCTATCCTACAAGTAGTGTAGGCTTGAAGGATAATTAGCAAAGGTGGCTGGGTTGTTGTATCCCAGAGGCAGCACACACAATGTTTAGTCTACTACACCGGAAATCCCATAGACGCTTGTATCGTCTCAAGACAGTGATTTGGTCCACGCCTCAACCCCACTATCTAAAACATTTATGAATTGAGGGTAATTTGCTTCTAATGTTATGAGATTAATTTAAAGCATCATCGAGGTAATATCTCTCTACTATTCTCTAATTTATGTGAATTTTATCATTTTTTTTTTTTTTTGGTTGAATGTGAATTTTATCATTTATATGATATCTTGAATGTAATGAAATTCAATTTATTTATTAATTATTGTTATTAGGAACAACATAATGTATACCTATACATATACAATAGAGAAGCTCTCAAACAATTGGCAAGGCATTAATGGTTACATATACATATACAATACAATATTTGTTTGAATTTCAACCTTTATAGGCATTAATACCTATACATATACAATCCAGTTACTCAAACGAATTTCTCGCAAGGCATTAATGGTTACATATACATATACAATACCATATTTGTTTGAATTTCAACCTTTATAGGCATTAATACCTATACATGTACAATCCAGTTACTCAAATGAATTTCTCTTCTCAAACGAATTACAGTACGTAGCCACCTTTGTAACTATTAATGCCTTGCCTATTGTTTATAGAGCAACCTTTATAGATAAACAAATTTTTGTTCTCACAGTATGTAGCTACCTTGGTAGGGTTTGGCTTAATTACCTCCGGTATTTTTTTAACTGGAATTTCTTTTTGTTTTAATAAGAAATTGTCACATCACCCACTAACTAAATAAAATGTGGAGATTAAAATTCACTATCACTTACCATTGTGTATTTAAAACAAAAGGAAATTTTTAGTTAAAAAAATACTGAAAGTAAGTCAAACTTACATTTGTAACCATTAATGCCTTGCCAATTGCCATAACCATAAGCCAAACCCACATTTTATTTATTTATTTTATTTCTATTTCTTATTCCTGGCCACATACGCCTTGAAATCTAACTTGTGTTAACGACCAAATTATAACAATTATTGGGAGTCCAAATCCTCTATACCACTTTTTGTGTACCACTCTATGTTCCACCAATCACTACTTGCCATGTTTTCATTTTACTTTCCTTATAGAATGATTGAAGTTTAAAATGGAAAGCAATTATACACATGGTAAGTAATGATTGGTGGAACATAGAGTGGTATACAAAAAGTGGTATAGAGGATTTGGAAGCATTGGTGGGCACTGATTTCTGAGTCCAAATCTTCTGTCCTACTTTTCCTGTTCCACTCTATACTCCACTAATAAAAGCCTGCCACGTGTTAACATAATTAATTAAATACTATCATTAATTAATAATGGTAATATTAATAAGTCAATAATGATAGTATTTAATTAATTATGTTAACACGTGGCAAACTTTTATTGGTGGAGTATAGAGTGGAGCAGAAAAAGTGAGACAGAAGATTTGGATTCCTGAGTTCTCTATCCATATGTAAGTAGTGTAGTCCAACTCCTACTAGCTTCCACCTTATTTCTTTATTTCATTCTTCTTTTTATTTTTAATTATCAGAACTAGCGAGTCAGCAATGAAGTTTTGGTAAACCCCACATTGGGCTAATCTCCTTGGCGGTAATACTTAACATATAGTTTTATATATGAGTTCTAATGGCAATTAGCTTAACTTGTAAATTCTTTTGTAAGAGATCTGGAATTTGAACTTTGCCTACACCGAAAATTAGTTGGTATCTTAGCATGATAATAAGAATAATCATTATGAAGTGGACGCTATAAGTTACATTAATGCCTTGCCAATTGCCATAACTATAACCAGTAAGCCTTGATTTGTTTTGGGCTATTTTAGCGTATATGATCAAACCTGGCCTGCTTCATCTTGGCCACATACGCCCTGAAAATCTAACTTATACAAACGACCAGATTATAATAATTAGGTTCAGCGCCGACCTTTCTATCCATATGTACGTAAACAGGGCCGGCTTAAGATATTTTGGGGCCTAAAACAACAATTTTAAGTGAGACCTTTTCTTTTAATTTAAATATTAAAATTTTTTATCAGTTGATTTATTTTTTCTCACAAAAATTGTTTTATTTGTTAACAAAATAACAACTAGTAGTGTTAATGTGGACCCATACAAGAGTATACAAGTAAAATTTTTTTATAACGAGTCAACGAAATTCTCAACAAAAAATTGAAGGTGAAATTTATTTAAAAAATTAAAACCCTAAGAGATAAGTATAGACGTAGTTCCATGATTACTAAAATAATAAAATAAAATAAATTTATGGTCCTATGCTACTCCACATCCCAACCAATATGTTAAATGAATGAACGAATGAAAATGAGTTTACCTATGTGCTGTGTCAAAATTTAAAGTAATTACCAAGAATAAAATAAAGAGAAAGTAAAACAAGATAGCTTGAATTATGAGAAAGTTCAGGAAAGAAGCAAAGGTTCTAGAGAGGTAACAAACCTGAGGATCAGACTCAAATGAGAAGAAGAAGGTCTGAAGTACAGCAGCTACAACTTCAAAACGATTTCTTTTTTACGCTTTCAATAGAGAGTGGGGCAAAATTTCCAGCAATTCGTACAAGAAAAATTGAGGTCTGAGATTGAATATGTATATAATTTTTGTCTTAAAATTTTAGTTGTTTGGTTGAGAGAGAGTGTGTGTGTTTTTTTAGCTTCCCTGTGTGGGAGTTAATGAATTCTACACTGAAAAAGACCTATGGGGAAGGTGAAAGGTTACACATCAAACGAAAAATTTATTTGTTCTAGTTTTTTCTTTGATAAAAAAATTATTTTTTATTTATTGGTTAGAATTTTGGGCTTAATTAATACTTTCAGGGAATATATCCTATTGGGTAGAAGTAATGTTACGATATATATTACATTTTTCACAACAATTGAGTTAGCAAATTTTGGTTTTTATTGGTTTTTATTTAGGTCACCATTAACATTATTTTATCATCAAATATTTTAGGACTTAAAAATTTTTGATTGGTTAAAATTTGGGGCCTTTTTTGCTTGGGGGCCTTAGGCAATTGCCTCACTTGCTTAGTATGTTGAGCCGGCACTGTACGTAAACACTGATGGTTTGTTTTTATTTGCTGAATAAACATTGATGGTTTGTGGTGCAACTAGTTTCCTACTTATTTATTTATTTCATTTTCTTTTTTATTTTTATTTATCAGAAATACTCTACTGGGAAATTCAGCAATGAAATTTTGGTAGACACTGCATTGGGCTAATCTCCAACCACCTTGGTGCGAATATTTAACATAAGAGTTTTATTTATGTGTGTCAATTGCCAATTAGTTCAATTTGTAAATTCTCATTTTTGTGGAATAAAATATTTGAAATTCAAACTCTATTTACACCAAAAAATGATTGATGTTTTAGCCTAATGATTATAGCAATTTAATCATTAATTATCATGGAGTAGACACCATAAGTTGAACTTATATGATATTTATAAGAAAAAAGAATAATACAAAACATATTTATATTATTTTTCCTTTAATAAGTTGTGTTTGGATGAAAAATTTTAGAAATTATTTTGGACAATATGTATTTGGCAATTCTATATAAAGCAAGGCAACTCTCAATTTAGAAGTCATCCACTTCTTGCTTTAAGATCATCATCATCTAGTACTCTTTCCCTTTCTCATTTCTTCTCTCATGGAGTTGGAAGGTATACTTTGATTTTTTGAGAACAAGACTATTTTAATCATTGGTGCCACAGGCTTTCTAGCAAAAGGTTATCTCTCTCTGCCTGCGCTCCTGAAATGCATTTATTTATGTTTGTTCAAAGCAATAAATATAAACAACCTAGCCAGCAAATTGCTTGTATATAGTCTACTAGACTCCATTCGTTTACGTGTGTATGTGTATATATATCTATATATTCCTATGTTTGTCTTATGCTTTGTTTATGTTAAATATTAGCATTGATATACCATGTTGAATATGCTAGTATGGATGTGGAAGCGAAAGCATAAAGTATAGAACACAGTAACACATGAGGGTTACGTGGTTCAGCCTAACGGCCTACATCCACGGAGGAAACCCTAAAGGACTACATCAATAATATATTATAGTGTAGTACAAATCCTGTGTTACAATGAATCATAACATGTGTATATATAGTAAACTAAACCCTAGACTAATAGACTTTTAATACAAGTAGGAGACTTAGCTTGCATACAAAGTAGAATTAGGCTTAGGCTTATGCTAATGGGCTAATATATCTTTAACACCCCCTCTCAAACTCAAGATGGAAGCTTGATGAAATCTTGAGATTTGATAAGGTTGAGAAGATCCCTTGAATGAAGTTTGGCTCTGTGAAGGTAGTTTGAGGAAGGCAATGGTCTTGCAGTGTTGATGCGACTTCTAATGGTGGCTTGACTATACCAGAGAGTTTTGACGGCAGCAATAGGAAGTCAAAGAAGATGAACGCAGCGAAAAAACATCGAGGAAGACAAAGATTACTCTTAAATATACCGTAAGGACAGAAAACCATGGCCACAGGAAGGTGGCTCTAATACCATGTTAAATATTAGCATTGATACACCATGTTAAATATGTTAGTATGGATGCAGAAGCGAAAGTATAAAGTATAGAACACAGTAACACATGAGAGTTACGTGGTTCAGCCTAACGGCCTACATCTACGGAGGAAACCCTAAAGGGCTACATCAATAATATATTATAGTGTAGTACAAATCCTGTGTTACAATGAATCATAACATGTGTATATATAGTAGACTAAACCCTAAACTAATAGACTTCTAATACAAGTAGGAGACTTGGCTTGCACACAAAGTAAAATTAGGCTTAGGCTTATGCTAATGGGCTAATATATCTCTAACAGTTTATAATTCTATGTATGCTTGTGTTGAAAGGATGTTGGTGCTAGTGATAACTTGCTTGCATAAATGAATGCAGTTTTTGTGGAGAAAATACTAAGGGTTCAACCAAATGTAAAAATGATCTATCTTCTTTTGAGAGCTTCAGACAATGAGTTAGCTACACAACGGTTTTGTCATGAGGTACCTCATTTAGGTTTTTTATTTTTTTTTAAATTCTGTAAGCAGGAGATTTTACATGTCACATACATGATTTTTTTTAAGACTAAAATGTAAAATACACCCTTTTAAGTTTGAGGGAATTTGATTTTGATTTTTAATATTTTGAAATTTTGATTTTAATACATATATAACATTTAACATTGTTGTCCTTTTTTGTCCTTCCATTCACTTCCATTAAATTACATGGGCATTAACAATGCCAAATAAATTTGCAATTCCTACAATGTGTGCCAGTTGGCTAAAGTATATCATGCCATATGGCTCCTATAAACTAGTATATCATGTTAAGTACCAACTTGTCTAATTAATCAATTCTTGCCTATTATATTGAGAATTAATAAATGCCTTGACTTTGGATTAAATTAGATGAATGCAACCTCACTATAAACCTTTACTTTTGCCAATAGGATTATTACAAATCATTTAATTTAAATTGGACTAAAAATAGACCTATTAGAATTAAGTGATCACAATCACCTTTGGTCGAGATTTAATTCATGCAAGCATGGCCGGCTCAAGGTATTGTGGAGCCTAAGGCGACTACTTTAAGTGAGTTTTATTTTTATACTTTGAATATTAATAGAATATTTATTTAACTTTTGTTTTTTTTTTTCCATTTAAAATCTATTTTTTTAGAAAAAAATTACAAATTAAAATGAACCCATCGTATTACTCAATGACTATACATCTAAAATGAACACTATTTATTGAATGAAGTAACCAAATACTAAAAAATTATGATTGAAAATTTTAATAAAGTTATATATTTGACTAAATAAAATTTGAGTATAAATTTATTTACTAGTGGAAGATTGATGAGTTCTTTTATCATTTATTTGTAAGAGATTAAATGATTGACCCATTCAATGAAAACATTTTTCTTTAACTAGTTTTTCTTTGATAAAAAACAACAACTTTTTATTTATTGATGAATATTTAGGGCTTAATTAATACTTTTATTGGTACAAGAATATTTCTATTGGTAAAATTTTAAGGGTCTTTTTTCATTAGGGACCTTAGGCGGTTGCCTATTTGGCTCACCCATTGAGCCGGCATTGCATGCAAGTACACTTTATTGCTAAAACTTGTTTTTTTGATATCTTTCAATTCGGTGGTTTGATTAATGTTCATGAACTATTGTTTTGATCGTTATGAACTCAAGATTTGTTTTATGAAAAGTATATGGAGATCAAAAAATCAAAATTATAGTCTTGCCCTAGAGACATGAGATGGTGATGATATGCAATCGAATGCAAGTGGAGTTAAATAGGAGTGGCAAAATGGGGTGTCTACAACAACTAAGGCATGATTTCATATGATCAGTTGGTTACCTATTTGGATGAGCTCACATTTTGTTGATTCTTTTAATTCTTGCAAATTGATGTTGGCAATGACACTGCATTTAATATTTTGCTCATTTTGGTTGGTGAGAAAACCTGGGGAATGTTTGGTCTTATTACTATGACATTGAAATCTGCTATCATGATCTATATGTAGTGACCGATTTTCTGCTTTGAAGGTATCTAACAATGTGTGGGTTATAGACTGAGTTAATGAGATTTCATGCGTTAAATCTTTAGGATGATGGTTTTTGGTATAATAAGAGCTAGAGCTTTTAAAGATTATTAATTGGAGTTACTTGACTCTATGTTTGACATGTTATATACTCTGTGTAGACAGGGTGGGTACAGAATACAGCTAGTAATCTTGCTGTACTTGTTGCTGGGAGAAACTCATGTGACTAAACTGAAGAGAAGACCATTACAACATGTCTATGTTGTATTTTTAAAAGAATATGAAAAAGTGATGCTATGAATTGAAGCAACCATATGCTGTTAGTGAACTTGTCTTACCGTATGAATTGATTTTGTTTTGTTTACTGCCACTATTGTATTATGTAAATATATAAATCCACTTCGATGCAACATTTTATGAGTCTTCATGCTTATTTTAATATCGAAGAACATAAATATATAAAAACTATTAAGTTTTTGAGACATTATATTATTATTATTATCATTATCATTGTCGTTAATGATAGTGATAGAAAATCTACATAAAATGCTCATGAGTTTGCTCAAAAGGTAATGGAGATTTATTTATTTATTTTTTGCTTTTAAAAAGTTGTTTCGTGCATTGAGACTTGCATATACATATGCATATACAAATAGATCAGAAGCTCTCAAACAATTGTTGAGAGAGAAACCTTTACAGTTACTCAGACGAATTTCTGTTCTCACAATACGTAGCCATCTTTGTAAATCATTAATGCCTTGCCAATTGCCATAACCATAAGCATGCCTACTGCGTAAGCCTTGAGTTTTTTTTTTTTAGGGGCTAAAGTTTATATTCGGGTTGTCCACGGGTCGGTCTGGGTCGGGTTTGTACCCAACCTGGAACCGACCCGATCACTTTGGGTTTCTCATGCACAGACCCGCCGCCGACCGGTGAACGGAGTCGGTTCGGGTGGTCGGATTTTCATCGGGTGCAGATCGGTCCTCGGTCGGTTTCGGGTTGTGAGAAAAACTGCCTGATTTTGCCAAAAGCCGCCGGATCTGGTGAGACCTGACCGGATCTTGGCGAGATTTCGGCAGATCTCGAAGATATCAAGCTGATCTCGGCTAGATCTGGCCGGATCTCGATGAGATCTCGGCATATCTCGAAGAGATCAGGCCGAATCTCGACGAGATCTCGCCTGAACTCGAACGGATCTCCTCAGATCGGACAGAAAATCAGCGCTTTCCAGTCAGTATACGGTCGGGTCGGTTGAAAATCGGTTTCTCAGCCTCAACCCGCCAACCGACCCGCCATTTTCGGGTTCAGGGGGCAAAGATCCGCCGCCGACCCGTCACCGACGTCGGGTCGGCCGGTTCTTGGGCCGGATCGGACGGTTTGGCCGGATGGGTCGGTTCCCCGTTTTGTTTGGACACCCCTAGTTTATATAGTCAAACCCTGCTTCATCATACACCATAACTTGTACGTACTAACTACCAGATTATAATAATTAGGTTCTGCACCGATTTCTCTCTCTATCCATATATGTACGTAGACATTGATGGACTATAGTTCAACTAACTTCCTTCTTATTTTTTTAGAGCGTAAATGCACTTTTAGTTCTTACCTTTTGATTTTTTTTTTTTTTTTTCCTACATTTTCATTTTGAGAAAACGTTCTGTTCAGGCTGTGGCGTAAAACTTACGCCAGCCAATAGACTCCTGCCACGTGTAAATATTAAATTCCCACTTAAATCCCTCTCCAAACACACTGAAAACAGAGAACGAAGAAAGATCTCAGACAAAAGCTCACCGCCACAGCCCTCCCGCTTCCATCTTTGCTTGCCCAATCCTCCACCACACCACACACCAGAGCTCACCGCCACAGAGTTCGCCGGAGCTGTGCGTGAGAACGAATTAAGAAAACCCATCTTCCATCTTTGCTTGCCCAAACCTCCACCACACCACACACCAAAGCTCACCGCCACAAAGGTCGCCGAAGCTGTGCGTGGAGCTTGGAAACATACCGGAGCCGCCGTGAGCCACGATCCAAAGGTTTGTTTTTCATGATTTTCCCTTCTCCCCAATTTGGATTTCGAATTATTGATGGGTTTTTCTGTTTTCTGGGTTTATGGGTTCAGTACAGTTGTGTTTGGGATTTTGGGTTTTGGAATTGGAGTTTAAAGGTTCTGGGTATTGCTAGCTAATATTGCTCATTACTAATAGCCTGAGGTTTTGTGCTAATTTTGGGTTTTGTGCTAATATTTTTAGTCTTTGAATTGTTATTGCTGGGTGTGATTTTGAGAAGAGAAAACATTATTGATGGGTTTTTCTGGGTTTATGGGTTTATCAAACTTGTGGATGTTTGAGGAGGCCAGGGAATATTGGGGATGTTTCTGTGTATGTTCCTGGTTTTTGGATTCCTAAACCTGTTGATTTCTCCCACTCATTGGGTGATCACTTGTCCAAGAATTTAGTGGAGCGCCTATCTGCTCTGAGAACTCGTATCGTTATAGAAAAAACTTGATATTGCTTTACTAATTGTGAGACCTCAGTTATTGAAACTTTGGATAATTTTGTTGTTTGTAGGAGGTTCAACCTTAGCTGATCTTCAGCAGGCTCTGGAAGATTACTTGCCTGTTCTTTTAGGACTAGTTAAAGATGGTAAAGCGTGTATTAGTGCCACTATGATTTGAATGTTTTAACTGTTTTGGATAATTCATAATAGTGGCGCTTATCTGTTATTTGCAGGAAGCCATCTACAATACAAGGTACAATTTGTACGGGTAAATCAGGAGGATGACGCAGAGGTGGGAGTATAGGACTAATCTATCAATTTTCAAATTTCTGTTCTGCCTTTCATTTCTAGTTGTCATTACTCATTACATCCCTCCTCCGTTCAGTGGAATTGATGTTTTTATATGGATCAATACTTTTGCAGGAAACCGGCATGTCTAATGCTTGGTATGAGGTGTTGTCAGTTGATGGCAATGCTATCATTATCACAGGCCAACTTATTACTTCTCCCATGACCATCTGCCGGTGGTTACCAGCCAAAGGTATCAGAAGGTAGTTTTACTGCAAAACTTTATGCTTGAGTTATTGTGACCTCTAATTTTGTTATTTATTTGTAAAATTTACATTTGCTATCATGTATAAACTTATAATAGAGAAACATCTGGTTCCAAATTTATAATAGAATTATTTTGGGACATTTTTTTTTTTTATATATATAAAGTTTTCTCTTTGTTCAACTTATAGGGAAATTTTGTTTCATCTGGTAAGAAAATACTATACCAATTAAATTTCTCCTTATGTGATGGTTGGTCTTTCAAGCTTGGAGGCTGCTTATTCATTTTAATTTGTTTCTCTTCCTTGCCATAGATTTGTGGTAACTATAGTTGGTGTTAAGGGTCCCTCTGTTATTTTTTTTCTTTAATTTTTATTTTTGTTTACCGATCCCTTGGATCTCATTTTGTTTCAATTTTGATCTGTCTGATGACTAAGTTTTATTGTTAAGTATAAAGCTTGCTAATTTTGCTTGGGTTTTAAAATTGGGATATTGGCTATGGCCGAATATGCAGTGATTGAACTGAAAGTGACGTACTTGTAGTTGGTGTGTGTATAGGTCTCTTGGCTTTGGCATGAACCGAGAGTAAGTTCCAAATTTCAGAACATTGGCTGATTTGAATGCCTAATGTGAGTTTGGTAATCATCAGGATCATAGTTGCAACTTGAATTTTCATATGTAATTGTTTCTTATTAGGATACCCCTTTGCTTATATGGACAATAACGATAGAGATAAGTAACCACACATTTAATGGCTTTGAGTTATCAATTCTTGAGCTAAAATATTTATTTTTGTTGTAATTGTATAAGTATTCTACTAGATTTTGTGGTGTTTGTATCCCTTCCTTTGTAGACTTTGTTAATAATTTGAATTTTAGCTTGTAATTATTTAGAGGGAGTCTATGTATGTTGCTTTTATATAGATTTTCTTGTTACTAATACAGTTTGTATCACTTGTCAAATAATAAGTTTACTAATATAGTTTGCTGCTGACTTGAGTTTGTATGATCTCATGCTTGAAGGTGACTACTGATCTATTCCTAACTCTACAAAATCCAGAGAAATGTCTTTGCCCCTTTTGGAACATTGGTTGAAGACATCTAGTGGAGAGCATCACACTTCAAAAAAGTTTTTAGTTTTACAAATTCTTTATGTAATCAAGCAGCTCATGTAATAGCAAAGGAAGCTCTCAAGAGAAATTCTAAGGGAATTTGGGTGGAGGAATGCCCCCTTTCCTTCTTAATTCTGTATAGATAGACAAATATATGGTAGACTAGGAAGATATTGTATATGCTATAGAACATGTCTTGTATGCTAGAGATTTGATATTGTTTCAAAAGCCTTTCAGTCGGAGGTGTCTTATATTGTACTGAGCAAGTTTGCTCCTAGTGTATAGTTTGCTTTGTTTTGAAATTTTTTTTTGTAATCTTTGACATAGGTTGTGGACAAATGCTCTAATGATTATATATATATCAATTGGTTTGGTAATGGTGTACTAGTGTTTTGAGTATACTTTGTACATTTGAATATATGGAATTAGGATACATTGCAGGTTCATAGCTTGTTTCGAAGCAAAAGATCATAAAAAGAAAAATCTCAATGCAAATCATGAATGGAAACAACAGAAGTTTTATTTTTTATTTTTTTGAGATATGACTGAAATTCATTCAGCAGCAAAGAAACAGTACAAATCCAGTCAACACAGTAGATTTAGAAGCAAGGAAAAACAAAAGGACTAGCACCAATCTAGACCACAACTAGACTTAATTACAAAGAGACCTTAGAGCTTACAAAAGTTACTACCAAAAATCTCACTTGTTAAATTCATAAGAACCTCTTATGACTACAAAAGTTGCAAAAGAAATTCAACATGAGATCATTCACTTGTTAAATATGTATCACTAATTGTGCACTTACTAGACTTTGTATCACTAATTGTGCATTTACTGTAACCGAAATTTGTTAAAATAAGCAAAATAAAAGACATTTTAACAATTCTTTTCATATCTGCAATTCTGCATATCCGCATGTATGCATTTCATTTGCAATTAATTGTATCTTAATGAAGACCAATTTATTAGAAACTAAGTACAATTCACATTCACCAACAATTGAAAGTTTACTGCCCAGTACTATTATCTCTTCAAGTACAACTCAACAAAAACAAATCCATGTATAAATCTAGGTACAGCCTATGAAAAGCTTAAAGCTTAAAAAAATGGTCCTAACTTCAACCCTAAAGCGAATCCATGCATGTATCTAGGTGCAGTTGGATGCATGTAACGTCCAATGGTATACAAGTTGAATGCATGCTCTCCTTCTCCAATTACTCTAATATGAGACAACCAAAATGTAATATGAGACAACCAAAATGTTGGATAAATAGGGCCAATTACGCATGCTTTTCCTCCAAGTTTTAACACCCTGTATGCTTCCTTGATGCCACGTTGTGGGTCTGGCCAGTACTCAATACTGAGAAATGCAACCATAAAACTCACATAAGATATCAACTTAAAAAAAGAAAAAGAAAAAAAATCCATAAGATACACTACTGAAAAGGTTAATGATCCCTCTCTCCCAGATCGGCAAAAATTTCTATCATTGTTACAATCTGTACATTGAAATACCAAAATCTATATATAGACTCCTACAAGACCCTTTTGGTTGAAGGGGTTGGAGGAAAATGGGCCTAGTACACAAGAATAGCATTTGATATTCCATATCACTCTACGTACATAATGTTTCTATCATTTATTCATTCATATGCCAACACAGACCCTATACAAAGTATCAACCTTCTTCTACTTGGTGGTTAGTGTTGTGTTTTGCTACCCAAGATCAAAGGTTCAGATGTTACTCAAGGAAATAGGAGGGAAAATCCTATACAGATATGCATCTATCTACATGTATCAATTGGGTAAACACTTATATTCAAACAGGATTTTGGAAAACTCATTATCAAAGTGAAGAAAGCATATTTCAAACGAATTAATAGATATTCAATCTAATTTTTTTTAACTCAAAAATCTAGGTCAAGCACAATCCTGAGCAGAATCTTAATTCACATCTTACTGGCAATAATTATCTCTTTACCTAAAGACAACACATAAATCTCACAAACAAAGCCAAATCACCAATAAAGTATCATCCACAACCAAGACTTCTCCAATTACAAAAATCATTATGTGGTTAAGAATTGAAATTATGGACAAAATTGAATCAAAATATATACAATAGGATACAGTATAAAGAAAAGGTAGAGTAAGACCAAATAAAAAGATTGCACAATATACCTTCCTGCAGATACATATCTATCTGCATAATCAGTTTTGAAAGGGAGATCCTCCGCGTCGCCCTAACACTTAGGAATCTAATCAAAACCCATTAAGATACCAAAAAAAAAAAAAAAAACCATAAATAATTCATGAGGCTCCAAAGAAGCCCATAACCCCAGAAAAACCCATCAATAATTCGAAATCCAAATTGGGGAAAAGGGAAAATCATGAGAAACAAACCTTTGGATCGTGGCTCACGGCGGCTTCGGTTTGTTTCCAAGCTCCATGCACAGCTCCGGCGAACTCTGTGGCGGTGAGCTCCGGTGTGTGGTGTGGTGGAGGTTTGGGCAAGCAAAGATGGAAGAGGGAGCTTTTGCTTTTGACTGAGAGCTGTGGCGGTGAGCTTCTGTCTGAGGGAGCTTTTGTGGTTTTCTTTCTTCGTTCTCTGTTTTCAGGTTGTTTGGAGAGGGATTTAAGTGATAGAGTTACTATTGTCCATGTGGCAGGAGTCTATTGGCTGGCGTAAAACGCTGGTTTTGCGCCACAGCCTGACTGAATGTAATCTCTTTTATTTTACTATTTTTAGTCCTTAAACCAATTAACACGTGATATTTAAGTCTTTACTGTCATCTTATTAACAGAAAAAGCTGACGTGGTTGACGGCACATTAAAATAATAATTAAAAATTCTATTTTGACATTAAAAAATACCACATCAGCATCTAAATTAATTTTAATTAAATAAAAAAATTAAAAACAAAATCAAAAACAAAATGAATTGAGATCTAAGAACATAAGAACTTGTTCTTCAATGTTCTTAAATCAAGAAATAAACCTAGCAACGACATCAAACCCAGAATTAAAGAGCAAACCCAGAATAAAAGAACATGAATATCAAAGAACATGAACATCAAATCTACAAGAAAAAAAAAACATGACCATCACCAAATCAAAGAGCATGAACAAGAGCAAACACAGGAAAACCCACACGAAACCACATTCAAACCAAACCATCCAAAGAATAGAAACCAAGCAAAGCACCTAACTCATCCACTCCCAAACCAAACCAAACCATAATCAAAGAAATTTCGAATACCACAACAAGTTAATAACTTAAAAAACAAAAAGAAATTTCAAAATGCGAAATTCCCAGCAAACGCCAAAACCAAATCACCAGCAAACCCCAAACCCCAAATGTCTAGAAGCGATCACCGATTAGACCAACAACAACAACAAACCCTGCAATCCCAACCAACGAACCTAGTTGAACCCAGCACCCACCAACATCTCTTTCTCTAAACCCAGATCCGATCAAACCCAGTCAAACCCACCAACGATCACCGATCAAAGTTGAAGAGAAAGCCCAAATCCTAGCAAACCTAGTTGAACCTAGCACCCACCATCTCTTTCTCTAAACCTAGATCCAAAGAGAAAGCCGAAGAAGTAAACGAAAACCGAGTCGGCGAGCTAGAGCTTGGGATCGTGAAGCAAGGTCTCGCCTTTCACGATTTTCTTGATCGCGAAGGGGATCCATACCAGGGTCGCGACCACGATGAAGCCCAATTGCCTGGTGGAGAGGAACGGAGGCTGGTGAATCGGACCGACGTTGAGCTTGGTCTTGGCTTGGACGAAATTGGCCATCGACTCGACGAGTCATGAGATTCTGAGTTTTTTTGCGTGTTTGTTTTTGAAGAAAAATTCTGGGTTTTTTGTGTGTTTGATTCTGATTTTTTTTTGTGTGTTAAGTTTTGTTTTTTAATTTATTTTCTTTTTTGGTTTAAATTATCTGACATGGCTTTTTATAAAAAATTAAAATGCTGACGTAGCATATAAAAATGCCAAATAATATTTTAATCGCCACATTAGCATCATGTTAGCTAATAGGGTGTTCCGTCTGCCACCTCAGCTTTTCCCATTAGTTGGCTGACGGTAAGGACTTAAATGTCACGCGTTAATTAGTTTAGGGACTAAAAGTGGTAAAAATAAAATGTAGGGACCAAAATGGAAAAAGTGCAAAATGTAGGGACCAAAAATGCATTTATGCCTTTCTTTATTTCTTTCTTTTTCTTTATTTCTTTTTATTTTATTTTTATTTTTATTCTTAATTATCTAAACAAGCGAGTCAGCAATGAAGTTTTGGTAGACCCCACATTGCTCTAATCTCAAACCACCTTGGTGGAAATATTTAACATATAATTTTATTTATGAGTTCTAATTAGCTCAATTAGTAAAGTCTTTTATCGTTGAATAAAATGTCTGAAATTTGAGCCTTGTCTATACTGAAAATTGATTGATATCTTAACCTATTGTATCTATAAAAATTAAATAAAAACAAAAAACATATGAGTTTTATTTTTCCTTTAATAAGTTCCGTTGGGGTGAAAAATTTTAGAAATTATTTTGGACAATATGCATTTGATTATTCTATATAAAGCAAGGCAACTCTCAATTTAGAAGTCATCCACTTCTTGCTTTGAGATCATCATCATCTACTCTCTCCCTTTCTCATTTCTTCTCTCATGGAGTTGGAAGGTATACTCCGATTTTTTGAGAACAAGACTATTTTAATCATTGGTGCCACAGGCTTTCTAGCAAAAGGTTCTCTCTCTCTGCCCACACTCCCGAAATGCATTTATATATTTTTATTCATAGCTACAAATAAAACAACCTGTCAAGCAAATTGCTTGTATATATTCTACTTGACTCCACTCGTTTATGTGTTTATGAGTGTATATATATAGTCCTATGTTTGTGTTATGCTTTTTTTATAATTCTATGCATGCGTGTGTTGAAAGGATGTTGGTGTTAGTGATACTTTGCTTGCATAAATGAACGTAGTTTTTGTGGAGAAAATATTGAGGGTTCAACCAAATGTAAAAAAGATCTATCTTCTTTTGAGAGTTTCAGATAATGAGTCTGCTACACAATGGTTTTGTCATGAGGTACCTCACTTAGTTCTTTTTGATTATGTAGGCAGGAGATTTTACGTGTCACATACATGATTTTTTTTTTTTTTTTTTTTTTTTTTTTTTTTTTTTTTTAAGACTAAAATGTAAAATACATCTTTTTAAGTTTAAGAGAATTTTGATTTTGATCTTTAATATTTTGAAAATTTATTTATTTTTTAAAAATAATTTGAAAATTTGATATTAATACATATATAACATTTAACATCATTGTCCATTTTGTCCTTCCATTCGTTTCCATTAAATTACATGGGCATTAACAATGCCAAATAAATTTGCAATTCTTATATTAATGTGTGCCAGCTGACTAAAGTATATCATTCGATGTGGTTCCTAAACTTAACTAGTATATGTTAAGTAAAAAAAAAAAAAACTACTCAATGTTATAGAGACCCAAAAGGGGGCGTACAATCCATGAAATCTCATATCACTTGGCGAAGTATATAGAGATGTGCTTATAAGTAGTAACTTCCCTTCAATGTGTGTAGAGGCATTTTCCCCCACTGATCTTTGGGAGAGAACAAAACTATGAGTATAGGACCCAAAGTAGACAGTATCTACACAGTATATCATGCCATGTGGCTCCTAAACTTAACTAGTATATGTTAAGTAAAAAAAAAAAAAAAAAACTACTTAGTGTTGTAGAGACCCAAAAGGGGGCGTACAATTCATGGAATCACATATCACTAGCAAAGTATATAAGGATGTACTTATAAGGAGTAACTTCCCTTTAATGTGTGTAGAGGTATTTTTCCCTATTGTTCTGTACTTTGGGGAAGAACAAAACTATGAGTATAGGCCTTAAAGCGGACTGTATAATCTACATAGTTGGGGTAGGATTGGTAGTGTAATGAAACCGAGAAAGAAAAGAGGAGAGATATGAAAATAGGGGAGAAATAGCTAAATAGAAAAAATTTAAAAAAAAAAAGAAAAAAAAATATTACATATAATTTTTTTATAATCGTGGACAAAATGATATAGTTTTAATTTATGAGTTTAAATGGTATTTAACGATAATACCATTCCTGTAAATGGATGGAATGACAAAAATAAGAACAATGTTAAATGTTAAGAACTAAAATAAGGACCTTTAAACATTAATAACCAAAATCATAATAATCTCAAACTTAACTGGTTTAATTTACATTTTAGTCTTCTTTTATTTTCAAAATAATTTTTATTCTTAATAGCAAAATAAGGGTAAAATAAATTTATTTAATTTCCTAGGATTTAGTTACAATACAATATTCGTACTAAATAGGCTTAAATGGTTTTTTTTTTTTCATTGGTTTGATCTGCAGGTAATAGGACAGGACCTCTTTAACGTTCTAAGAAAGAGTTTGGGTGCAAATCTAGAATCCTTTATATTTGAAAGGGTTACTCCAATCGCTGGTGACATTAGTGATGAGAATTTTGGAATCAAAGATTCTATATTAAGAGAAGAGATGTGGAATGAAATAGACATTGTCTTAAATTCTGCTGCTACAACAAACTTTGATGAAAGGTAACAAAAAAAAACGATGTGTGCAACTGTGCATAGTAAAAAAGATTCATATATTTATTTATTTATTTTTAATTAATTAATTTTTTTTTTCTATTCCTTTCTTTCCTCTTTTAGATATGATATTGCATTGGGCATCAACACATATGGAGCTTTGCATGTTTTGAACTTCGCGAAGAAATGTATTAAACTGAAGGTGCTTGTCCATGTATCAACAGATCAGTGTAGACTTGAACTCTACCCTTATACACTAATTAGCTATTTTGATTGTCCGTATATTAGTCCAGTTCAAGAGGTAATTGCTAGTGCAAAAATCTCTGTGTTCAAAAACAATGCAGAAGTACTATATGTCATTGCAATTGTAAACAATGAACTCTATAATCTTCAATGTTGTTTTACAGCTTATGTGTCATACTAGGGAGCCCATTTGACATGGAAGAAACACTAAATGGAACCTTGGGATTAGATATCAATGCCGAAAAAGAACTTGTTGAGGATTACCTAGATAAATTACGAGTGCATGGTGCCACAAAAGAAGCGATCACATCCACCATGAAGGATTTGGGCATTAAAAGGTTTTTAAGAATCTTCCAAAATATGTTAAAATCCTTTAATTTCCAATGACATAATAGTTATCACCTTCATGTCAATGATGTATTTACTAAAACAATTTGTGAAGCATATAATAATAAAATCTTTCTCTAGACAATATTTTTCCTTCTTGTTTTAATTTTATCTGTTTCTTTTTATTAATTGCTAGGGCAAAACTATATGGATGGCCAAACACCTACATGTATACGAAAGCATTGGGGGAAATGCTTTTAGGACACTTTAATCAGAATTTGCCCTTAGTCATCATACGCCCCACCATAGTAACCAGTACTTACAAAGAACCATTTTCAGGTTGGATTGAAGGTGTGAGGTAATCATAATTTGACATGGAATTATAAAAGCTCACAATTTTGTGAAATTATTATTTATGTTTTTGTTGGGTAATAATTAATTAATAAGATTAAGTGATCAAGAAAATAACAGAGTTTAAGTAATAGTTTTGTGGTAATGATATTCTTTGTGATGTAATCTTATGGTTTGAACCTCACTTTCCACTTCCCACTACTTATCTATGAAAAAAAAAATTTCAAGAAAGTAACATGAATTGGTCCCCACCCCCCCTCTAATTTTCATGATTGAATCTTGCTTGGTTAAATTTAATTTTCTTGTTACAGAACCATTGATGGTGTAATTGCTGCCTACGGCAAAGGGAAACTGAAATGCTTTCTTGGCCATCCTAAGACAATCATGGATGTTGTGAGTTAAATTCATTCTTCAATCTTTAAGCAAACGATTGCAGACAAATCTATTCATCTGGATTTTAAGCTTGTGTTTGCCCATATAAGTCTTTTCAACGAGCTTTAAATATTGAATTTTGAAAGTCATGCAGATACCAGCAGATATGGTGGTAAATTCTATGATTATGGCCATGGTGGCTCATGCAAACAAGTCTTCTCAGATCAACTTCCATGTGTGTTCTTCAATGAGAAATCCGATGAAACTCTCTACTCTTTCAGATTTCATCTCTCTGTACTTCACTCAAAATCCGTGGATTGATAGAAATGGAAAGTCAATCAACGTCTGCAAGTTGATAGTCTTTAGCAATATTGCTAGGTTTCAAGCATACATGGCTATTCGATATAAGCTGCCGTTGAAGGTATTTGGCCACAATTAAAAGTAGAAACCGGTTTTACATACCAAACATTGTTAATCTTTTACATACCAAACACTGTTAAGAAAAAAATAGCATTTCCTTTCAAAGTTTCCTGTGAATCAGACACTATGCATGCAATATCACAGAAAGAACGTCCTCTCAATATATGTATTCTCTCTCTATACTATATTATCACTTTTTTTTTCTTTTTTTTCTTTTTTTCTTTTTCTTTCTGACTTTATTCTTTGAAGGTGCTATGGTTAGCAAATCTGGTGCTTTTCCAGTATTATGGGGACATGTATATTACTCTTATTCGGAAGGTCGAAGTATTGATGCGAATGGTTGACCTCTACAAGCCATATGTATTTTTTACTGGCTGGCAGGTATTAATTATTTTAGTGATTAAATTTTCAATCGTGTTTTCAATGTATCCACTGATAATAAGCTTTTGTTTTCCAAACAGCTTTGATGACTCCAACACAGAAAAGCTACGAGTGGCAATTAGACAGAGTGAAGTCAATGTGCATTTGTTTGACTTTGATCCAAAGTGCATTGACTGGAAAGACTACATTATGAACACTCATATTCCTGGCCTGATAAAGTACTCAATGAAACGATAACTTTGAGGGATTGTTGGTTTTTATTTTACAAAATGTTGTGGTTTGGAATTTCTTTCATCAATAATGCAACTACAACCTACCTACCTATATAACTGCCATTTTGTATAGAATTTGACTTGGAGTGAATTAGTCTTCAGAAATTAAATATGCATGAAATAAATGAATAGATGTGGGGAGCTAAATAAATGTCTCACATCAACTTATGCAAAAATTTATGTTTATTTTGCATAAGAACCTTTTTTTTTTTTTTTTTTTACATACTCACTTTTTAAAACACTCAACGTTAAATTATCTACTGTATACTATATTTCATTAAATATCAAATATTCTTATTTTTTTTTAATTGTTTTTTTTTTTCACATATAACAACCACCATTTACTCTTGTGGGGCCCGGCCCAAAAATAATGGGCTATCCAGGCCCGTCCGAGGAGCGTCCTTTCCGAAGAGAAACCACATATGAAGCATTACTCAACCCCAATAACGCTAAGGAAACCTGTCCGAGGAGTAACTCCTCCTCGGACATCACAAAGTCCAGACGAGGAACTCTCCCCATCCATTTCAGTTCATCCTCCCAACATATAAAATGAATAAAATCCAAAATATCTCATGGAAAGCTGCCACCACCACATTAATTGCGCCCCAACCATCCTCTTGGCCGCATTAATGAGGAAAAGACCCCTGAACAGTACCATCTTGGCCTCTGCAACTCACAAAGGGAGAGATGAGGGCGTTTGATGGGACAGGTGCTCAAGTAGATGCTTAGATGATCGACAAGTGTAAGGTTGAGATGAGAGGAGGGGAACTATATAATGTAGTGGAGTCCCTCAAAGAAAGGGACGGAAAAACTGTATTAAGAACGAAAGAAAGAGAATCACAGAGGAGAGATCCATTCTTGTGTTTTTATTTTCTGCAACTATATTGTCCATGTATCAGACCAAACAGGCTCACTGAGGCGAAGTTCTTTGACCCATCCTCTACAAATATTCATTGTGGGTTGCGCTTTGGGCCAAGGCCAGATCAATAAGATTTGGGCCAGGAAAATCGTGCAACTACAATTGGCGCCGTCTGTGGGGAAGAACTAGGGCATCAGCTAGCACAACGGTCGAGCATGGCAGAACTAGGTCCCCACCAGGAGAATCCTCACCAGGCTAACTCCCAACAGCCACAACCCGCCGAGTCCCAGAGGCAAAATAACCCCGTCAACCCAGGCCACGGGGGAAATCATGAGGGAAGTATGCATACTACCCGGACAAGCCAGAGTCACGCTCAGAAAGGTAGTCACGTGTCCCAAAGGCGAAATAGTCACCAGGCCATGCAGCGAGAGATAGACGATCTGAAGAGGAAGCTACGACGGGTACAGCGAAAGCGATCTCCTTCAGACTCAGACGGGTCTTCTAATGCGGAGGATGCGAGTTACCGACGGAGATCAAGGACCCCCCCAAGTGAAACCTTTTCCTACGAAAAGGAACCACCCCCTGTGCGGAAATACGAGAGCACATCCAGCAAGGGTTCGGGAAACGATGCCATGAAGAAGGCGTTGGACCAGGTTTCAAGGTCCCCCTTCACGTACAGAATTGAAGGGGCTAAGCTGCCTCGACGGTTCAACCAACCGGCATTCGCCATCTATAACGGTCGAACAGACCCGGTAGAGCATGTGAGCCAATTTAACCAAAAGATGGCGATCTACTCGCAAAATGAAGCCCTTATGTGTAAAATCTTCCCGTCCAGCTTGGGATCAATGCCGATGAGGTGGTTCAACGGCCTGAAGACAAATTCCGTAAACTCATACAAGCAGCTCACTCAGGATTTCTGCTCCCGCTATATCACCAACACCAGAGTCCCCAGGCCCCTCGGTTCGCTGTTGTCCTTATCCATGTACGAGGGAGAGACTCTGAAAGCATATTCGGATAGATACTGGGAAGTGTATAACGACCTGGATGACAACCATGATGCTGTCGCTATCAGCACATTCAAAAGCGGGCTCCCCACCGACCATGGCTTAAGGAAGTCCCTCACTGGTAAACCGGTTGCCAACGTTGATCAGTTGAGGGATAGGATCGACAAATACAAAAGGGTGGAGGAAGATCAGCTGCAAGGGAGGGGAAAGGAGAAGGTTATCCCCCCCAAAGCGACTGATTTCAGGTCAGAACGACACAACCCTGGTCAGCCGAGGAGAGATTTTTCGCGACAGCCTGGGCAGAGCATCCAACAAACAGTGAATGCCGTATTCAGAGAACCAGTACAACAGGTACTGGAGAAAGTAAGGGGTGAGCCCTATTTCAGGTGGCCGGGGAAGATGGCTGGAGACCCTTCCAAACGTAACCAGAACCTGTACTGCCACTATCATCAGGACAACGGGCATACTACTGAAGACTGCAGGAATCTATGGAATCACCTAGATCAGTTGGTCCGAGAAGGAAAATTGCGCCACCTACTGCACCCATCGAGTGGCCATCCCGGCCAAGCAACACAAGAGCCTCGAAAGGACGTGTCCTTAAGACCCCCCACCGGGACGATACATGTCATTCTCGCTGCACCAGGAAGAACGGGGCCACCCATCCCCAGGGTGTTAGCTGTGGATCGGCTCCTCTCCGAGGGCAGGCAAAGGGAACCCAAGAGGTCAAAAAAGGGAAGCTCTTTGATTCTGGGATTCTCGGATGAGGATAAGAGAGGAACTATTCAACCTCACGATGATGCCTTGGTGGTCACGCTGAGGATTGGGGGCTTCGACGTGAGAAGGGTGTTGGTGGATTCGGGAAGTGCAGTAGAGATAATGTACCCTGATCTATACAAGGGGCTGAACCTGAAGCCGGAAGATTTGACAGCTTACGACTCTCCCCTTCTCAGTTTCGAGGGAAGGACTGTTACGCCAAAAGGGCAAATCCGACTACCCGTGCAGACTGGGGCGGAGATAGTGGAGGTAAATTTTATTGTGGTCGACGCTTATTCACCTTACACCGCAATAGTTGCAAGGCCGTGGATCCATGCCCTAGAGGCCGTGGCCTCCACACTTCACCAAAAAGTAAAATACCCATCCAGAGGACAAGTAGATGAGATCCGAGGAGATCAGGCCATATCCAGGCAGTGTATGGTGGCCGCCGTCTTACATCGGACCCATGCCGAGTCCTCGGCCCCTGAAAGTTTATAGCAATCAGCCGCCTCGGCAGAACAAGACGATGGACTAGCCGAGGAGATAAGGTGTGAAAGTTTAGATAAAATCGCTGTCAACGACGACCCGGAGAAGTTCTTTCTGGTCGGCTCTGAATTGCCCTCTCAAGAAAAGGAGGAACTGGTCAGATTTCTTAGAGAAAATGTCGACGTGTTCGCATGGGACGCCTACGACGCCCCGGGCGTTGATCCTAGCCTTATTTGTCACCACCTGAACGTCAACCCCTCTTCCACTCCGAAGAAGCAGCCACCCCGACGCCCTTCAAAGGAACATGCTGGTGCCGTAAAAGACGAAGTGGCAAAACTAAAAAGAGCAGGGGCTATTAAGGAGGTCTTTTACCCGGAATGGTTGGCAAACACTGTGGTGGTAAAGAAGAAGACAGGGAAATGGAGGGTCTACGTGGACTTCACGGACCTGAACAAGGCGTGCCCAAAGGACCCATTCCCCCTACCCCGAATTGATCGATTGGTGGATGCAACCGTGGGGCACCCTCGAATGAGCTTCCTAGACGCCTTCCAGGGCTATCATCAGATACCCCTTGCGCTAGAGGACCAAGATAAAACCGCTTTCATGACGCCCATCGGAAATTACCATTATAAGGTGATGCCGTTTGGGCTAAAGAACGCAGGCTCAACCTACCAAAGGATGATGACTCGGATGTTTGAACCACAACTGGGCAAGATCATTGAGGTTTATATAGACGATATGGTTGTGAAGAGTAAAAGGGTGTCTGAGCACGTGGAGGACCTCGGAACAATCTTCACCATATTAAGGGAGCACCGGTTGCGGCTGAATGCCTCCAAATGTTCATTTGGGGTCGGGTCTGGGAAATTCCTAGGGTATATGGTCACCCACAGGGGGATAGAAGTAAGTCCCGACCAAATCAAAGCCATTAACAGCCTACAGGCTCCTCGGAATCCGAAGGAAGTACAGAAGCTCACTGGCATGATTGCGGCGTTGAACCGGTTCATATCGCGATCGGCGGATCGATGTCGGCCTTTCTACCTCCTGATAAATAAGTGGAAAGAGTTCGAATGGTCGGAGGATTGTGTTCAGGCTTTCCAACAGCTTAAAGACTACCTGTCCCGACCACCCATCATGTCCAGCCCTGAGGCAGATGAGGTGCTGTTTGCCTACATCGCAGTAGCCCCCCACGCTGTAAGCCTGGTGCTGATACGGGATGATAATGGGGTGCAGCGACCGGTGTACTATGTGAGCAAATCACTACATGAGGCCGAGGTGCGATACCTACCTTTAGAAAAGGCAATTCTGGCGATAGTGCATGCAACCCGAAAACTTCCTCATTACTTTCAGGCGCACACGGTCATCGTTCTAACTCAGCTTCCCCTTCGAGCAGTGCTTCGAAGCGCTGACTACACCGGAAGGATCGCCATGTGGAGTGCGCTTTTGGGGGCCTTTGATATTAAATATATGCCCAGATCCTCCATCAAAGGACAGGTCCTCGCAGACTTGGTAGCGGAGTTTGCTGAGCACTCCATAGAAACAATAACCGAGAAGAAAAACATGGATGGAAAGTCGGTTGGTGCGATTTCAACAGGGAGGAACACGCATTGGAAGGTCTATGTAGATGGCGCAGCTAACCAGAGAGGTTCAGGAGTTGGGATAGTTTTAATATCCCCGGACGGTGCCGCCATTGAAAAATCATTGAGGCTCGGATTCTCGGCTACGAACAATGAAGCCGAATACGAAGCCTTACTTCAAGGGATGACGATGGTTCAAAGATTGGCCGGAAGAATAATAGAAGCGTTCTCGGACTCCAGACTGGTTGTCGGACAAGTGATGGGTGAGCTGGAAGCTCGAGATACTAGGATGCAAGAGTATCTGGGACAAGTCAAACGGCTACAGACGAGTTTTGAATCCTTCAGTCTGACGTACATTTCCAGGAGCGTAAACACCCATGCAGACTCGCTGGCCACTCTCGCCACGTCCTCAGGGCATAATCTGCCGCGAATGATCCTTGTTGAAGATCTGGCACAAGCAAATCCCGTCGGCAGAAACCCGGCTCAGGTCCATCAGATCAGAAAAAGTCCCAGCTGGATGGACCCCATAAAGAGCTTCCTCCAAAACGACCTCTTACCGGAGGAAAAACTGGAGGCCGAGAAGATACGTAGGAATGCCCCTCGGTTCTGGCTATCAGAGGACCACAAACTATATCGACGCTCTTACTCTGGACCGTACCTACTCTGCGTGCATCCAGAAGAGTCCGAATCTTTACTCGAGGAGTTGCACGAGGGGATTTGTGGAAGCCACACCGGAGGAAGGTCGCTGGCGCACAGGGCACTCTCCCAAGGGTACTGGTGGCCGAACATGCAAAGAGAGGCCCAAGAATACGCTAAGAAGTGCGACCAGTGCCAAAGATTCGCCCCGAATATCCACCAACCCGGAGGGATTCTCAACCCCCTCTCTAGCCCATGGCCGTTCGCACAATGGGGCCTTGATATAGTCGGACCTTTCCCCAAAGCTGCGGGGAACAAGCGATACATAATAGTCGGAACTGACTACTTCACTAAATGGGTGGAAGCTGAACCCTTAGCCAACATTAGGGACGTGGACGCCCAAAAATTCATCTGGAGGAACATCATCACCCGCTTCGGGACTCCGCGGACACTCATTTCCGACAATGGTCTGCAGTTCGACAGTAAGAACTTTAGGGAGTATTGCCGCGAGTTTGGAATCATTAACCGATATTCCACCCCCGCCTACCCTCAAGGAAATGGGCAGGTCGAGGCCGTGAACAAGGTCATAGTGAACGGACTGAAGAAGAGACTAGACGAGGCAAAGGGGAGATGGGTAGAGGAACTCCCCCACGTCTTATGGACTTATCGGACGACGCCGCGACGATCGACCGGTGAGACCCCCTTCTCGATGACTTATGGGGCTGAGGCCGTGCTCCCGATCGAGAACAACTTTCCCACACTGAGGTCTAGATCGTTTACCCCAAACAATAACAACGGTTTATTGGAACGGAGTCTGGACCTAGCCGAAGAAAGAAGAGAAAAAGCGATGATTCATATGGCCTATTATCACCAGAAGCTGAGACAAGGGTACGATGCTAACGTCAAACTGCGGCCTCTGGGTCCAGGTGACCTCGTGATGAGGAAGATTCTTGGCAGTGCGAAGAACCCCTCTTGGGGCAAGTTGGGGCCCAATTGGGAGGGACCATACCGTGTCACATCCGTGGCCGGAATAGGCGCCTACTACCTAGAAGATTTGGATGAAAAGCCTGTACCTCGACCATGGAATGTAAATAACCTCAGAAGATATTATTATTAATAAGAATGGCTTAGCATACGTTTTCTTTCATGACTATCCGTTGCTTGCTGGTCCACTAACAACTATTCATAGTTTTAAACAGAACCTAAGTCCTGCATGGCTCCTCGGACCACAGACTTAGGGGAAATTATTACTCATGACAATTTCTGTAAGTTTTAAACAGAACCTAAGTCCTGCATGGATCCTCGGACCACAGACTTAGGGGAAATTAATACTTAAGGCAACTATTCATAGTTTTAAACAGAACCTAAGTCCTGCATGGCTCCTCGGACCACAGACTTAGGGGAAATTATTACTCATGACAACTATTCATAGTTTTAAACAGAACCTAAGTCCTGCATGGCTCCTCGGACCACAGACTTAGGGGAAATTATTACTCATGACAACTATTCATAGTTTTAAACAGAACCTAAGTCCTGCATGGCTCCTCGGACCACAGACTCAGGGGAAATTATTACTCGACAATTTCTACAAGTTTTAAACAGAACCTAAGTCCTGCATGGATCCTCGGACCACAGACTTAGGGGAAATTAATACTTAAGGCAACTATTCATAGTTTTAAACAGAATCTAAGTCCTGCATGGCTCCTCGGACCACAGACTTAGGGGAAATTAATACTTAAGGCAACTATTCATAGTTTTAAACAGAATCTAAGTCCTGCATGGCTCCTCGGACCACAGACTTAGGGGAAATTATTACTCATGACAACTATTCATAGTTTTAAACAGAACCTAAGTCCTGCATGGCTCCTCGGACCACAGACTTAGGGGAAATTATTACTCATGACAACTATTCATAGTTTTAAACAGCACCTAAGTCCTGCATGGCTCCTCGGACCACAGACTCAGGGGAAATTATTACTCGACAATTTCTACAAGTTTTAAACAGAACCTAAGTCCTGCATGGATCCTCGGACCACAGACTTAGGGGAAATTAATACTTAAGGCAACTATTCATAGTTTTAAACAGAACCTAAGTCCTGCATGGCTCCTCAGACCACAGACTTAGGGGAAATTATTACTCATGACAATTTTTATAAGTTTTAAACGGAACCTAAGTCCTGCATGGATCCTCGGACCACAGACTTAGGGGAAATTAATACTTAAGGCAACTATTCATAGTTTTAAACAGAACCTAAGTCCTGCATGGCTCCTCGGACCACAGACTTAGGGGAAATTATTACTTATGATAGATTGGGGGATTATTACTTAAAGGAAATCGTTTTAATACGTGCGCGCAGTCTGGCACCATCGCAACCCTCAAATGCGCAGCCCAAAAACCCATTTTATCTTGACTATTCGCCTACATCTACATCGTTGCAAATGCTTAAAAAAGAGCGCTACTAACGTACATCCATAGTAAGCAAAGCGAACATTTTATATTAATATTCCGAGTACATTAGAAAGAGATGTCCTTACAGAAGAATGGAAAAATAGGACGACTCACATTCAAAAAAAAAAAAAAAAAAAAGAAGAGGGTACAAAGATCAAAAGCCTAAAGGGCTAGGCCTTAACAGGAGGATCTTCTTTCTGCTCGGGCTGAGGGGGAGGAACCTCGATGGTAGAGTCTGCGGCGAGATCCTTCGCCATATCAGGCACAAGGACGGCATCAGGCGCCGCCAGGTCCTGCTCTGAGGCCACTTGGGCGTCATCAGGATTCTCTCGAATCTCCGGAGGATAGAAGATGTTCTCGGGCAGTCTTAGTGCCGAATCCGCAGGAACTCCTGCAGCATCGAGAGCATGAGCCCATGAAATACTGCAGTAATCCCTGCACACCTCGGGGATCTCCTCGGATAGCCTCGCCTTCGTTTCTGCGGCCCCGAGCTGGCGAGCAGCATTCTTCTCAGCCTCTGCAGCCTCTCGGATCAGCTGGGCCTCCTCTTTGACCCGCCTTAGCTCATCCTCGACTTTTTGCAGGGCAGTCTTGAGATCCTGCACTGCCTGCCTCTCGGTGGCGAGGTTAATCTGTGTCGAGTACAGCTCTTTGCGCTGGTCCTCCGCCTGGGTCTCGGCACTTTTCAAACCAGCCTCTGCACTTTTGCGCAGTTTCTCCGACTCCTTGAACTCGTCCGTGAGTTTAAGGTGATCGTGCTTAAGGGATCCTAAGGCTTTCTCCATCTCCGTCCGAGTCTGGGTCTCAGCCTCAGCCCGACTACGATTACCTCGGCAGAATTCCTCAGCCACAAATACCTGCTGAGTGATCTACGAACGAAACAAGATTGCTTTAAAAAAAAAAGAAAAAAGAGGGGACCCCTTTTTAATGAAGCAGTAGAAGGGTTACTTACCATCGCGAGGTCCCTTTTAAGGGATAGGAAGATCTCGGGCTGAGAGAACCGCCTATAAGCCTCCATATCCCGAAGAAGGAGTAGGGGCTGCTCTAAAGCCTCGGCCACATACCCTGCCCGGCCTCGGTTGTACTCTCGGACCGAAGCATTATAGGGGATGGCAACCCTATCCAGCTCCAACTTGGGGCTCCATACACGCGGGGCAGCTTGTACCTCCGCAAGGCTCTCCTCGTCCCGATTCTCCGAGGAGTTGCCCCTTCTGCTCCTTGGTGCACGAGCAGTCTTTTGCTGCTTGGTCGGCTGAGCAGCCACCTCACCCTCCTCAGGGGTGTCAACCGGCCTCTTCTTCTTCAGGTCCGGATTAGCCTTAAGGCCAGGTTCCGAAATGCCCTGAGGGACAACAGGAGGAAGGGTTTTAACTTGTGATGGAGGTGGTCCCTTCGATGACTGGCCTTTCCCTTGGGAGGCCATCAGCTCCTTCAGAGACTTTCCCTTTCCTGCCATGGGCTCTGTCTCTTCGTCCGAAGTATCGTCCGAGCAGATAACAATGGAAGGAGCGCCAACTGCAGAATGTCGGTCCCGCTCTCCTTCAGGACCGGAAAGTTCCACCAAAGGGGTTTGCTGAACTTCCTCCTCAAAATAAAACTCGTCTATCTCTTCCTCAAGGGAAAGACGAGATGATTCAGTTTCCTCTTCAACCTGAACGGCAACACCAGGCTCGTTTGGCGGAGGTAGCTGCTCTGCTAAGTAGGGATTTCTAACACCAGGCAACACAACTGGTGGCAGATCGTGTTTAGCTAGGAACCCGTCCTTGGACACGTCAATCCTAGCCAACCTCGGACTGCCAGCCCTTATAGCGTGGCCGATAGCCTGGAAAGAGCTGCTCAGAGGTTGATAGCCCAGAACCAGATGGGCCGCACGCAACTGTCTGTCCTCGGAAACGTAAATCTCCGACCTAAGAAGGTAGTTCAACGCTGGCACGTTCACAAAGTTTAGCCGAGGAGCGACGTGAACTTTATCTGCAAGCAACCAAGAAAAGTGGGGTCAGATCATGAAATTTTCCAATTACAAAGAAAGCAAGAAAAATAAACCCTCAATACTAAATCCTTTCCCAAAAAGGACCGATCCTAAAAACGTCGCACCTGGGGTTCCTGCCCGAGTTGGACAATGAATTCCGTCGGACCACTCCCCAGAAGCAATAAGGAAGTCATTCTTCACGGTCTTATTGGACACTGGGAGACAAGAGATCAACCTAACGTCCTCGTTCCGGGATTTAAGATAATACCCATCATCCCCGAGGCGGTGACATTCGTACAGATAAGCCACATCGTGCCAAGTAAGGCCTAGATTCATCTGCTCGTTTAAGACATCTACACAGCCTAGTATCTTGAACATATTCGGGGCACACTGATACGGTGTCAACCTATGGTTGAACAGGTATTCCCTTGTAATCCTACGCATGGGAAGTGTCATCCCTCCCTCTATAAAAGCAATCATAGGGATAACAACTTCTCCCATGCCTCTCTCTGTCAATACTCCTTCAAGAGGACAGTACTGCAACCCAACCCCCGGGGGAATGTGGTATTTAGCCCTAAAGGCCTCCATAGCGGCTGGAGTGTTTACTAATTTCTCAAATCTACCCATCTGAACTGAACTGGGGAAACGAAAGTAAGGACTGAGAATAAAAGTAGAGTCCGAGGAGGGAATTGAAACGGCGAGATGAACGAAATGTACTGGTACCTTTGCAAGACGCTCAATGGGACGCCTGGAAATCTCTCCTGGAAGAAACGCTTCACGAAAGACGGCTACGGAGGCGTAACGGGCGCAAGTATTCGTATGTCTCTAGGGTTCGATGGAGTTCTCTGGAAGCCTCTGAGGTTTATGAAATGCAGATAAAAAGAACTGAACCCCTCTGACGTCTTATATAGCCGGGAGGAGAGAGAAAAGATCATGCCTGCCTAAAAATACGAGAAGAAACGACGGCCGTTCGATCCACGCCACACCGTTGGATGAAGGGAACATAACGCCTCCAGAAGTTAATGACCACGCCTCGTAAATTGTAACGCGTCAAAAGTAACGGTCCGCACGCGCGCCCCAAGCTCTCTTTATTTCCATCCTCTCACTAACATCAAAACCCCGCTTTTCTCCTCGGAAGGAGATAAAAACCGGAGTTTTGAGGGGCTATTGTGGGGCCCGGCCCAAAAATAATGGGCTATCCAGGCCCGTCCGAGGAGCGTCCTTTCCGAAGAGAAACCACATATGAAGCATTACTCAACCCCAATAACGCTAAGGAAACCTGTCCGAGGAGTAACTCCTCCTCGGACATCACAAAGTCCAGACGAGGAACTCTCCCCATCCATTTCAGTTCATCCTCCTAACATATAAAATGAATAAAATCCAAAATATCTCATGGAAAGCTGCCACCACCACATTAATTGCGCCCCAACCATCCTCTTGGCCGCATTAATGAGGAAAAGACCCCTGAACAGTACCATCTTGGCCTCTGCAACTCACAAAGGGAGAGATGAGGGCGTTTGATGGGACAGGTGCTCAAGTAGATGCTTAGATGATCGACAAGTGTAAGGTTGAGATGAGAGGAGGGGAACTATATAATGTAGTGGAGTCCCTCAAAGAAAGGGACGGAAAAACTGTATTAAGAACGAAAGAAAGAGAATCACAGAGGAGAGATCCATTCTTGTGTTTTTATTTTCTGCAACTATATTGTCCATGTATCAGACCAAACAGGCTCACTGAGGCGAAGTTTTTTGACCCATCCTCTACAAATATTCATTGTGGGTTGCGCTTTGGGCCAAGGCCAGATCAATAAGATTTGGGCCAGGAAAATCGTGCAACTACAACTCTCTTATTCATCATTGAGATATGTAAAGAAAGAATAAAAAAATTAAATACAAAATGAATAGTATCAGTGTAAATTTATATAGTTACTGTAGCAAATTTATAAATTTACACAGTTATACAGTCATTGATATAGGTCATTTTTAGGAAAAAATGTATAAATTTTACCCATTTTTTTATTATTATATACAAATTGATGTGAGTGCTCTTACAAATTAATAAAGTGTGAAAAGGGAGTTAAAGAGATGTGTTTAAAGTATATATAGTTCATACCCCACACATCTAATCTACCCATTTGTAACCAAGAGGGTAAGAATTCTCTTCTTGTTTTTCTTTCTCCGTTCAATATTTTATTGTTAATAATTGAGATTGTCTAGCCGTGTAAGCCTACCAACTTGTAACGAAGTAGATTTTGAGTGAAAATGCTTATGGTGGGAATAGAAACTAATTGCTAACACGATTGTCTCATTTTAATTTTCCAAACTTACCAAAGAAAACTTTGATAACTGAGGTTTTTAAATGAAAGACTCACTTAGATTCCAAAATGCATAGAAAATAGTGGGGAAATGTTATGTAGAGTTACAAGATGAAAACCTTTAACTCCAAATTACAAATAATTATTTCAAAAGGCTTAAAAGAATGATTAACGAGCTCTAATGTTTATTTATAGGGTTTTTGATGAAACCACTTTCGAGAAATTTTTAAAATGCATTCGGGGAAAATAATCAAATATGACACCGTGAATTTGGGTAGAATGTCACAAACTAAAAATCACCATTATTCAAATAGAAAAAAGAACGAAGGAAGATTAATGAACTAGCATTTGTCCAAAATCACTCAAATGTCAAATCTCTAAACTCTTACATGGGGTATAATGAAAATGAAATGAAAATCTCAGATCAAATTGAGTAAGAATTCATCCTATATAAAATTGAAATGAAATAACACAAAAATGAATAAAAAATTACAAGTGATTGGGAGGTCTATCAAAGCTTGAGTATCGAGTAGCAGTGTAATGAGAGAATGAAAGGGCAATGATGACCACAAGGCGTAGAGGAAACTCCAAGAGAGAGGAGAAATTATATGGTCCGCTCAGAGGAGTCCTCCCTTCTCAGAGAGATGGGAATATGGGAGAAGCAAATGGAATTGACAATTAGGAGAGCTTTGGCTTTTGTTCACTTGAGTCATCTGAGTTTTAAATTTATTCGGTTCATGCTTTTCCTCATTTCCGTTGAAAAATTGTCATATAAATATGCAATTAACTAATGAAAAAGACTTTTTGAAAAAAAAAATCTCACATAAAAAATCTATAATATATTTTTTTATTAATTTTATAATTTTTTTTTTTTTTTTTTTTTTTTTTTTTTTTTTTTTTTATGTGAGGGGTTGATGATGAAAAAGTGACTAGGTGGAGTTTTCCACCCATGCCCACCAAAAGTCATCTTCTCAAATTGGGAGAAAGATGTGGAGAGAAAATGTTTTGTACATAGAATTTATTATTATTTTGCCTCTTAATTAGGGCTATTCACGGGTTGGATCAAGTTCGGGCTCAACCTGCATCCGATCCAACCCAATCGAGTGGAGTAACCCTCAACCCGTTGCCAACTTAGAGAATAATCGGATTGGGCAAGTCGGAGCTTCAACGAATGGTAGGCGGATATAATATAGGTATTTGACTTTCTTTTCTTTTTTTTTTCTTTTTTGGAGAGAGTTTCAATCTATGATGCCTACTTTTAATGATAATTTTTTATCATCAGACTAAGACATCAATTGGTTTTTGGTGAAGGTGGGGATTGAATCCCAAATTTCTTATTCAACCATTAAAGACTTTACTAGTTGAGCTAATTTAGGTATTGACTTAATTTAGAAATTTAGATCAGTAACAATACACTTGGCCTCTATTAAGTATTAACAATATCATTCACCATCTTAAAGACCATAAAAAAAATTTATGAACCTAAAATCAAATAAAAAATTAGTTAGCCCAATAACAAAATTTCCAATAAAATTTTTATAAAAAAAAATCGTCCACTCAACCAATTTTACCAAAAACTAATGGCTCAATCATTAAATATATATTTTCTTATTAGATTTTGTTAATACTAAATGGATGCTTTTAGAATTTAATAATGATTTTTTTTTCATTCTTCGCCCTCTAGCTCTAAGTCTTGGCTCCGTCTTTGTGCATAATACTATAATTTCACTATTTTTTTTTTTTTCTTTTTGACTTTATTTTATTCTATAAAGGCATTATGGTTAGCAAATGAGGTGCTTTGCCAGTACACTCGAGATGTGTATATTGATCTTAACCGAAAGGTCAAAGTAGGGATGCGATTGGTTGAGCTCTACAAGCCATATGTATTCTTTACAGGCAGGTCTGTATTATTAATTTTGATGCTTAATTTTCACTCATTCTGTCATCGTATCCAATATCCACTGGTTATAAGGCTTTTATTTCCATGTAGCTTTGATGATTCCAATACTGAAAAGCTACGAGTGGCAGCAAGAGAGAGTGATGCTGATGTGCATTTGTTTGACTTTGATCCAAAAAGTATTGACTGGGAAGACTACATTATGAACACTCATATTCCTGGCCTGATAAAGTACTCATGATCAATGAAATGATTATTTAAGGGGTTGTGTGCCTTGATTTGGCAAAATGCATGTTCTGTATTTTTGGAATTTTCTTACTCAATAAGGCAGTATCAGCCTAGCTTTCTGCCATTCCGTTTAGAAACATACTTGGAGTGAATCAGTTTGGAGTTTTTCTTACGTTGTACTCATCAACATACATACATATATATATATATATATATATATATATATATATATATATATATATATATTTGGTTTTTGATACAAGATAGAAATTTTACTCTAATATAATCTAAGTGTATAGATATATATATATATATATATATATATATATATATATTTATATATATGTGTGTGTGTGTGTGTGTGTGAAGCTCCCTCTTAGAGACTTGAACCTCGACCCTTACCCCTCACACCTTACAAGTACTTATACTTATGAAGTGACCGTTGCACCAAGGATGTGGGGTAGTAACATATATTATATTGGATGATGACTAGTACACACATCTTAGTTCACACATAGTACACACAAGCTAACATAGCGTGCTATTTATTCCCGACCAATTCTAGTTGTCTATTTGTCACTATTTATCTAGTCACGTGGTATTTATGTGTATGGATATGTGTAATTGGGTGTGTGAAATTAATAGACACCACCCTATATATTTTCCATGCAAATAAAAAGTACCTTACATGTGTAAGAATGTACACCTGAGTTTTATCAAGTGAAGTTTATTTTATCGAGATGAGTTAGTGTTTAGAAATAAATTAATAGCTGTGAGTAGTTGAATAAATGTATGTTATAAATGAATTAACTGTGAAAACTGAAGGGAGTTGAAATGGTTGTAATTGTATATGGAGTATATGTATCCTATGCATTTGCCCATTTGTAACTGGGAGGGAAAAAATTATCTTCCTTTTTCTCTCCAGTATGTCTTTTATTGTGAAATGTTTGAGAGTGCGTGAATATGTTAAACCCACCAACTTGTAACAAAGTGGTTTCAGAGAGAAAATGTGTGTGGTTAGAATTAGAAAAGTAATTGCTAAGTTTGCTGGACATACCAAAGAAGACTTTGATAACTCGGCTGTTTATATGGAAAGACTTACTCATATATATTCCAAGATGCATCGGAGATAATGGAAAACATTATAGAGAGTTACAGGGAAAAAAATTGACTCCAAATAAAAAACAGTCATCGCAAGAGTCTCAAAAGAAGGATCCACAAGCTCTAATGTTGATCCATTAGGAAACCACGTTTGAGAAATTTGTATGTAACTTTGTCTAATCAAGCATTAAAAATCAGTCCTTCGTAACTCTCTCAAAGGAGTTGATGATGCGATCAAAGTTCCCCTTTAAACATATTTTTTAGAAGAGTTTTTCTTTTACACATTGAGAGATGAGTTTGAACCTTTACACATGAAAGAATATGAATCTATTTCTTGATTTTTTTAAGAGTGTTGGGTGTTGTAAATCTATTACAAAGATATGGTGAGAATTTGGATTTTGCTTGTGCAGTCGAAACAATTTGCTGGTCAATAACTTCAAACTTTGGTTATATATTTTTGCGGTAGTAAGGGGTACTAAAAAGCATCTGGGCAAAATAATCAAATATGATACAATGGATTTAGGTAAAATGTCACAAACTAAATAATTTGGGAAAAGGAAAAAGTCAAACTAAAACCCCCCTCAAATAAATAAAAAATAAAAAAATAAAAAAGAAGAAGAAGAAAAAAAATGAATTAGCATTTTTGTATTGTGAGAAACCCATGATCCAAACAGGGGATCAAGACAAGTAACCCTAGATCGAGGGTTTTATATTTGGATTTCTACTTGTTTATTTAAATCAAAAATATTTAATCTACAACCAATTATCTAAATTTGAAGACTAGATTATAAAATGAGAAGGTATTAGACAATCATTCTGCTTGACTAAGTCTTCTAAGAGATAAGGGTCATTATTTATGTCATACATTGAACAATCTATCATATCATAGCATATCGTTTTTTGGATTAAAAATATAAAATAGAAATCATGTAATTGCGAGAGATTCAGATTTAAGCATATGAACATGTCATATGAAATGAGTAATTCTTAGATACTCCCGGAGCACGGAGAATTGTACTCCCGGAGAAGAGAGAGAGAGAGAACACTATTTCTCTATGCTCTGGGAATATCTAATAATTTTCCATATGAGACATCCAAAAATCATATTAGTCAAGTTATGTCATCATGCAAGACTTTTATCATTTCATTATTTCATATGAATAGGACTTTTTAGAGCATCATTTTTACATATTCAAACCCTTTTTTTGCATATTCCCTCGGGTGTATGCAATTCTTTATTCCACACACACCAAATTATTACAGAAAGAAATCTCACAGGGCATGGGGGTGGCCCTAAGATGTTGGCGAAAGGTTTTGAAACTAGGATCTCATGAATATTATAAGGCCTTAGAAACCACTAAGCCCTATTTTAAAGGTACATGATCACAATTTCATTTATCTAGTAGCACCAAAGTAAATTCCAGTTAGCTCAATTGGCAAAATCTCTTTTCATTGAATAAAAGATATAAGGTTTGATCCCCACCTACACCAAAAAAAACCAATTAGTATTTTGGTCCGATGTTAAAGAGCAATCACCAGATGGAAAAATTAAATGCAGAAATTTAAAACCAAGGTTTTAGATATTTATACAACTCCCTAAAATGATATGATTTCCCTCTTACACGATTAACTCCCTAAAATGTTCAATTAATTGTTTGCCATGATTTCGGTTAGTCATGTCCACTAGCTACCATTAAAATTTTACGAATCATTTCAATTACTGTTTTGAAGCGTTGAATACATGTCCCCCAGCATTATCTTTTTTTGGCTAAATATTGAATACACTATTATCCCTTAAAGTAAAACATTCTTTCCATTTTTATTAACTAACTAAATTAATTGTTTGTCATGGTTTCGGATAAACTATAAATGGCTGATATGATTTCCCTCATATGCGCTATTAATTCCCTAAAATTCTGTTTCAGCAAAAAATAAAAATATCCCTAAAATTCTATTAATTGTTTGCCAAACAAATCTGGAATAAGAATATGGATGCCCAATGGGGTCCGGAAAAGGCACTATTATGGCTCACTCTCCCCAAAAAAACCGGTGAACACTTTAGGGTTTATTTAGACAATGTTTGGGGTCCAGCTAGCTGAGCTCTCTACTCTAGTAACCATATGGTTTGAGGTCAAGCTAGCTCTCTACTTTAGTGGGCGATTTAGGAATGAAAACTATCCCGCATTTTAAATGATAAATTGTTATTGATTGTTATAGTGGGCAAAAAAGTAATTTAAGTTGTAAATTCAAATTAATATCAATAACAATTAATCACGTTATAAAAATATTATGAACATATTACTTCTCTTTAACATAACAAGGCCACATTGGAATTTTTTTTTTCCTTCTTTAAGTTGTGTTTGGATGAAAGATTGAATATAGTTAAGTAATGGAAACAAAAGGAAATGAAAAGAAATAAATGGAATGAAATTAAATAATCTTATTTGTATGTTTTAAAATAAAGGATTGGATGTAATGAAATGTAAATAATCTTGTTTGGGAGTGACATAGAAGAAATGGAATGAAATCATTTTATACCAATATTACTATTATACCTATATTTTAAAATAAATTGTTGAATGTATAGGATACTAGAAGTATTTTGGAAGTTTTAAACAAAATTTCATAAAATCAAACTCTATTCCTTTCGATTTCTCCCAATTTAGGCAAGATGAAAATTTGAAATTTTAAGGGAAAATGGAGGTATGAGCATTCTCTCTCACCCATTCTATTCACTCCCACTTAATCTACATAGTAATATCAATCTTAGGTCTTCTTCAAAATTGATAAAAGATATTTTTTTGATTATATTATATTTGTATTTGCAGAGTAGCAAAGCAATTGGAGAAAAGTAGTTGAAAAGAGAAAGCTTCAACGCCAATTCCAATTGCGATTGAAGCACTTGATGAAGATCAGAATCAAGTTGCACCCTCCTCCTCCTCCAACCAAACAAATACCAATCTCTCTCTCTCTCTCTCTCTCTCTTCTCTCTCTCTCAAATTAAAAAATAAATAAAAATGGGGTTTAACTTTAATTGTAATTTTTCTAATTCCTTTTTATCCTATAGGGGTAAATTGCAAATTACACTCTTAAAGTTTGGGGATGTTTGGATTTTACACCCTAAAATTTCAGAATTTGGATTTTACCCTCTGAAGTTTGAGAGTGTTTGGATTTTACATCCTGACATTTCAAAATTTGGATTTTATCCCCCTAAAGTTTGGGGGTATTTGGATTTTACACTTTTAAATTATAAAACTTTAGGGTGTAAAACTCAAATATCCTCAAATTTTAGGGAGTATAATCCAAACACCCAAAAGTTTAGGAGATAAAATCCAAAATTTGAAACGTTAGGATATAAAATCCAAACACCCCCAAACTTCAGGGGGTAAAATTCAAATTTTGAAACTTCAGTGTGTTAAGTCTGAATACCCCAAAACTTTAGAAGTGTAATTTGCAATTTATCCATCCTATAATGATGATATTGATAACATAAGATGAGCCTAGAGGAGAAGTATGAGGTCCAAAACGGTATTCAGAATATTGGTTTTCACCATTCATGGCAAGTAGTCAATCAAGTATTAAAATGGTAGTACTTCTAAGACAAGGGTATTAAAATAGAGTTCAAAAAAAAAAAAAAATACTAAAATAAAAGGAACCGCATAATACTAATAATAAACCGTACTTTTTGCTGAATAAGAAAGTAAAACTAGCTTCTCAAAAAACAAAAACAAAAATAAAACCTACATTATGTCTATGTAGTAGTGCAATGTATACCTGTGTGTGTAGAGAGTTTCAATCTATGTTGTCTGCTCTTGATGATAGCTCTTTATTATCAGACTAAGATACTAGTCAATTTTGGTGTAGACAGGTATTAAACTCTAGATCTCTTATTCAACCATCAGAAACTTTACCAATCAAGCTAACTGGAATTTATTCAACCATCAGAAACTTTACCAATCAAGCTAACTGGAACCTACATTTATACTAGTATATGGCACTAAAGTAGTGCGCCCACTAAATATTTTTTTTCAAGAACTCCTTTTTTCCCCACTTTTTTATACTCTCAGTTTGTGCATAAACCCAAATATTAACTATAGAAAAAAATATTGAAAGAAATGTTGAATTCTACATTTTTTTTTTTAAAGCATTCAAGGTAGTGATGCACACACACAACTTTGCAAGTGTATTGTTATATTCTTAACATTTTTACATTAATTTATTTTAAGTAATCAAATTACATCTTTAAACTTTGTGGATTTAGATCAATCTCTTAATTTGATTGTTATAAACCCTGAATGAATTGTTTTTGTGTTCTTTTATTTTAATGATATAAAATATATATTTGTAGTTACTTGAGATTATAGAAAAACTATATCATAATAATGAATTCTCGTATTTATATTCTTATTAATATTATTTAAAAAAAAAAATTCAGTTCACTTTCAATATTAACTTTTAGGACATATTTGGTATATTGGTTGAAATTTACAACAATAATAGTAATTCTATTATTGGGAAAATAAAAAGGTGTAATGGAATAACAAAATATATCCATACTTTTAGTTGTAAGTTGTAAAATTATAATAAAACTTAAGATTTAAATTTAGGAAATATCTTTCTTATACAATTTTATTTCCTAAATACTCTATCAAAAAAAAAAAAAAAAAAAAAAACCTAAAAAAGAATAATTTTAAAATTTGAGAGAGAGGTTATATTTTATGATTTTTTATTTTATTTTATATTCTTATATGCATATAGAAAGTTTGTATATTTGGAAATATATTAATTTTATAAAATATTATATCTACTAAGGAATAGTTATTACAATCATTTTAGAGAAGAATAGTTATTCCTTATTTTAAATAATAACTAGTCATAAGGAATGACTATTTCGTATATTAAAAACATAATCAAATTATAGAATAGCTAAAACACAGGAACAACTATTACATTACACTGTTTATTATAGCTAGGGCTTTAAACAAGCCAAGTCGAACTGAATATTAAAAGTTTAGGCTTACTCATTTAATTTTATTTTGAACATAAGCTAGATTGGCTCATTTATTTGTCAAGTAAGTTCGAACTTATTCATGAGTTACTTGATTAATTTATTCTTTTTTTATATATAGTAAAATCGTGACTAAAATATTTTACCCCTTCGCTCCAAGAATTTTTTCCTGCTAATGGGTTGTTTATGTTATGAATAGACAACAAATAATAATTTTATATTATATGGACCAATTTACAAATCCGATGATACTCTCTAGTCTTTCAGATTTCATCTTCCGGTACTTCACTCAAAATCCGTGGATTGATCAACAGTGGCACAGGACTTCACAAAACAAGCATCATGAAAAGCATCATGGTGCGCATTACAATTTTGTTCATATGAATGCACAACTATTCTGTAAATTATGATTCATGCTGCTTCATATGCCACCTCAAAGCATTCAGGAATAAATTGTCACAGGCTACACATCTTACTCTGTTGTGTTAAGTACTGGCAATCCATACAGTTGAATCGAGAAAGCTCTAAGCACATGCTCTTATTTGCCATGATGGGGAGTCGTAACTCATAACGGAACTCGTGCCCCATCATAACGATACTCCTGTGGTATTCATTAAAGGTTATGTTGTAAAAATATATATATATATATATATATATATATATATATATATATGCACACTCTTCTGCATTCAAGCAATGTAAGGTTTTGTGATTTTGTTTCCCCTGCTGCTTTTAGTTTCTCTTCCTAGGCTTGCTAAAATAACTATATTGTACAATTATTAGAGCATTCTCATCAAGACTGCAAAATCTATAAATGCTATTTTTTAGCATCTAAAACCCCCCATCAAAACTTGTATATGCTATAAAATTTACAATCTTGCTACAGTGCACTCTCATTTTTGAGAGCGCACTATAGCAAGATTGTATAATATTTTATTGATTTCTAATTCTTTCTCTCCTCAGACACGGCTCACGTTCTCACTCTCCCTCTCGTTCTCTGGTTCTCTCTCTTGTTCTCGTTCTCTGGTTCTCCCTCACTTTCTCACTCTCCCTCACTCATTTGCTCTTTGTTAAGCTTCAAGGGTTTGTGGTCGGCGATTGTGGTCATGATTTGGTGGGTTTCGTGGATTTGATTTGGTGGGTATCGTTGGTGCTTGGCAACGGTTTTGATGGGTTTGAGATCAGGGTGGTGGGTTTTGGCTGGGGTTGAGATCAGGGTGGTGGGTTTTGGTTGGGGTTGAGAACGAGGTGGGTGGGTGGTGGTGGGTTTTGGTTGGGGTTGAGATCGGGGTGGGTGGGTGGTGGGTTTTGTGGTTCGATTTGAACGACGACATCGAAGAGCTCGTCGTTTTGATCAGAAAACAGTGCTCCAACAAAAAGCCTTACGTGGATCCTAGAGATGACGAGGTTAAATGCGCCGTTTTGGGTTTGCTCGATTCAATCAAGAGTGAGATTGTTCCAGAACAATCTAAGCTCGCTGAGATTTTCTCCAAGTTAGGGCTTCGTGACACTTCGAGTTACAGAGAAGAAATTAAAAATCTCGAAGAAGAGGTTCAGAGTCAAAACCAGAGCGACGAGAAATCGAAATCGGAGGATTTCTTTGATTGGTTTCGTTCACTACGCTAAATGTGTGCTATTCGGAGCTTCGACGCCGGATCTGGGTGGGTGGTTGGGTGGTGGGTTTTGTGGTGGCTATTGGTATTGGGGTGAGGTTGGGCTGCGGTGGTGGGGTTTGGATTTGCAGGTTGTGGGTGGCATTGATGGCGATTTTGGGTGATTAATTTTTTTTTGGATGTGGTGGGTTGCAATTTGTTGTGATTGTGGTGGTTGGGGGTGTGACCATGGTTGTGACAATGGTTGACCGTGATTGAGGTGTGGTTGTTGTGGTTGAGGCATGCTTTCTGTGGCTGAGGCGGTACTAGTTGTGGTAGTCGTGGGTCTTTGGGTTGTTTTTGTTTTTCTGGTTGACGGTGGTATGAGGATGTGGGTTTGGGTGGTGATGAGGTTGTGGGTTTGGGTTTGTAATTTTGGCGGTTGGGGATTGTGGTGGCTAGCGGCTGGTGGTTTTTTTTATTTTATTTTTTTATGGTGGTGGTGGCTAGCAGTGGCTAGCTGTGGGTGTGGCTGTGACTGGGGTAGCTTGGACTGAGAAGAAAGTGGTGGAAATAGAGAGACACAGTGGTAAAATAAAAATAATATTATTTAAATGAAGTTGTAAAAAAAAATAGAATGCTTGATGTTTGGTGGATTGTAAAGTGGTATGTTAAAATTGATAAAGTAGAATTTTGAAATAGTAAATGCTAAAATATTTAGCATTCTTGACGAGAATGCTCTTGGTAGAGGTTTTTTGATCTAATATATTTGATGGTTTAGTATTAATTAAAAAAAAACAAAAAAAAAAAAAGATCCGTGGATTGATAGAAATGGAAAGTCAATCAATGTCTAGCTGCAAAGATAATAATCTTTAGCAATATTGTTAGGTTTCAAGCATACACGGCTATTCGATGTGAACTGCCGTTGAAGGTATGTTTTTGGCTAATTACTTTGAAATCAAAATCATATACCTGAAAAATTAAAAGTACAGTACTTATTTGGTTCCTGTTTTTCGTAATAGTTTTTTTTTTTTTTTTTTACATGAAAACTGTTTCTTAATACATTGCAATATATATAATTTTGTATCAAAATAGAACTCAACTTTCTTCAAAACTCATATAGTCATATGTTGTAGTTGACTTTTCCACAACCAACAAATTAAATAAAAGTTATGCTTGTTATCTCATTATATATCCAATAATTTTCTTACAAAAATACTAACTATTGTTGCTAGGTAAAAAAGAATTCAAGATGATAATAATAATAATAATGTGAGGACTTTTATTAATTATGTAAGCCTAACAATGCCATAGTGCTCAAGAAACAGAGACACAAATTATAAACTTGGAACGAAAGAGGGAAGTGAACCACTCAATGAAGGGAAAGATCTTACTGCATACTTGTATGCAGACATAATTATATGGCAGTAAAAAGAAAGGGATAAGTGTTTAAGAAACCACTTGATCATGTGCACCCTTAGACACATGATGATTTCTTTTTGCAGCAAAACTTTTCACCCTCAATGAATTAGATCAAACAAATAGACAAAAAGAACTAAGATTTACGCTATTATGTTAAAACATAATGATTCAAACCTCCCTATTGACAATCACTAAATATAAATTTATTTATGAGTTCTCATTTTTGTCTATGTGTACTGGGCATTGAACAAAGTGGCGCGTGTGTGCGGCATTTTTAAACTTAATTGCTAAGCATGTCACTAATTAAGTCAAAAGAACCCCACTGTGGAGTAATCACTGTACTAAATGTAACTACTATTTTTTTTTTTTTTTTTGCCAAGTTAACATATGCTTTTAGAGCATTTATTAACAAATTATTTTAAGAAAGTTTTAAGAATTCGATTAATGCGTGCCTTTATGGCTCAGTAATTTTTTTATTTTTCTATAAAAAATTTCCTAAAGTGATTTATTAATATATGCACTAAAAGCATACATTAATAAAACTTAAGCTTTAACACAAATTTTATAGAAAATATAAAAACTCTCAAAACATTAATTTTTTTTTTTTTTTCATAAAATTTTTCCTAAATTAGTTCATTAATAAATACTCTTATGGCATTTATTACTTTTTTTTTTTTTAGGAACAAATTTAACTACCATATTCAAAACGAAAACTTAACTATACTGATTATCAGTAATAGGGAACAACCCTACCACCACGCAATCTACGTGCTACTACTATTCGAAACAAAAACTCAACTTTACAGTTTTTCAGTAATAGGGAACAGCCCTACCACCACGCAATCTACGTGCCACTAATATTCGAAACAAAAACTCAACTTTACAGTTTTTTTTTTTTACTATTGGAGAGAGAGTGTGTTGCCGACACAATGGTGTCACTAGCGTGTGTGGCCCATGCAGTCGAGAGGGGATACGCTGGAGATTAATAGCGTGCGAAGCTATTAATTTAGTAGCAATGGGGTTTGTTTGTGTGTGTGATTTTTTTTATTTATTTATTATTATTATTACTTTTTAAAGTTCTTTTTGAAAGTGAAAGTTTAGAAATTCTTACGACTTTGAAAATGTGGAGTAGCAATGGTAGAGGAATTATACACTTCATCAGTCGTCAACTTCAGTACGTAGCCGCCACCTTTTTGTAATCAATTTTATTTATAAAATTATATATATATATATATATATATATTTTTTTTTTTTAAATTTTGACTAGACCTTTGTAATCATCAATGCCTTGCCAATAAGCCTTGTAAAACAATGCAAATAAAGGGGCAAGATAAACGTATAGGAAAATGAGATTATAATTTATTTTTGAACAACAAACAAACTGCTACTAACTACCACTATTGTAGTTTATAGTTTTCTATACAGCAACGTAAATTAGGTGCGACAATGTGTAGACTTTGATGGTTTGTGGTTCAACTAATCTACTTTACTTCAGTAGGGTGATCATTCAGCAATCAAAATTTTCCCACTTGTGCTAATCTCCAACCACCTTGGTACAAAAATTTAATATACAAGTACATTTGGAAATAGCGTAACAATGCAATTGATTTCTAATGAATACACAACAAAGGAAAGAAGCTTGAGAGGAAGATGCCAAAACATACTATATAAAAAAAGAAAGCTATGAGCCTATGACTCTCAAATCCCCCTTAGAAGTCATCTACTTCTTGCTTGAGATCATTATCATTTACTCTCTCCCTCTCTCATTTTTTTTTCCTCTCATGGAGTTGGAAGGCATACTCCAATTTTTTGAGAACAAGACAGTTTTAGTCACTGGTGCCACAGGCTTTCTAGCAAAAGGTTCTTTCTCTTTCTCTCTCTCCCTCCTTGGCTCCTCTTGTTTATGTATAGCACAACGTGCGTGTTTTGCTTGTTTATAATCTTGTGTGTGCATGTGTTGAAGGATGTTGGTGTTAGTGATAAGTGATAACCCTACTTGAAAAATGCATGCAGTGTTTGTAGAGAAAATACTAAGGGTTCAACCAAATGTGAAAAGGCTCTATCTTCTTGTGAGAGCTTCAGACAACGAGTCTGCTACACAACGCTTTCGTGAAGAGGTACCCCAATTAAGTACTTTTTAATTCTCTAATAAAGAAAATGAATGCATCGAACTACATATTGGTTTTCAGTTTTTACATGTTACATGATCTCTTTAATTTAGAGCGAAATGTAAAATACACGTTTACGTTCGGAAAAATTGTTATTTTGATCTTTAATGTTTAGAAACTAAAATAGGTTTAAATAAATTATTATTATTTTTACATGTGGTTTAGTAACGTTTAAGGAACATTGTGTTTAATCAGTCATTTGTACTATTTATCTGTAGGTGATAGAAAAGGACATATTTAGGGTTCTAAAAAATAATTTGGGTGCAAATCTAGAATCCTTTATATTTGAAAGGGTTACTCCTATCTCTGGTGACATCAGTGACGAGAATTTTGGAATCAAAGATTCTATATTAATAGAAGAGATGTGGAAAGAAATAGACATCGTCTTAAATTCTGCTGCTACAACAAACTTTGATGAAAGGTAACAAAGAACAATATTGTGTGCATAGTCAAAATGATTCATATAATTAAACAATGAAACTATTTTACCTTTTCTATTCCTTTCTTTAGATATGATGTTGCATTGGGCATCAACACATATGGAGCTTTGCATGTTTTGAACTTTGCAAAGAAGTGTATTAAATTGAAGGTGCTTCTCCATGTATCAACCGGTCAGTGTAGACTTGAACTCTGCCCTTATAAACTGATTTAGTTTACTTGAGCTCTCCTCAATAGACTACTGTTGTTGTTTTTACAGCTTATGTGTCTAGCGAAAAGGAGGGCAACATACTTGAGAGCCCATTACACATGGAAGACACGCGTGCGCCAAAGGGAACCTCAAGATTAGCTATCAATGCCGAAAAAGAAGTTGTGGAGGAATACCTAGATAGATTACAAGTGCAAGGTGCCACGAATGAAGAGATCACATCCACCATGAAGGATTTGGGCATTAAAAGGTTTTTAAGAATCTTACAAAATATGTTGAAAATTCTTTAATAAAATTTTTAATGACATAATAGTTGTCACCTTCATGTCAATCATATGTATTTACTAAAAACGTTTTTGAAATAATAAATGAAATGGCTAGTGTATACAACTAAGTGTACACACATGGTACACACAACATCATTTTACAAGGGAACTCGAACTCATGAGTTTAAGTCACGATTTCAAACTTTGAAATTGTGACTTAAAGTCATGAGCTCTCTTGTAAATTGTAACTTGTGTGTACTATGTGTATACTAGAATGTATGTAATAGGAAGTACTGCAAAAACAAAGTCTTTTGTAGATGATCTTTTTTTTTTCCCTTATTGTTTTAATTTGATTTGTTTCTTTTAATTAATTGCAAGGGCAAAACTATATGGATGGCCAAACACCTATGTATATACGAAGGCATTGGGGGAAATGATTTTAGGACAATTTCATCAGAATCTGCCCTTGGCTATTGTACGTCCCACCATGGTAACCAGTACTTACAAAGAACCATTTTCAGGTTGGATTGAAGGCGCGAGGTAATCATAATTTGACATGGAATTATACAAGGTCATAATTCTGAAAAACTGTCTTTTATTTTTTGGTTGGGTAATTGAGAAGATAAGGTGATCAAGAAAATAAAGTGGCTCAAATGACAGTTCAGTAATAACGGCATCATTTGTGATACTCTATGTTTGTGGTTTGAATCCCACTTGTCACTCTCCATCGTTTACCTATAAAACAGTCAAGAAAAATAATACTATTCTAGACTATTTTTTTTTTCTCCTATTTTCATGATTGATTCACGCTTTGTTAAATGGAATTTCCTTGTTACAGAACCATGGATGGTGTAATTACTGCCTACGGTAAAGGGAGATTGAAAATCTTTCTTGGCCATCCTAATTCAATCTTAGATGTTGTGAGTTAAATTCATTCTTTACTCATTAAGCAAACAAATGTAGATAAGTCTATTTATCCGGCTTATATGCTTGTGTTTGCCTACGTCATTATTTTCAACAAGCTTTCAATATTGAATTTTGAAAGTCTTGCAGATACCAGCAGACATGGTGGTAAATTCTATTATTATGGCCATGGTGAGTCATGCAAATAAGTCTTCTCAGATCATCTTCCATGTGGGTTCTTCATTGAGAAATCCGATGAAACTCTCTAGTCTTTCAATTTTTACCTTCCGGTACTTCACTAAAAATCCGTGGATTGATAGAAATGGAAAGTCAATCAACGTCCCCAATCCGAAAATTTTTAGTAGTATTGCTAGCTTTCAAGCGTACATGGATATTCGATATAAACTGCCATTGAAGGTATGCTTTCGGCTAATTACTTTGTGACCAAAATCATATACATGAAAAATGAAAGTACTGTGCTTGTTTGGTTCCTGTTTTTAGTAATAATTTTTTACATGGGTGGACGCAGGATTTTAATTGAGAAGGACTGAAGTATGAGTCAATTTTTTTTAATGAAAAACTAAACTAGCATGCATTTAGCATTAACCAAATATACACAAATGAAACGACACAAAATAATTGTTTATTAATACAATGCAATGCAGTTGTCTATCAACATATAACTCGACACCCTTAAAAACTCAATTATTGTGGTTGACTTTCTCATAATTTACTAATCAAATAAAATTTACTTTTATTATCTCACTATATGTCCAATAATTTCCTAACAAAAAGACTAGTAATTATTGCCAAGTAAAAAATAAAGGAAAAAAAATAAAAATACAATGTGAGAAGTCTATTTAGTAAGCCTAAAAATGCCATAGTTCCCAATCAACAAACACAAATCACAAACCACTCAATGAATTAGATAAGACAAATGCACAAAAAGAACGATAGATTTAAGCTATTAAGTTTAAAAAATAATGATATAAACCCACCTAATGACAATCAGTAAATATAAATTTATAATATCCCGCTATCTAATTAACTAATTGTGCCTATGTGCACTGGCCATTGGACAAAGTGGCGTGTGGGTATGAAGTTTTTAATCTAAATTGTTAAGTATGTCACTAAGTCAAAACAACCCTACAATAATATCAGACACTAAACATGCATTATCACAGAAAAAAATGCATTATCACTAAAATGATTTTGAATCAGACACTAAACATGCATTATCACAGGAAAAACGTCCCCTCAATATATGTATTCTCTATACTATAATATCACTATTTTTTTTTTCTTTCTAACAATATTCTTTGAAGGTGTTATGGTTAGCAAATCTGGTGCTTTGCCAGTATTATCGGGGCATATATATTAATCTTAACCAGAAGGTCAGAGTAGTGATGCGATTGGTTGACCTGTACAAACCATATGTATATTTTACAGGCAGGTTGGTATTGTTTATTTTAATGATTAGTTTTTCAATTGTGTTTTCAATGTATCCACTGATAAATGATAATAATAAGCTTTTGTTTTCCATACAGCTTTGATGACTCTAACACAGAAAAGCTAAGAGTGGCGATTAGAGAGAGTGATGTCGATGAAAATTTGTTTTACTTTGACCCAAGGTGCATTGACTGGGAAGACTACATTATGAACACTCATATTCCTGGTCTGACAAAGTACTCAATGAAACCATAACTTTGAGGGACTGTTTGTTTTTATTTCGCAAAATGTTGTGTGATTTGAAATTCATCAATAAGGCAATAGCAACCTACCTAGCTAGTTACCATTCTGTTTAGAATTTTACTTGAAGTGAATTGGTGTTCAGAAATTAAATATGTAAGAAATAAATGAATAGATGTGATGAGCTAAATAAATATATGTTACAAATTAATAAAGTGTGAAAAGGGAGTTAAAGGGTTGTATTTGGAGTATACCTACCCATTTGTAACCAAGAGGGAAAGAATTTTCTTCTTTTTATTCTTTCTCCCTTCAATATTTTATTGTGACTGTTTGAGATTGTTTAGATGCATGTATAAGCCAACCAACTTGTAGTGAAGCGAATTTTGAGCGAAAATTCTATGGCGGGAATCGAAATTGTTAACACGATTGTCTCTTTAATTTTTTTGACTTACCAAAGAAAACTTTGATAATTGGGGCCTCTAACTGAAAGACTCACTCGTATTCCAAAATGAATAGAAATTAGTGGGAAAATTGTATGTATAGTTACAACTTACAAGATCAAAAAAACCTTTGACTCCAAATCACGAATAGTCCTTGCAAAAGGCTTAAAAGAATGATCAGCGAGCTCAAATGTTGATCTATAAGGTTTTTGATGAAACCACGTTCGAGAAATTTGTAAATGTAATTGTCTAATCAAGCATACGTGAGAGGTCTTCACAATTCTCAAAGGTGCTGATCAATAATGTGACGAAACTTCACCTTTAAACGTTTATAAGCAAGTTTGAACATTTACACATGAAAGAATATGAATTAGTTTCATATTATTTATGAAGAGTGTTTGTCCATAAAAATCATTAAGTCGTCCATCTTAATGGACGACCATTGTGTCATTAGTAGGCCATCAAAGAAAGATAAGTAACCACTCAACACATTCAATAACGACCATTAAAGATCTTAAACTCTCATCAAGACAAAGAACATTACAATTAGAGTAATAATTAGTATCACCCTCATTTATGTACAATAACTACCTGAGTCACCTATAAAAGGAATAATCTATTTCACTTGTTAAAGTACGTTAAAAAGACTACAAAATATCATCTATATACAAAATATATTAGTTGATACTAACTCATGCATTAGAGACTTCTCCACCAGGCACAACCTGGTGATCTCTTTCATTAGCTTTCTTATTCTTGTAGATCTTAAAAGCCCGTTAAAAACACTAGTTTGGATGATTGACCCAATTGATGATTTTTGGCATCATCAGTTTGGCGTCATTTATGAGGATTCGATATTAGCCATTAAGCTCTTCCTACAACAAAAGTCTCTTAACTCAGTCGAGGGCTATGAATAACAAGATACTGGACCAAGAGTATCTCATGGGATGATACCAATTGATCATCTCTTCACTCTGCAAATTCCCATTTCTTTGACCACTTTTGCAATCTAAGATTGGGGTGAGATGGAGGAGATAAATAGGTCCCAAATCCTATGGCCTATACCTTGACTCCTTGAGGGTCCACACTACTGAAGTAAAGAAACAAAGCACACATTTTTGGGTCTTATGGTGGAGAGGAGACCAAACAGATGGTTCGTTCATTGTAAGGCACGGATTGAACGTTGGACGACCACAAAATTTGAGCAACCTCGACAAACCTAAGGGTATGGCCCAGTTCAAAGAACAGAGTCACACACTATGGTCTCAACTCTAAAGGTCAGATTTACGCATTTTTCCCTTTTCTACTCCCCAAGTATTTGCAAATAATATTTAAGTTTATTTCACGCTCCACTGTTCTGAAAAGACACATGTGGGTGAATGAAATAATAATTAACAAAATAAATTACTATAATACTTTTCCATCCTTGAATACAAAAAGTTGGACAATATATATTATAATTCCCAAGTTCTATGTTTACAGGTGAGTTTGAACCTTTACACATGAAAGAATATGAATTAGTTTCATGTTATTTTCAAAGAGTATTGGGTTTTCTATACCATTAAAAGGATATGGTGACAATTTGGATTATGATGTTGTAGTACAAACAATGCACAGGTCAATAGCTTTATCGTTGTGGCATCTTTGTTTACTAGCAATGTTAGAATTTAGATACATCGTGGAAATAAAAAATGATTAATGTAACTTATGAGAGAGAGAGAGAGAGAGAGAGAGAGAGAGAGAGAGAGAGAGAGAGAGAGAGAGAGAGAGAGAGAGAGAGAGAGAGAGAGAGAGAGAGGTTGTATCCCAATATTATATTGGAATTAATTGTTTATTAGATAAAAAATAATAATTTAAATACATTTATAATCTAAATTTAAGTATTAGTAAGCACTTTTGCACAAAACTAAATAATATCTTAAGAGAGAAAAAGAGACACCTTTGTTAAAAAAAAAAAAAAAAAAAATTATTTTCTTGCATTTGTATATAAAATTAATGACTAGGTTATCTTAATAAATTAAATACATAATCATGTCGGGTTCAGGTATCTAATTAGGCGTCACTGTAAAATGAAAAAACCATAAAGGAATTAAAATTTAGAATCCAAACACATTCCAAATTAATCCGTTTAAAGAAAATCCTCAACCATCACTATTAAGCTTGGGTTGAGTTGAAAAACCCATTAAACTTGGCACATTATCAATTTTCATCCCTAGCCACAACCCTTCACTCAAATTTCTATTGCAGTCCATTTGGCTATATTGAGAAAGCGATGAAAAGGTTTTGAAAAAAAATTGTAGGAACACAATTTTTTTATTTTAGTTTTTACTTCAGTATTTCCCATTTTTATCTTACGTACTCTTGAAAGATAAGAAAAAAAATAGTATTTCCTTCTAAAGTCTTGTTAATTAAAAGAGTGCCAATTCTGTCAGTGGGACTTAAAACTCAATCGTCACATTGGCTAATTGCAAACTAAAGAATAAAACTTATCACACATAATCTTGCCTCTAAAAATTCAGCCAGCTAAGACATAGCCCCTGCCACCGGAGATGCTACCCAAAAGCCTCTGGAGAGGTCGCTACTGAGCTAAGTTTCTTTTTTCTCGATTTCTTTTTTCTTTTTCCCAATTTTCATTATCCTAGGTACAATCTTTTTAAGATATATATCCAATCTGGGTTGTGTGCAAGTTTGTGGGTTTGGCTCAAGGTTTGCATATGGGATAAAGGTATGGATCTTGGTGGGGGAAGACAAGGTTTTGGTGTCTCCGCTGTTTGTAGCTGATTAAATTTTGAAGCTTTTGCTTTTGCACGTGTGTTTTGGAGCCTGGGTTCTTGGTCTATTGTGGTTGTGGGGTTTGTTTTGTTTTTAAGGTTTGGTAAAATAAAATTTACAAGGAGGAAGAGAGATGACCAAATGGTCCAAATCATTGACCTGGTCATGGTGTCTTTGTACATAGCAGGTCATTAACTATCTCTAGAGTTGTTCCAACCCAGCTTCTTAAATCTCCAGTCCTCTTGGCTAGTGTCTTTGTTCATAGTCTCTTTTGGTGCTTGTGTCCTGCTCTGCCTCTGTTCTTTCGTCTTGCTTTGTTTTTGGCTGTAACGTTTCTTTCTTTTATGAATGAATATTCATCTTCAAAAAAAAAAAAAAAAAATCACTGATGGTGGTGACTTCTTCAGCTTCTTTGTGCCTCCGATAGCATCACCGTTGCTAACATCAACACAGAAAGTTCGTTGTTTTGTTTTTTGTTTTTTTGTTTTTTTTTTTTTTTCATTTTAGTGAGATTTTTAATTGGGTGTTGACGTGGCGTTATATTATTGGTGGCATGAACCCCTTGGTTTACGCTACATCCAGACATAATTTAAACTCTAATTAAAAACTATGCACTACACACACCCACAAAAACGAAGTCCCCTCAGTATTGGTATTCTCTATGCTATAATATATCACCCTTTTTTTTTTCCTTTAAACTTGAATATCATCATTTTAATATATTGATGCCCATTTGTTTAACTTTGATCTTAACTGCATTGACTGGGAACTGGGAAGACTACATTATGTACACCCATATTCCAGGGGCTTGATATGAGTGTACATATCAGAAAATGCTTGGTTCACTAAGTGTAAACCAATATTTGATAATGTATATTGTAAACACCCTATTTCAATCTATCAATTATGATGCATACTCACTCGAGCTTGTATCCCTCTAAATGATGAGCCAATTTAAATAATGCGCCAAAACTTTCCGATATTCATTGAGATTCTGAAAGAGTTTTGGACGAGCTCTTTGGTCACTGTGCTACATATTGAAAATCTTGAGGAGAGTCTTGAGAGGAGAAGTATAAAATAGAGTGAAAATACACAAATTTTGAATGAAATTTTCCTCCCAAAAAATTTCCACTTTTTTTTAGTTTTGTTTTTTTGTTTTTTTTTGGTTATTTCAGGGTTTACCTTTCTTTAAATTTTAAAACTGTTTTAAAAAAGAGATTGATAAAAATATTTTGAGAAAAAAAAAATCCAATCATGGGGGCCAAATTTAACTTCGAACTACTAAACCCAGAGCTCCATCTAAACCCACAACAGCACCGGCAATTTCACCCCAAAGTCCAAAACAGGCTAAATCACTAAAACCACCTTCATTACCACAGCAAATCCCACCAAATACATCCTCTCAATAAACACAGATTTTGAAATTTGCTTTTTTATAATTCAATTGTTAGGGGGAGATTTGAACTCATAATATATATATTAATTAAAAACATTAAAAAGTGTCTACCAGTTAAGTTACCAGGCTTTCGATTTGTTAAAGGCATGGGTGTTGAATCGTTGATAAGGTTTGGGCTTGCAGTTGGATTTTGGTGAAATTAAGATAAAAGGTTAGATTTTGATTTCTTCTAGGATATTGCTGAGTTACTCAACATGGGCTTTATAGGCGGTTAACTATTAAGCAGAAGAGGACCTTCAGGACTTTCCAAGAGTAAAGCAATTACAATTGACTGAGATTTTGAGTAAGAAAGTACAGGGCCTGGCTAACTCGTTTCCTAATAAAACCAAATCCATTTTAACTTTAAAAAAAAGAAGCCCAATTCCTTCGGGAGCACTGTTCAATTCTTATTTTCTAGGATAGAACCCAAATTATAATAGGCCCCATGTTTTGGATGAGATTTTTTTCATCTTTTTTTCTCTTCAATTTCTATTCTTTAATTTTGTCTTTAATATTTAATATATATATATATATATATATATATATTCATGTTCTTTACTTTTCAATCTTTCATTAATAGTTCTTGTAATTTTATTTTTAATTAGTAATTTGTAACATGCCTTTATTTAAGCAATATATATATATTTATATATATATATATATATATATATTATAGAGTTTCAATCTATTGCGTTCGTTTTTGATGATTGTATTTTTTATCATCACACCAAGACACCAATCAGTTTTTTATGTAGGCAGGATTAAATCTCAAATCTCTTATGCAACTATCAAGGATTTTACCAGTTGCGTTAATTGGAATCCATAATTAAACAATATTTTATTCAATCTAAATTATGCAAATATAAACTTGTGATAAGAATGAAATAATTCATATCAAACATGACATAAAACACATGTATATATTCCTTTAATAAGTATCTTTTATCCATTTATATACAAAGTTAATAGACATGTGGCACAAGTGTAATGAAATTTTCTAATTTATCATTGGCTATATTTAACAATATTACTAGATATAACATTTTTAGCATAAAACCCATAGGATTTTTAATCCATTAAATAAACACTAAAATTTTTAGTGACGTGATAACAAACAATTAGATAGCGAGATTACTAATTCTTAAGGAAACTTACAATGGGTTAATATTACACAAATTACCTTTGACATTGAAGAACAAAAGGGGTATAATTTTCTTTTAGAATATAACTAGAACCTTGACGTGTTATGAAATACAATGAATAGGTGACTATAGGAAATTTAAAGATGATATAATATATAGAATCTTTCAGTGGTCATCCGCACACTATTAGAATTCCATATATCAAAATCTCACAATATTTTTGTAACAAGTGAGATATCAAATCACCATAGGTCAAAATTATATATAAAAAAGAATATATATATATACACACACACAAACACACTTGAACCTACCACAATTTGGAAAATCAATATTGTACCAGTACCAGAAAAATATACTATACTGGCTATTAAACCAATATCGGTATTCTTCTAATTTGTATTGGATGAAATATTAGGTTGTACCAGCCTGTATTGGTGGTACTAAGATGTTTTGAGTGTTTTGGCAAATATAATAAAAAAAAATTTAAAAATGTAAACAAATTGAAAAAATATTGTGAAAAAACATGTTATTTAAGCTAAATATTAGATTAATGTTACTTAAACTATATTTGGGCTTGGAAGCTATGTGGATTTTAAATTTTGTTAATAAACATAAAAATTAATAAATTCATACTTATATAAATAAATACAAACATATATGTTTGTTTGTTTAGACCCCTTAAAACTAGATTAGTTTAACCTATTGAATTAGCCAAGTAGTTACTTAGGTTAATTATGAGATCTAGGTTAAACACATATAATCATATCATATAGTGTGGAAAAATAAAGAAGACAACGATATGATTACCTCGGAAAACCAATGAAACCAACCGTTTCAAGGTAAAAACTTGGGAAGGATTTAACCAAGTTATCCTTAAGATAAACAAATCCACTATGATAAAAGGGAAGATTACAATAGATTTAAACCATAAATCTAAAGCTAGCTCAAGTAGGACTTACTACCACGACCACGTGCAGGTTCGACTCTATGAACTCTTCTATCTTAGATTTTTTGAACACAAACTCCCTGTTTGTAACTTTGAGATCCCACTCAAAAGTTTCAGATCACCATTAGTAATAGATCTTTTTGTAGCAACTTATTTCCACCAATTCTTGATTGTAAATCTCGTTTCGGTAGACCCTTGTAGAGTTAGAAGGTACAGTAACCTCTCAAATCTCACAAGAGTAACTCATAAGTCTTCCAAGGGCTTCTAAAACGTAATTAGGGTTTTCCTTTTATACTTTATAGTGTTGGATTGAAACCCTAAACATTTTTGTGGGCTTGAGCCTGATTTAAATTCTGTAAAATTGTCTTATCTGCGATTTTCGATTGATTGAGTGTAATTTTTGATCTGCCAAGCTTCACCAAACATGAACTCTCCTTTCTGCAGCTTGAATGTTCTTGAAAGTTGATTTGTACAATCTCGAGCAATGTCTAACACCTAATCTAGACATGTTTTTATTCTCGGTTTGCCAACATAGACAAAATAAGAATCTAAACATTTAATCCTAAATATTTAGAACCTAACAATCTCCCCCCCCCCCCCCCCCCTTCCATTTGGCAATTTGTGACAAAACATACATAAAAATGAATTGCTCAACTCAAGAACTCTCCTAGGATTTTCTAGTCACTACGATCAAAATATGTGACATCAGAATCAAGATCGTTTGTTTAAAGACTATAAACAACTCACACAATTAAGCACTACATAGCACAAACTAGAAAAATGCAGAAAATATTTCATCAAAGCTAAACAAAGTACACTGTCATGCAACGTAAATTTCACAGGCCACCTTTATAATTACACACTTAGTGGTGTGCAATACACAATTTTTTTGTTGTTGAAATTTTCTATTTTTTTTTTTTTTAAAATAAAACATAAAAACATCCTAATCAACCCTAGAATGAAATGCAGAAAAATAAAATCCTAAGCAAAAACATTTTGGTCCAAATAAATGAGAGATATAGCATGAGGACCATGTATTTAGGATAACTTAGGAACATGTGATAACACCAATCACTTGACGAAGAGATTCAAATTTACTTCTATCAAGAGGTTTGGTAAAGATGTTAGCATTCTGATGCTCAGTATGGATATATTCAAGAGCAACAATTTTTCTCTCCACAAGATCCCTAATAAAGTGATATCTAATCTCTATGTGTTTAGTCCTAGAGTGTTGAACCAGATACTTAGAGACATCAATAGCACTCAAGTTATCATAATACACAACCATAGTATCCTGTGATATGCCATAATCACCTAACAACTTTTTCATCCATAGAAGCTGTGAGCAAAAACTTCTTGTAGCAATATATTCAGCTTCTACAGTTGAGAAAGAGATTGAATTTTGTTTCTTACTCATCCAAGCAACTAAATTTGTTCCAACATAAAAACACCCTCCAGTAGTGCTTTTTCTATCATCGGCATTTCCAGCCCAATCAGCATTAGAATATCTAGCAAGGGATACATTTGACTCTTTGCTATAGAACAAACCAAAATCACTAGTCCCATTCACATATTTAATTATTCTTTTAAGAACGGTTAAATGTGACATTTTAGGATTAGCTTGAAATCTAGCACACACACCAACAGTAAAAGATATATCAGGATGACTAGCAGTAAGATACAACAAACAACCAATCATGCTTCTATATAAAGTAATGTCAACAGGATGACCTAATGAATCAATCCCCAATTTTGTGCTAGTGGCCATTGGTGTTCAGCATAAGCTGCATTCTCCAATCCAAATCTCTTTACAAGATTTTTGGCATATTTTGCTTGGTTGATGTAGATTCCTTTGTTAGTTTGCTTTACTTGAAGTCCTAAGAACTAGGTAAGTTCACCCACCATACTCATCTCAAACATCTTATTCATTTCATCAGCAAAAGACTTGGCAAGATTTTAATCAGTAGAGCCAAAGATAATATCATCCACATAGACTTGTGCCACAACCAAATGTTTCTTATCTTTTTGAATAAAAAGAATACTATTTTCATTTCCTCTTTTAAATTCATTTTCTGTAAGATAAGAAGTTAGTCTGTCATATCGAGCTCGAGGAGCTTGTTTAAGAAGACATCATTAGGTTTGTGAGGATCCACATATCCTTTAGGCTGCTCCACATACACTTCTTTTTGCAATATCCCATTCAAAAATGAACTCTTCACATCCATCTAATAGAGTTTGAAGTTCAAGTGACATGCAATTGCCAAGATAATTCGGATAGACTTAAGTCTAGCTATAGGTGCAAAAGTTTCATCAAAGTCTACTCCTTCTACTTGAGTGTACCCTTGTGCAACAAGTCTTGATTTATTTCTTATAACTATGCCATCTTCATTAGACTTGTTTTTAAGAATCCATTTTGTGCCAATTACATTAACTCCTTGTGGTTTAAGAACCAGTTCCACACATCATTCCGAACAAATTAATGAAGTTTTTCATGCATGGAGTTTATCCAATTAGAATCTTCAAGAGCTTCAACTTTCTTGGGTTCTATTTGAGACAAATAACAAGGGTGAGTAATTACATTTAATGCTTTTGATCTTAGCTGCATATAATCATTTTAGCTTACCAAGATGTTGGTAATAGGGTGATTTAACTTAACCCAGCAAATGATCCTTTTACCAACGATGTTGATGTGTTGGTTTGCCCAGTAGGAGTACTTCCCTCACCTTGTTCTTGTATCCTTTCAAGAACAAGTGTTGTAGGTTCTGACACTGTATCATTTAGAATTTGTAATTCTTGGTCATCAGGCTTGCTGACATACTCCTTGGGTAGAGTGTCTTCACTATCAGTGTGATGTAGAGTAGCCAAGAAAGATCCCTTTATCACTTTTAGCACCAAACTTTTCAAGATTCTCACAATCTCGAAGAATGTAACACTCACTACCAAACATTTTGAAATATTTCACTATAGGCTTTTTTCCCTCTCTAGAGTTCATATGGAGCTTTTTTGGTATCGGGTAGAAAGTATACTCTATTTAGTATGTGACATGCAGTGTTCACAGCTTCTCCCCATAATGACTTGGTCATGCTTTTATTATTCAACATGACTCTAGCCATTTCTTGAATCACTCTATTCTTCCTTTCCACTACTCCATTCTACTAAGGTGTCTTGGGTGCAGAGAATTATTGCTTAGTTCCTTGATCATTGCAAAATGAATTGAGCATAGAGTTTTCAAACTCTCTTCCATGATCACTCTTGATGCGAGCAACCATAGATTCTTCTCAACTTGAAGATTTTTGCATAAATGTATCATCTTTTTAGGTGCTTCAGATTTATCTCTCAGAAGAATTACCTAAGTAAATCGAGTGAAGTCATCTACCACAGCTAATATGTACTTCATCCCTCCTAGACTTTGAACTCTGGCTGGGCCCATTAGATCAATGTGTAGTAACTCTAATGGTTTGGAATTTTGAACCTCACTAATTGATGGATGTTCAAATTTCACTTGTTTACCAATCTGACATGGTCTACTAATACTTTTCTTTATCTTCTCGAATTTTGGTAAACCTACAATAGCCTCACACTTAGAGATCTTTTCAATTTTTTTTTGTGACTAGCATGTCCTAATCGTTGATGCCATAAGTCCACCTGATTGATCTTCACACTATAGCACTTGTGATTGATGCTTGGTGTTATGCCATAGCAGTTATTCCAACACAGATGCAGTTACCTCCGTCATCCAGTATCTCACATTCATACTCGGTGAATAGTACATTCAGTCCATTATCACAAATTTGACTGATACTCAGTAGATTTTCTTAATCCATCCACATACCGCACATCTTCAAAGACTGGTAACCCAGTATGTCTACTGTGCCAATGCCACGAATGGCTTATTTGCTTCTATCTCCAAATGTTACAGTACCTATCTTTCATTCAAAGAGAGTCTTGAACAAAGCTTTGTTACTTGTCATGTGCCTAGAACAACAACTATCCAAATAACACAAACAAGTATCACGTACTTTTAAGGTAGTTAGAGTAGTATTATAGACATAATTATTACAACTAGTAGTTATACCAAGGTATTTAAGAATAGGATTAGCACAATTCATTAGCCATACAGTCCAAGATAAAAAAGATTAATTTTTCAATCTAATTGAATTTAAAGGAAAGACAAGAGAATCCATGACAACCGGGGTCAAGGATCAACTCAAGGTAAAACAACCTAATCAAGAGCTAACCTCACTCTAATACCACTTGTTTTTTTGCTTAGACCCCTTAAAACTAGAATAGTTTAACCTGTTGAATTAGCCAAGTAGTTACTTAGGTTAATTATGAGATCTAGGTTAAACGCATATAATCATATCATATAGTGCGGAAAATAAAGAAGATAACAATATGATTATCCAGGAAAACCAATGAAACCAAATGTTTCAAGGTAAAAACCTAAGGGGGATTTAACCTAGCTATCCTCAAGGTAGACAAATTTACTATGATAGAATAGAAGATTACAATAGATTTAAACCCTAAATCTAAAGCTACCTCAAGTAGGACTTACTAACACGACCATGTGCAACTTCGACTCTACAGACTCTTCTATCTTGGATTTGCTGAAACCAAACTCCCTGTTTGTGACTTTAAGATCTCACTTAAAGGTTTAAGATTGCCATCAGCAGTAGATCTTTATGCAGCAACTTGTTCCCACCAGTTCTTGATTGTAGATCTTGTTTTGGTAGACGCTTGTAGAGCTAGAAGGTACAGTAACCTCTCAAATCTCATAGGAGTAACTCACAAGTCTTTCAAGAGCTTCTAAAATGTAATTATGGTTTTCCTTTTTACATTGTAGTGTTGTACTAAAATCCTAAACGTTTTCACGGGCTTGGGCTTGATTTAAATTCTGCACAACTGACTTATCTGCGATTTTCGATCGGTCGAGCTTCACAAAACTTGAACTCTCCTTTCTGTAGCTTGCATGTTCTTGAATCTTGATTTGTACAATCTTGAGCAATGTCTAAAACCTAATCTAGACATATTTTTGTTCTCGGTTTGCCAACATACACAAAATAAGAATAAAAACATTTAATCCTAAATATTTAGAACCTAACAATAAATAGCAATAATCCCAAAACGGAACATCTGTATCAACTAGAATCGAAATATTTCGTTCCCTTGGCCAAATTGAAACTGCCTATGATATGAAATTGACTCCCTTAACCATAACTCAAAACAAAGATGTTGTGAAAAATGTTGTAAGATTTTGTTGTGCCTATAGATTTTTTCCAAACTATTGATTATATATTCAACACAAAATATATATAGTCTTCTTCTTGAAATTTCACATATATATGTACACACACACACAAGATCAAGTAACACTTGAAGTAACTTTAGGCAATATTAAATAACTTTTTATCAAATTAATATCTTAAAAATCCCACCGTTGGATTACATGTTCTTTCTATTCTTATTACACATGTCAAATTTCGTACCAATCGAATATTATTTATTGTTCGATTCATAAACTCATATTTTATGTATAATTTTAGATGGTTTTTGATCTCAATTCATTTTGAAATTTTGCAAGCATATAAAGTATAAGAAGTAAATGTGATTTAACAATGAATTTGTCAAAATTTGTTTCCAATAAAAAACTATTGAGTGATTAAACATGTTAATCACTCATTTACGTACGTACGTACATACATACATACATACATACATACATATATATATATATATATATATATATATCAATAGTGTGATCTTCTTCATTTACAATATCAGGAGGACAACTAGTCCTGGAGCTGATAGAGGAGTTGGATCTCCATAACTTATCCATACTATCCTAGGTTCAACACTCAGTTATCATGTTTTTCTCACAACCGTTGCATTTCGTAACACATACCCTAACCAACCTTATACCTCTCATGCCCCACACGCCCTCTCTTGGCTCAAACGGGCCTTACAGTTCGGTTCTAGGAATTCACTTTACGACTAGGGTGGCGCCAACGACGGTAAGAAGGGAACACAACAACGGAATATCAAGCGTTCGGGTAGACACGGACAAGAGACAAAGAACACAACCACACTACCACCGGCCAGAAAAGAGTGGCTCTGATACCATAAAGGGGGAAGGGGACACGCTGCTGAAGAGGATGAGACGGAAGCACAGTAATATTGTAAATGGAAATAATGAAAGTAATATTGAAAGTAAATAGCTTGAAAGTAAAGAACTTGAATGTAAGATCAATAATAAGGCGGTAGAACCAGCCAAGCAGTATATATCAAAATAATTCAAAGTAAATAAGAACAATAGTTCAAAATAAGTGAAAGCAATTTAGAACCATCCGGTATGGCGGTAATCCGTCCAAGGTGGTGGTAGCAACAAGTAAAGTAATGAACATAGAATTGAAAATATTTCTTATTGAAAGTAGGATATACACTTACAGTAGTAGTAGTGAATACAAGATCTCAACAGTTACAGGTTAACAGTTACAAAGCTTGAACTAGTCCTAGTTACAAGGTTTGTAGGATTACAAGGCTTGTAGTGAACAAGGGTGAACAAGGTAGCAACAAGGAATTCTTTCTCTAAGAAGGCTTCCTAAGAGTAGGAGTTCTAAGGGAAGAGAATTCTGAACTACATTTTGCTTGTGTAAAGCCTTCCAAACATAAGGGACAACCCCCCTTAAATAGGCAAAATTCGGAGTGAACAGTGTCATGAATAGTAACGGATGAACAGTAACAGTGAATAGTGACAGGTGAATAGTGACAGGTGAATAGTAAAAATTGGAAATTCTCCTCTTTTTGACCCAATCTTGTGAGGAATCCTTACAAGATTATGGGAATCCTCCGTATGGATCAGCAATAGCCCTATAAGTGTAGGGACAAGTCCTTATAATTGGTGTCCTTTAGTGACAAAAGAGACCAATAGGAAAGATACCAATAAAAAGGACTAATAAGCATGCATTTTGTTGTCTTCACGTGAACATTATTCTTTGTGACCCTTTGGAAGCATCATAATAGTGGAAAACCAGCTTCTAGCAGTGGTAAATATTGGAGCATTGGCCATTGTGCAGGCTAGACAAATAAGAGAATCAAAATCTTCCGCAAAATCCGGAGTATTATGAATTAGTACCGGATTTTCCGCAATATATTCGCCAAGGACAGTGAAATATTTTGGCTTTTGTGCAAGCCAAACAAATAAAGTAGTACCAGTCTTGTAACATTAGTAACCTCAGGAATAAACTCATTAATCAGTGGAGGTAGCATCTGATGGGTAGTCATCGTAAAGTTCCCATGGAGGATCATCATTACATTCATGCTCATGATAGAGAACATATTGGTTACAAAATCCACAGTATAGAAGTGGTTCAAACTTTGGAGTTTTTCTTGGAGTGAGAAAACTTCTTGGATTACAGTGATCTGCTATCCGCAAATGAGGAATGGCATTAGCATAAGGTTTCGGACCAAAAACAGAAATTCTGCCTGAATTCCCCATAAAGTGATAATTCTTCCATAAATTCTGAGCAACCTCACGAATTTGATTGTTAAAATAATTACTCCAGCAGTCTGCGAGAGCCCAAGGATTTTTGAAGGATAAATAAGAGTCTCCTTCATACCATTGCCCTTGATGTGTGTATCCATTAATGAGAATGAGATGTTTTGAGGGCTGGACATTCATCCAGTTATCTCTTTCCCATTGAGGCAAAGTGCTCCAGCATCTGATCGAAACAAAAGGACTTTCAAATTTTTTAATAGCAGTCTGAATGATTTGTGGGAGCTGGCTGGTTTGGTCATGGCTTGTTAGTCTTATGAGTCTAATAAAGCCATACTCAAACATTTGGGAGAGCCAATCAGGACTCCTCTTATCATCATCTGAACCATCATCATAATTGACTAGAAGGCCGGGAAACGGGTGTTTCTTTTCGTACATTCTGAAACTACTCCCAAAGTGTTCTTTCCAATCAACTTGTTGAAGAATGTCACTAAAATCATCTGAATTCGCAGGATCAGGAATAGCAGTTGTAACAAGTGTCTTGAAATGTTCGAACCATAAGTCAGAAGACTTAAACATAGCCTTGCTTTCTAGAATACGGGATTGTATGTCTGTTGGCAAGTTGGCAATAGCACTTTTCAACAAAGATTGGGTCTTAAGACTCATTCTTGCATAATCAGTGCCCATAATAGTCTTTTTATCCATTGAATGGATGTCCTCTTTGCCAAAGAGTTGACTAGTATTGGGTTCATCTTTGACATTTGGGTGGTTAACAGGATGGCTTTCAAAAGCCTCATTTTTTGAAACAATGTCATTTTCTAAAGCAAGATCATTTTCTGAAATAGGGTTAACTTGGTGGCTCACATAAGCTTCATTTTGAGCAATAAGGTTAACAAGATGGGTTTCAAGGTTTCTGAGAATTTCTTGGAACAGATCATGGTGGTTTTCAATAAAAGCAAGTTGAAGGCTATCAAGGATGAGTTTAATAGAATTTGGTAATTCTGAACAGGTTCCATTGTGGAATTGTAAATTTTGTGACAAAATTTCCTGTAAAGCAATTAGTATTTCACCATTAGAGAATGTCACCTCTGCCGAGACATCTCTTTGAAGGGATGTTGATCCACTAGGTTTCACCCTAGAAGATGCGCCTTCATGCATTTTAAAAGGTCCCGCTGGGAGCCTGTTGCTTTGAGAATAGTCCTGTACAGGAGCTTTTCCCTTGTTTTTCCTTTCCATAATAATCCACTTACTAGTGGTATAAATATAAATACTATTATTATCCCACTTATTAGTGGTATTTATCCACGCATCATTGTCCGATTCCTGCAAAGAATCATTGATAATGTTAGGATAATGGATAGTATTTAACATTTTGGTGTTATGAAAATTACCTTTAAAATCATCAGTGAAATATTGGTAAGAATTCATCACTAGTTCTTGAACAAGTGCATTCATGGGAGAATCTTTCTTATAAGACAAATTATCAATATCAATTTCAAATTTTGAAGCAAATTTGAATTTTACTTTCTGTCCAAATGGATCAGTAGTAATTCCATCATGTTCAACAAGAAAGGGATACAAAGCATTAATAAATGGTAGACCAAGAATCACTTTATCAGTCATATTTTTGACAAGAACAGAAGGAATCTTGAAACAAACATTATCATGGCACACATGAGCATTATTCAATCCATACTTAATTTTCATTTGAGAACCATTAGCAGAAACCAATCTTTCAGTAGATTTTTCAAAGTATTTTGAAGGAATTAATTCTTCTTGGATACAGTTCATATCTGCACTAGAATCAATCATAGCATTAACAGTGAAATGATAATCAGGAGAAACAACAATTTTAACTTTTGTAAACCATTTTGGAGGAAGTAATTTATTAACAAAAGCCAGTTGGGGATCAGTGAAAGTATCAGGAGTACCTTTATCAGAAAGAAGAGCCTGTTGACTGGATTCATCTCCATCACTGTGCTCATTTTGTTCATTACTGGATTTATTAAGATTTTTATCAAGTTTTAACATTGTCAATTCTTGTTTGAGATTATTGTTATCACTTTTCATGCTTTTAAACTCATATTTTAATTCATTTATCTCTTGTTTAACAATATGAATTTCATTTTGGAGATCATTAACAGTTAATTCTTTAGATCTCTTTTTATTAAATCTTTCCAAGGTTTCTTCAAAACTTATGGTTGATTTTGGTTTTTTACCAATTTCATCTCTTATCAAATTTTTCTTAAATTTATCCAAATATTCTTTTTGCAATTCAGGATTTTGAATTTGATTTATTAGTTGAATTATTAATTTTTCATCTTCCTCAGTCTTGGTGAGAGCATTAATAACATTGCAACAAGAATCTCTACAACCAATTTTAATATTAGGAGAATCAGAAGAATCATCAGCAGATTGATAGCAGGAATCAGATGAAGAAAAATCATCTTCCAAGGAATCAGACGAGTTGTCAGATTCAAGGATTCTGAATAATTCTTCTTGCATTTTATCATCAATATTTAACATGTTGAACTTATTCTTCAACTTACCAGGTTTTTCTTTACAATCTTTACTAAAGTGTCCAGGCTTACCACAGTTAAAGCATTTACCTTTTCCTAACTTTTGTTGAACATATTTTTTAGAAATATTTTTCTTTCTAGCATAGAAATCATTAGGTTTAACAAGGTTATTTCTGTATTTTTTATGTTTTTTATGGCTTTTATCATGGTTTTTACTTTTTTGCCTAGAAGGAGCAATAGGAGGCAAACCATATTGTTCACAGAAATTACCCATTTCATATTTAGCTTTTCTTTTATTCTTTAATTGGTGTTTTAACAATTTTTCATCATTACACATATTGATACCAAGTTTTTTAATAGTACTGAAAATATCACCATAGGTTAAATTATCATAATCAATAGAATCATTTTTTCCCATTAATTCTTGTTTTACCTTATGAGCAAAGATAGGAGGCAGACCGTCAATAAACTTTTCTTTCCAATAAGGCTTATGGCAATCTTTCCGGAGCATCACTCTGGAAGTAAAAACATCTTGATACCATCTGTAATCAGACATAGTTGGACAACTCAAATTGTTTAAATAGTCAGAAACACGGGATGAAATATTGGATGGAGTACCAACAAAATGTTTGAGAATAGTATAAATCAAGGTGTTAACACCATCAGGAATACCACGACCAATACTTTCATCAAAAATGGGCAAACCTTCATCATTCTTTTTAACAGCATGTTTAATAGACTCTTTGGATTCTTCAGTGATGTAAGAATCCCACCATCCACGAAGAGTACCAGAAAAACCAGTAACAAGTAGATTAACAATTTCAGGTTGGTCAAGATCATGATTATTTTGATAAGCAATACCAACCATAGACATGTGACTCATTTTATTAATGATTTCTTGTTCGGACAAACCATCAATATTCCATTCATAAAGCTTATCAGCAGAAACAGAAAACTGTGTTTGAAAAGATCTCTCTTCAAACTGCATATCAGGAGGAGTAGGTTTTGAATACCAGTTTTTAGTAAATGACATGGGTTTGGAGTTCCCAACAAACCTTTTAATTTCTGGGAAATCATCATCAAAGATTCTTTTTGCAGAAACAGAAGAAACAGTATTAGAATCTGTATTTTCATCAGAAACAATTTCTTTTTTGGAAATAGTTCGAGCAGTTGGAGTACTTGTAGAAGTACCCTCAGTTTTAACTTTTAAATCAGAAAGCATTTTTTCAACAATTTCAAGAGTCTTGGACTGAGAAGTTTTGAACACAACTTTTTCTCTTTGACTGGGTAAATCAATCAAAGGTTTCTCAGTTTTAACAGAAACAGATTTTTCAGAAACAGGTTTTTCAAAAGCAGGTTTTTCAACAATTTTTTCTTCAATACGGTCAAGCTGTTGACCAATAATATGCAAAGATTGATTAGTAAAATTGTTTTGTTCAATAAGGCTAACAATGGGAGTTTGATCATCAGCAATTTTGAAAGGAGAGGCCTTCACTTCTTCTTTTGTCACTTCATCTTTTTTAGTAGTTATCAAAATTGAATCAAGAGGAGGATGACTAGACCTGATAATGGTTTTATCAATCTTAACAAAATTTGACTTCTTTATTACATTTAAATGTTGTTTTGAAGCCTCATTATTTGGAACATAATGGTTTTCAAGAAAATCAAAAAACAAAATATGTTTTTTCAATTGATTCATCATTTCCAACCATTTTCTTTTAACACGGTCTTTGTCAGATTGAGCAAAATTATTTTGGAAATATTTTCTCATGGTTTTGTTTTTTGCAAGCATAAACTCATTGTACAAGGAATCCCAATCAATTTCAAAATCATCATTTAAAACAGTCAAAACTCTTAATTGATTTTGGTAAACAGGAGGATTTTCAATAGGAGAATCAAAATCAGATGGAGTAACAGAAACAGAGTCTTCCTCATCTTCATTAGCAGTTTTGCTAAATGGAGTGGAAGTTTCAGGTTTAGTTGAATAGTAAACAGAGCTAATTTGGGATTTATCACTTGAAATACCTTTTAGCTTTAAATCAGAGGATGTTTCCAAATTCTTTTTCAAAAATTCATTGATCTCACGATCTCTTTTTGAAATACTTTCAGATCCAGCAAAGGAATGTCTTCCTTCGTTGATCCTCAAAGGTGGATTGTTTTGAAAACTTATTTTAACAGTACCATCAAGATATTGTTGAATGTGAGTAAGATCAAGCTCATCAAAAATGGGTTTAGCAGGAGGGGTTTCTTGTTCTAACAACCAATCATTAGGAAGTTTAACATCTTGCCATTGAATCATTTTTGGAACTTGAATTTTAGCATCAGTAGTTGAACATTGAATTAACATGGTTTTACCCGAAGGTTCTCTAGGAATCATAGCACAAGGATTCATTTGGGTACCCATAAGTTTATAATAAATGCGGTAGATCAAAGCAAAAGGCTTACTACCCTCTTCCATGTGATAACCAGATGAAGCAATATTCAATGTCAAAGCTTTAACAATATTAGGATCATCCAAAGCAAGAGTAAGATCAGGATAACAGTTAAAATAAACAGGACCATCATACATAGAAGCAGTGATCATACCAAGAATGCTATCTTTAAAAATCTTAAATCTAGCATCTCGTAAACACATGAGAACAGAAGCATTAATACCCTTTCGAGTAAGCGGTTTAATAGCAACTTGAACCATACCAATATGCAAATAACTGAATTTTTTAGCAGCAAGGAAGTCATTAATATTCTTTTTAGTAAACAAACAGCATTTTTCATGAATTCTTGAAATAGAGAATATTTGTTCAACAGTTCTAGCTTTATAAGCAGAATGAAAAGCACTTTCAACAAAACTAGTTTTATAAATAGTTTTAGTATCCACTTTAGGAATAGTCCATTTACAAAAATCAGGGATCAACTCATTATCATCAATAGTGTGATCTTCTTCATTTACAATATCAGGAGGACAACTAGTCCTGGAGCTGATAGAGGAGTTGGATCTCCATAACTTATCCATACTATCCTAGGTTCAACACTCAGATATATTTTTATATATATATATATATATAAGTATAAGAGTTCCCTAAACATTTTAACTTTTTCAATTTTCTCACAACCACTCTCTTCTCTCACATTTATTTCTCTTTCTCAGTCATATCTCTTCCTTAGTCACCCTCATCTTTCACTCTCACTCTCACTCTCACTCTCACTCTCAGGGTCTGTTTGGTTGGAGGTGTGGAAAAGTAAGAGAATAGAAAATGGTGAAAGGATGGAAAAGTGGGAGGATAGAAAATATTTTAATTTCCTTTTCTTGGTTGGGAGTGGAAAAATGGAGGGATGGAAAAAGTGAGTTTGTATAAATTTACGCATATACCCTTATTAAATAATGATGCCCAATTGAAACCAAAAAAGTGATAAATAAGAAAAAAAAAATCAATAACCTAAATTTATTAAAAAATAAAAATCATGTCCATAAAAAAATCACATCGAAACAAAAAAGAAAAAAAGAAAAAAAAAGAATATTGGACAAGCTTGCCCAGTAAATCAAAAGAAAAGAAGAAGAAGAAGAAGAGGTTGGCACCACTTGCCTAGTAAATCAAAAGAAAAAAGAAAAAGAAAAAAGAAGAAAGAAGAAAGAGGAAGAGGCAGGCAATGGAGGTAAAAAAGAAAAGAAAAAAAAGAGAGGTAGGCAACGTCCAGGAGGGGAAAAAAAGGTGTGAAGAAAAGCAACATGGATGAAGCCCATGTGCAATCGCACATGGGCATTTTTGTCCAAAAATGATGTCCAAAAACACCTGAGCCCCACTATTTATTTTCCTTCATCCCCACCCAACCAAACACACTCAAAAAAGTTTTCCTTCCCGTTTTCCTTCCCATTTTCTCTCTAAAGTTGTCCATCCACCTTATTTCACCTCCAAACAAACACACCCTCACTACCATCTTGGCTTTGTTTCAATCTTCTCTCTCTCTCTCTCTCTCTCTCTCTCTCTCTCTCTCTCTCTCTCTCTCTCTCAAATAATGATTAAAGCAAGATTTAACTTATAGCAACATCGCATACTACAATGAAATGGTACATTCAACTGAAGAAAAAGAAACTGAAATTTCTTTTGATCTCATTATAAACAGTTTTTACATGCATTGCACTAGTTAGTGACTAATAATAAAATATTTTGGAATCCGTTTCCCTCAAATTCTCTCAAATTGAAGGAACGAAGAAAAAAAAAAAAAAAAAGACAGGGTTTGAGAAACCCCTTTAAACCCTCTTGAATTAAATCCATACCCCATTCCCCGCTATTCTCCTGATCTCTTCTCCCTCCTAATCCAAAGATAGTGTACATTTATTAAATTATATCTCTTGATTTCAGATTTAGTAAAAGAAAAAAATTTGAGAATAATATAATGTGCAAAGTGTCATTTCTTACTAATTGGTCTCGGCATGATAACTTGGATCATAGGGGGAAGATATGCCTGTGTATGTGTGTGTGTATATATATATATATATATATATATATGTTTTTTCATTTTAATGTTTACTGTTGGGAAGGAAAATGTGGTCACACCTTGTTTCTTGCTAATGGTATTTGGCCATGACTAGGAGTAGTAACAGGTTAGGTTTAGGATGCAAAAATTCTTTTCAAATCCAAACCTTCTGAATCTTTTTATATCAAACCCTATTAAATTTTAAGAGTTCCTTTTCAAACTTTCTAGAGTATGATAGGCCAAAAACGAATTGACCCCTTGTGGTAAATTAACCAATTAATTTAGCCAAGTGAATTAATTAAGTTAATTAACATGCAAACGCGTGGTAGCACAAACAAATCACCAATAAACTAATTATGCAGCGGAAAATAAATAACACGTGATTTGTTTACGAATGGGGAAAACCTAACGGCAAAAACCCCATCGGGTGATTTTCAGGTCACCACTCCCGAAATTCCATTATTATCAAAACAAGCGGTTACAAGTAAAGGAATCCTAGTACTTTATACCAACCTACAGTTGAACCCTTACCCCAATACCCAATTGGACTTGTTCTGTAGTGACAATTTCCCCTTTTGATGCACGACTCCCAAGTACGTGACTAACCAATGCGCGGATCTCAGTACGCGACTTCAATCACCAACTAGAGAAGGTTGTTGGCTGCAAAGTTCTTCAGTTCATCCCAACGATGAAGATCAAGAAGATGCTTGGTCACAAAACCCTACGGTGCACATACACAGCAACTTCTTCACAAGAATGATGAACTAGGGCAAAACTTTGTCTCCGGTTACAAATTGCTTGAACAAACTTTGCTCAACACTTGTGCAACTTGTGTACCCTTTGACGACCCTTAAAATAATCCTTTTATATGTCTAGGGTTAGAGAAAAGAAAGCCCAAACACAAAATCATGGATTAGAGTCAAAACAGAACTGGAATTCTGTTTTTCATAAAGCTCGACAGATACCTGTCTGTCGAGATGCTGTCAAGCAGTTGTCGAGCCACGGGGCTGGAACAGCTTCTTAAGCTCGATGGATAGCTAGCTGTCGAGATAGCTGTCGAGCTTTAATGAACAGCACTTCTTCAGCTTGAATCTTGGACAGACTTGTATGTCTTCAACACTTGATCTTGAAACACAGTTTCTTGAAGTATTAAGCACATTCTAGATCTACCCAAATACAAGTAAAGTGCATTTTGTCAAAGGATAAGCCAATTACATAAAATAGTGACATATATTCCTAACAAGTGAATCACATATGTCCTAACAGAGTATATTTATAGCTCCCATCTATCTAACCATGAGTCAAGTTAAACAAGTTGGATCAAATTGGTTTAATCTAAAATACAAACAACTAATATAATGTTTATGTAATTTTAAGTATTAGTAAGCATTTTTGCACTAAACTAAATAATATCTTAAGAGAGAAAAAGAGACACTTTTAATTAAAATTATTTTCTTGCATATTTTCATAATATAATAATACTAATGACTAGGTTATATATCTTAGTAATTTAAATACATAACCATGTCAGATTCAGGTATCTAATTACATATCAGTGTAAAATGCAAAAACCGTAAAGGGTTTAAAATTTTGAATCCAAACACACCCAAATCCATTAAAAGAAAATCCTAAACCATCACTAGCCACAACCCTTCACTCAAATTTCTTTTGCAGGCCATTTGGCTACATTGAGAAAGTGATGAAAAGGTTTTGAAAAAATTGTGATTACTAGAGTTTTAAGATCACAACTTTTTTATTTTATTATTTATTATTTATATTAATATTTCCCATTTTTATCTTTCTCTTGAAAGATAAGGAAAAATAGTATTTCCTTCCAAAGTCTTGTTAATTAAAGTGTCAAACACTATGCACTATTACACAACCACAAAAACGAAGGCGAGTTAATTAGCATTTAAATTTTAGGTAATAATAATTAATGTGGGGGTGGGGATAGAAATGGTACGTAGAGGACTTAGTTTACTTTAGACACTTTGTGAGTCGTTAACCTCAGTCCGTAGCTGCATTTGTAACCAACGCGAGTTAGCATTTAAAATTTAGGTTCTAGCATTTAAAGTTTATAATAATAATTAATGTGAAACTAGGTTAGGCAACATTACCAACCTCACTCTAACCATATGAACAGCGCATTAAAGGTTTGTGGGCAGACTAGCTTCCTAGCTGCGCCTTCGGTAGTGCGATTCAAAAATAGTGCAGTAAATAAACCGAGTCTGATTGAACAGGTTGTAAATGAATAATATTGGTCAGATGAAAAAATTTGTTTATGTTCGTTTTATTTAATAAATTAGTCACTAACTCATGTTATGTACAGCGCAATTAATAATGGCTATACATATTCATTTATTGTTTATAAATAATGTATGATAAGAACTCTTGAAGTAACCGCTGATTTGTATTTGTTACAAGGAAGATAGTTGAGAATGTTATTAGGTTTTAAATATTTAGCATTAAATGTTTAGGTTCTAAATTTATTGTATGTTAGCATTAAGTGTTTTAGACATTGTTTAAGTTGATACAAGTCAAGATTCAAGAACATACAAGCTACAGAAAGAAAAATTCAGAAATTGTCAAGCTCGACCGATCAAGAGATACCTTCGACCTAAGGGTCGTCAATGGGCCGGGTCGGCTCGGCCTGACCCATTTTTACTTGGCCCATGGGCACAATGAGCTGGGCATAATGAGCTATTAACTAGTTAACGTGTCGGGTCGGGTTGGGCCGAAAGAGAAAACCTCAGCCCATGACCCTGCCCATGGGCAATGCTCGTTTTGTCTTTAGCGAGCTGGGCTATCGGGTTGGGCCTAATGGGCTACCCATGAGCTTGTGTTAGCATATTATTTTTTTATTTTTATAAGGAAAGAATCAATTTTTTATAAGGGAATAATCAATCTATTTTTTTAAAGGAAAGAATTAAAGAATTTAATACTTAATTATAAATTTTTTTACAGTTAAATCTATTTAATTTTTTGTTTTGTTGATGGAAACCTATTTAATTTTTTTTTATTAAGGCTTTAAATAGTTTTTTATTTTTATCTTTAATACAAAAAATGTCAAATGGTTAATTCAAATTTGCTAGACTACTAGAAAAATATATATTTAGTAAACTAAGTTTAGCACAATTACTTTGAGTATCTTAGTGGTTGAGGGAGTTCATAAGAAATTCCTCTGTAATATCTCAAGATCAATCCTTCATACACTTCCTATATATTTTTGTTATGAATTATAAGTTATTGGGTTGGGCCAATGGGTTAAGCCAACGGGCTGGGCAACGGGTTGAGCTACTGGGCTAGCCCACCGGGTACCCATGGGCATTAAAACTAGCCCACGGCCGGACCCACAGGGCTAGTGGGCTACCATGGGCCTCAATAACAATGGGTCGGGCCGCCCATTAGCCCAGTGGGCCATCGGGTTTTTGGGTCGGACTATAGGCCGTGGGCTATTTGATGACCCTTACTTTGACCGATCGAACTACTACACATTTTTAGACCCCTTATAACACAAGTTGTTTAACCTAGTTATTTAGCCAAGTGAATACTTAGATAAATTATTTAAATCTAGGTTAACACATTCAAATCATATCATGTAAGTAATGCGGAAATATAAAGAACACACGATATGATAACCTAGGATAAATCAGTAAAAAACCTAAGGAAGATTTAACCTGGCTATCCTCAAGGTAAAACAGATCAACTATGAAAGATTTGAAGTTTGTACAATAAGACTTAGATCACTAACATCCTATTGCTATCTCGTGTAGAAAACTTACTACCACGACCACGTGATAGCTTTGAGTCCACTGACTATTTCTTTCCTTGATCCACTACAACCACAAGTACTCCCACTTGTGACTTTGAGACTCCACTCAAAGGTTTCAGATCTTCTTTAAATTCTTTATGCAGCAACTTGTTGGGAAATTTAGACCCCAGTTGATAAAATTAACAAGTTTTAAACCCAAGTTTTTAATTAGATTTATTATGAATAAAACTTGTTAAAACAAACAAACATCAATATCATGTCAAAAACATGCAGCGGAAAAAATAAATAAGACAAGATATGATAATCCAGGAAAACCAATGAAACAAACTAGTTTCACAGTAAAAAACCTGGGGGGAAACCTTCCAGAAAAGCAATCCACTATAGTAAAGAGAAGTTTCAGATCTAGTACAAAACCTTTGTCCCTAGACTCTACAATCCCCGTAGATGAACTTATAGCAGAAACCTTCTACCGCTTCAGAACCTCTGAACTCTTCAATATATGAACGCCAACCTTTTGATGCACGGATCCCAGTACGTGACTAACTCCTTTGCACGAATCTCAATACGTGACTCACTCACCAACTTGAGAAAGAAGAATGTTGGCTGCAAAGTTCTTCACTTCATCAACAATAAAGATCAAGAAGCACTTGGTTACAAAATCCTAAGGCGCAAAGATACAGTAGCTTCTTTTAGAGAGAATAAGGAATCGGTCACCTTTTGCATATGTTCTCCTTGTATTCTCTTATGTTACGGCCTCTAAAATAAGCCTTATATAGGTTTAGGGTTGTGAGAAAAGAAACCCTACACATACATGTCGGCATGGGCTGAAAATCAGATCTGAAAAACTGAATTCCCGTAACCTCGATTGATCGGGAGGTGTCGAGATTTAAACTTCAACAGATACAGCTATCGAGAAGCTATCGAGGAGTTGTCGAGGAGACAGGAGCTTTCTCGATCGATTGACCAGCTATCGAGAGGTATCGAGATTGCGATAACAATCAACTGAAGAGCTCGATAGATAGCCTAGCTGTTGAGAGGTGTCGAGCAGTTGTCGAGCTATTTGTCTGCAGGTGTCGAGCTATCTGTCCAGCTTTAGTGAATAACTTTTCTTCACTTGTTTCTTGGTCCAATCTTCATGGCTTTAATACTAGACTTAAACAACATGTTTCTTGAAGTATTAAACACATCCTAGATCTACCCAAATACAAGTAAAGTGCATTTTGTCAAAGGATTAGCCAATTACACAAAATGTGTCCTTAACACAACTGAAGCGATCACCAAGTTCTTGTCATGAATCTTGATCTTGATAACCCTAAGTGTGTATGAAGGTAAACACCTCTAGATCTCACAAGAGATTCAACACATAGCACATCAAAGACCTTCTAAAACGTAGCTAGGGTTTTCCTTTTTATACTTGGAGTAAAACATAAAACCTTACACGTCAAACCGGGCTTGGGTTGATTTGGAAAATTTTGCAGAAAATTAATCTACATAAGGTTCGATCGATCGAGCCTAATTTTTGATTGATCGAGCCTTGCAGATTTAGACCAATAAATCCTGCAATCACTTGATTCCAAATTTTACAAATAAACACACTTTGAGCAAGCCTAAACCTAGACTTTATGTTTTAATCATGGTTTGCCAACAAAATACATAATGCAGTTCTAATACATTTAGTTCCTAAAGTCTTAGAACCTAACAACTGCGATTCTGTAGATTTTTAAATTAGACCCAATAGCTCGCGAAATGTTTAGGGTTTGAGTCCAACATTACTAGGTATAAAAGCAAAACCCTAATACATGTTTTTCAAGTCTTATGAGTCACTCATGTGAGATTTGTGAGGTTCTGTAACCATCCAACTCAACAAGCACCTACTAGAGGTCAGATTCATATTGCTAGTACCGATGGAGTTAAGTTGCTGCATTAAATTAACTACAGTTGATGATCTAAACCTTTGAATGGAGATCTCAAAGTCACAAACTGGAGTGTTTGTATGCAACAGATTCATAATAGAAGAGTCCGTGGATTCGGAGTTACGTGTGGTCACATGAGTAAGTATTACATGAGGTAGTACTAGATTTAGGGTTAAGTTTATTGTAAAAACTTCCATTCTATTAGTGAATTGTTGCCTTATGGATTGTTTATATTAAATCATCCGCAGGATTTTTTCCTTAAGATTAGATTGTTTCATTGGTTTTTTAAGTCATCATATCGTTGTGTTCTTTAATTTTCCGTTATTTATGATATGATTGATATTTGTTCAACCTAGATCTGTTTAATTAAACTAAGTAACAACTTGGCTATAAACTAGGTTAAATAGTCTATGCTTAACAAATCCCAAACTTGTTAAAATTTAAGGGAAAAAAAAAATCATCAAGCTAACAAAACTAAATTCACTAACTACACCTAATTATCAAATAAAAAGGACTACTAGTGCTTCTATTAGAAGGATTAAGAGAGAGAAAGTGAAATTACCCAGTCAAAAACTATGGTATAAGGAAGAAATGATTTCAAAATTGAGCTTCCAAAGAACAACACAAATTTCAGCCATAGGTGCCAAAATGCCAAGTTACACCCGTTGCTTTTGGAGGACTTTTGTCGAACACTTGGCAGATACACCCATGAAATAGAGGGAAGCATAAATTTACAGCACCTAAAAAAATTTAGAATAATGTAATCTAGAAATTAGTAACATATTGAGACCCTAAAAAAATTAGAATAACGTAAAAGACAAGATTTCCTTAGAAAGTAACAAAGTCTTTTTTTATAAAAAATGTCCACTTAATAGAATAATAATCTTCTTTTTTAGTTTCACCAATCCACAGTTAGAACCTTCTTTGGAAGGTTAACGTGTCCTTTGATAGGCCAAAAAAGTATTGACCCCTTGTGATGAATTAATTGATTAATTAGCCAAGTTTATTAATTAATCAAATTAACATGCAAACGCGTGGTAGCACAAAAAAATCACCAATTAAACTAAGTATGCAGTAGAAAATAAATTGACATGGTGATTTGTTTACGAATGGGAAAAACCTATACGGCAAAAACCCCACCGGGTGATTTTTAGGTCACCATTCCCGAAATTTCACTATTATCACAACAAGCGATTACAAGTAAAGGAATCGCAGTATCTTATACCAACCTACAGTTGAACCCTTACCCCAATACCCAATTGGACTTGTTCTATAGTGACTATTTCTCCTTTTGATGCACGGCTCCCAAGTACGTGACTAACCAATTGTGCGGATCCCAGAACGCGACTTCAATCACCAACTAGAGAAGGTTGTTGGCTGCAAAGTTCTTCAATTCATCCCAACGATGAAGATCAAGAAGATGCTTGGTCACAAAACCCTACGGTGCACATACACAGTAACTTCTTCGAGAACGATGAACTTGGGCAAATTCTGTCTCCAGTCACAATTTGCTTGAACAAACTTTGCTCAACACTTGTGCAACTTGTGAACACTTTGACTGCCCTTAAAATAATCCTTTTATATGTCTAGGGTTAGGAGAAAAGAAGTCCCAAAGACACATTCACGGATTCTAAGAAAACAGATCAGAATTTTTGATTTTCTTAAACCTCGACAGATAGGAGGTGTCGAGCAGGTGTTGAGCACACGGGTTGAAACAGCTTTCTTAAGCTCGATAGATGCAGCTGTTGAGCTTTAATGAACTTGCACTTCTCAACTTGTTTCTTGGACAGACTTAATGACTTCAACACTTTATCTTGAAACACAGTTTCTTGAAGTATTAAAAACACCTAGATTCTACCCAATTACAAGTAAAGTGCGTTTTGTCAAAAGATTAACCAATTACATAAAATAGTGACATATGTTCCTAACAAGTGAATCACATATGTCCTAACACCCTTAAAAATATGCAATTGTATTTGGAGACTTCTTCATGATAGCCTTCCAACCTTCCATACTCTAAAAAGTAGAGGAATTACTAATGTTGGTATGTGCCCTCTGTGTGATTTAGATGATGAGTCTGCCACTCATTTTTTCTTAAATTGCCCTTTCTCTAGAGCTTTCTGGTATGGCTCCCATTTAGCTATTCAGTCCTCTGAGGTTGTAGTTGTGTCTGTTCAGCAGTGGGTTAGCAATACCATTCTTGAGCATAAGCACATGGAAGAGGAAAATATGAAATATTTGCAGTTATTCTTTACTATCATCTGGTCTATTTGGCACCACAGGAACAAAGTAGTGCATGAGGGTTTAAAACCTGACCCATTGAATGTCATTATGACCTTTCAGTCTCTATTTTGCAGGTATTAGGAGGCCTTTGCTCTTTCTAATTGTACCAATGGAAGGAGTGGTGGCCCAAGAGTTCAAGTCCACGGGCTGGGTGGTCATTGGGAGCTCATAATCAAGATTGTAGGAGTCAGACAGAAAAGGATCAAGAGGAGTGCCTATGCTTATGAGGCCATAAATAGTTAAGGAACCATTGTCTGCAGTGGATGTTATTGGGTTCTAAGACTTTAGGTTTAAATGTATTAGAACTTCATTTTGTAATGTTGGCAAATCATGATCAAAATGTTTAAGTCTTGTTTTAGACTTGCTTAAAGTATGTTTATGTGTAAAGTTGGAATCGAGTGTACTGTAGGATTTACTGTGTAAATCTGCTTGGCTCGATCGATCGAGAATTAGACTCGATCGATCAAAGCTTGTGGAAATTGTTTTTCTGCAGAATTTTCTAACTCAGCCCAAGCCCGTTTGATGTGTAGGGTTTTATGTTTTGCCTTAAGTATAGAAGGAAAAACCTTAGCCATGTTTTGTTGTTGTTTATGTTGTGTATGTGAATCACTTGTGAGATCTAGAGGTGTTTGCCTTCACATATACTTAGGGTTATCAAGAATCAAGATTATGTCAAGAACTTGATGAACGGTTCGGTTACTGCATAAAGAGTTTAAAGATACACAAGTGAGAGTACTTGTGCTTGCTGTGAATCCAAGAAAGAAGTAGTTCGTGAACTCGCAGCTATCACGTGGTCGTGGTAGTAAGTTTCCTACTTGAGATAGTAATAGGATGTTAGTGGTCTAAGTCGCTATTGTGTAAACTTCAATTCTTTCATAGTGGATCTGTTTTACCTTAAAGATAGCTAGGTTAAATCCTCCCTAAGTTTTTTACCTGTTTGGTTTTCCTAGGTCATCATATCTTTGTGTTATTTATTTTTTCGCTGCTTTACATTATATGATATATTTGTGTTAACCTAGATCTGAATAATTTTACTAAGTAATCACTTGGCTAATTAACTAGGTTAATCTGGTTGTGTTTTAAGGGGTCAAAAAACGTACAAGTGGTATTAAAGCGGGTTAGCTCTATTTTTTAGATCCTTTGATCTAAGAGTTGATCTTTGACCCTTGTTGTCATGGAACACGGTCACTCTCTTGTGATCCCACCTCCCTTTGATGGGAAAAACTATGCTTATTGGAAAGTAAGGATAAAAGCATTCTTGAAATCTATTGATGAGAGAGCTTGGAACTCTATTGAATACGAATGGGAGAAGCCCACTAATCCAGTTAGTGAGTGGCAAACTTCTCAGAAAGAAGCAGCCGCTTTTAATAGCAAAGCTATGAATGCTATTTTTAATGCTGTTTCTATGAAGGAATTCAAGAGAATCTCAAATGTTGAGGTTGCTCACACTGCATGGAATATTCTCTAAACTGTGCATGAAGACACAAAGGCAGTCAAGATCAATAAGTTGCAGTAGTTAACAACTAGATTTGAAAGCATTAGGATGTCTGATGATGAAAGTTTTGATGAATTCTATGCTAAGCTTAATGATATTGTTAATTCTTCTTATAATTTGGGTGAAATCTATGATCAACCTAAAATTGTTAGGAAGATTCTTATAATCTGTGGACTCTATCCATGTGGATGAACTTGTAGGATCTTTTCAGTCCTATGAGTTGGACCTACCTAAGATAAGCAAATCCAAATCAATGGCTTTTTAAGTCTGTTGATGATGTTGATGTGAATGGATTTGATGATGAGCTCTCTGCTATAGAGATTGCTTACCTTGCCAAGAACTTTAGAAATTTTCTTAGGAACAATAACAGAAGGGCAAGAGGTAAAAACAATGCTGAACCTAGAAATTTTAGGAGAAATGATCCCACTAAGGTGAATAATACTGAAAAACCTAGAGAGAAAGTATGTCAAACCCCTAATAATTCTATGGGTCAACAATGTTTTGGATGTCAAGGGTATGGTCATGTGAAATAAGAATGTCCTACATTCTTGAGGTCTAAGGGTAAGGTTATGGCTGTAACCCTTAGTGATGATGAAGTTTCTGACAATGAGCCTTGTAGTGATGAGGATGAAAACTTCATTTCTTTCACAGTTACTACTGTAGTTGATGAAAGTGTTGCTGTTGAAGAGAACTCTTCTGATAGGGAACTCTCTGAGGATGCAGATTTGCAAGAAGCCTACAATAAACTTTGCAAAGTTGCTGTAAAGGATGCTATGAGTGTTGATTTAGACTTAAAGAAAATTGCATCTCTTGAACTTAACAAGAAAAATTTGCTTTTGAAACTGTTTGATGCTAATGAATTGTTAAATAATTTGAAGACTGAGAACATGCTTTTGCTTGATAAAGTTAAGAATTTGGAACTTGAATTATCTGTTGTTAGAGAACAAATAAATAGGTCTACTAGTTCTAAACTTGATCACATATTGAGTGTTCAAAAGTCTCCCTCAGACAAAACTGGTTTAGGTTTTGTAGAAAGCATCTCTGTGCCTGAAACTCATTCCACAAACTTTGTTTCTTCTTCTGAGCCCCCCGTGAGTGAGGTTGTCAAACCTGTAGAAGTTACACCTCCTAGGAAGATTAGGGTTGATCTTAAAGAGTCTAAGCCTAAGAATTCTACTATTTCTAAGGACAAGTTGCATGATAGACCTGCATGGGTTTGTCATTTTTGTGGAAAGTCTGGGCACATTCGTCCAAATTGTTTCAAGTTACAAGCTGCTAAGCGAGCAAATAAACCAAAAGTACCTGTGCCTCAAGCATAAGATCCTATGGTACTTATTGGTGAATTGGTAAAGGCTTTAAACCTTTATTCAATTCCTGAAGTTGCTCAGCATTCTAATGTGAATAATAACTCCAATGCGAGAGTTGCATCTAAAAAGTTTTGGATGCAAAAGGCTTGATCTAATTGAGTCTTTTCTGTCTGTCCTTTCTGCTCTTTAGCATCATGGTTAGGAAGATTAGAGCCCATAGGACATCCTCTTCTTCTTCTGCTTTATCCTTTGATAGTGAGAGGTTCCTTAGTGAGAAAAACTAGGAAACTTATGAGAAGCTGAACATTCATAGGAATGTATGGGCTGAGAGGAAAGTAGTTTTAGATGAGCTTGACCTGGAAATTAGGAGAAACTTTGAGCATAGGGGCTAGTTGCCTTTGTTGGATGTTGATCATCCTCCTTCGGCTACCTTGATTAGAGAGTTCTACTCGAGCCTCTCTGTCCACTTCTATGATTCCAACACTCTGGTGAGAAGTTGGATACGGGGTGAAGAGTACACCATTACTCCTCCAGTAGTGGCCTCTGCTCTTGGGGTGCTTATGGTCCAGTATCTTGTCTATCCTTACGATGAGTCTCCTTATCTTGATGACATCATGTCATATCTTATTGGGACTTCTATCCAGTGGGGTTCTGATTCTCGGATCACCTCTCACGAGTTAACTGAGATTCATTATCTCTTTTTTTGGATTTCATGCCATTCGATTTGGCCCATCTCTCTTTTGCATACTATTCCTTTAGAGAGATGTGCATTTTTGTATGCTCTTGTCACAGAAGCTTCTATGAGTTTACCTCATCTTTTCATTCGTTCTTTGATTGAGGTTCATAAGAGTAGTTCTATTGCTCATGGTCTATTTTTCCCCGTTTTTATTCATCAGATTTTGTTACATTTGGGTTTAGAGGAGTTTCCGGCGTCTGAGCCTGTTCATATTATAGCTCTTATAGGTGCCACCTTCTTTAGGTAGAGGGCTGCTCAGATGCGAGCTAGCTCTAAACGTCCTAGAGTTGATTCTTCCTCGGTGTTCCTCCTCCTCCTCCTCCTTCTCCTTCTTTTTCAGGTGATCCGATTGTTGATGCATTTGTTGATCCGATTGCTGCTGCTGATCCTCCACCTTTTGCTTCGGATGTTGCTAGCATTCGTCGTACGTTGGACACTGTCATGACCGTTCAAGCGGCTCATGGTCAGCTATTGGTGGACGTGCTTTCCGAGCTTCAGGCCTTGCGAGCAGATTTGGCGAGCATTAGATGATCACCTCCACCACCTCCTTTTGATGATGAATGATTGCCCTTTGGCAATTTGTCACGAAAAGGGGGAGTACATATGGATAGGAGATTTTGTTGATAGGGAGATTTTGTTGCTAGGGGGAGTTTTTGTTGTTTTGGAGTTGTGGAGCTTTAGATTGTATCTAGGTGCTTCATCTTGTATTTATATTTTTTGGCTCATGATGTATTTTGTATTATTTGAGTTGTCTATGATAGGGGGAGATACTATGATGTGTTTATTTCTGTTTCTTGTTTCACATTGTGCGCTTTGATTATTGATTTATATTTATGAGGTTATTCATGATATATGTCTTGTTGTTTTATGATTATGTGAAATCAAGAATTTATTTTGTTTTACTTGTATTTTCCACACATGCGTTTATGTGTTTGTTAAGTGTTACAGGAATATACAGGTTGATTCAGTCGTGCTGCTGTTTACACTTGCAACTGATAGATAGTAGTTAGGTTAATTTTTTTTTTTTTTTTTTTGGGCAATGTTTTTGTAATGGGTTATTTTTTAACTTTGAGCACTTTGTCTAGTTTGTGTTTTGTCACGGATTGTCAAAAGAGGAGTTTGTTGGGTTCTAAGACTTTAGGTTTAAATGTATTAGAACTTCATTTTGTAATGTTGGCAAACCATGATCAAAACATTTAAGTCTTGTTTTAGACTTGCTCAAAGTATGTTTATATGTAAAGTTGGAATCGAGTGTATTGTAGGATTTACTATGTAAATCTGCCTGGCTTGATCGCTCGAGAATTAGACTCGATCGATCGAAGCTCGTGCAAATTGTTTTTCTGCAGAATTTTCCAACTCAGTCCAAGCTTGTTTGACATGTAGGGTTTTATGTTTTGCTTTAAGTATAAAAGGAAAAACCTTAGCCACATTTTGTTGTTGTTTATGCTGTGTATGTGAATCTCTTGTGAGGTCTAGAGGTGTTTGCCTTCACATATACTTAGGGTTATCAAGAATCAAGATTATGTAAAGAACTTGATGATCGGTTCAGTTGCTGCATAAAGAGCTTAAAGATACACAAGTGGGAGTACTTGTGCTTGTTGTGAATCCAAAAAAGAAGTAGTCCGTAATCCAAAAAAGAAGTAGTCCGTGGACTCGGAGCTGTCACATGGTCATGGTAGTAAGTTTCCTACTCGAGGTAGCAATAGGATATTAGTGGTCTAAGTCGTTATTGTGTAAATTTCAATTCTTTCATAGTGGATCTGTTTTACCTTGAGGATAGCTAGGTTAAATCCTCCCCAGGTTTTTTACCAGTTTGGTTTTCCTGGGTCATCGTATCTTTGTGTTATTTATTTTTCCGTTGCTTTACATGATATGATATATTTTTGTTAACCTATATCTAAATAATTTGACTAAGTAATCATTTGGCTAATTAACTAGGTTAATCTGGTTGTGTTTTAAGGGGTCTAAAAACGTACAGATGTCATAGCAGTGCAGCTGACTCAGCCTATAGTGCTTTGTTGGAGGCTATGGTGGATGCTACAATGCAAGCTAGGAGGTGTGGGTTTAGCCAACTTTTGTTCATGAGTAGCAGCAAGAGGCTAGTCTATCAGATCAGCAGGACTAGTATTCCAAATTGGATGGAGAAGACTACTTTTGCAGATTTGCCTACTTTGAAACAACTTGGTATAGGCTTTAAGCCTTTAAGTACCTTTTTGTGCCTACTGTTGTACTTAATAGTGTCTATGCTATAGTTGTTTTGTCTACTAAATCTCCTATGCACTATAATTGGGCTATGCCACCAAGTGTATAACTCTCTTTCTGCTTTATTATAAAAAAAAATAAAAAAATAAAAACCAATCCACAGTTGAATTGAATTAGAAGTCACATTAAAGATGACACCAAACATATACATTATCTTTCCCACAATGAAAATCTAAAGAATTGTCATGTCCTTCAGGAAAGAGAATATATCGAGGACAAACCTAACAATAAATGTTAGAACTTTTTTTTATAGAGTTTTCAAATGTGAAAATCAAAACTTGTAGAATGTAACTTAAGATCCTAGTGTCAAAATTACCAAAAAAACACAAATTACAAAATAATTTGTGCAATAAGAGAGGGGGGGAAAAAACAATCAAATGTCTTCACAGTTATTAAGGTGATAACTTGGTGATCAAACTTGCATACCATGTTACCATCCACGTACCTATGTAAACTACTATTGCAGTGACTCTTGAAAGGAAGTTCAAAATTAACTCGTGCGGCCTATGCACCCTTCCCCACATTGCATCAATTTTGTCTGTTTTTTTATTTATTTTATTTTTATTTTAACAAAGTTTAACTACAAAATTGGTTGTAATCTTAAGTTACAACCTTACTCAATATCTTTTTATTGGAGGTGAATTTTGACAAATCCACAATTGAATTACATCTTTTTCTTATATCCTCTATGCTTGCAAAATTTCAAGATAATTAAAGATCAATAGCTATGTCATTAATAATTTGTCTAAATTACAAGTTTTTGTAGTTTAAAATTATGCATAAAATATATGCATATAGATCATTTAGTAAATAATATCTGATTAACACAAAATTTAACATGTGTATTAATAGCGTAAAGAACATGTAATTCAACAGTTAGATTTTCAAAATATATAATAATGCTTATTTTATTGATATTGAGTAATGTTGTAGCCTGATGCTACAACCAGTTTTGTAGCTAAACTTTGTCTTTTTTTTTTTTTTTTTTTTCTTTTAATAAAATTGGATATCTTTTTTTTTTTTTTTTTTTTTTTTGAGAGAATAAAATTGGATATCTAATAATAAGGGACACCGATATGTATGCATTTATAATAAGCTATATAATGACTTATGGGGCAAAAGAACTAAACATATGACGCCACATTGGATTTTATTTTTTATAGACACATTGGGTTGTTTTGTTTTTCCTTTTGCTTAGGGGATTTTAATTTTATTTTTCCTAAAGTTGTTTTTGTGTGAATTTTTTTTTTTTTTTTTTTTTTTTTTTTTTTTTTTTTTTTTTTAATTCTTACGATTTTGGAGTTGGTAGGATAAATTGAAGAGAATTCCTCCTTTCATGTGCCGTACCAATGCAATTTAATTGATTAATAGCCCAAAATAGAAAGAAGCAGCCATGGGAATATTCGCAACTTAATGGCTGCCAAAACATACTATAAAAAGTAAGGAAGAATTCATAGAAGTCATCCACTATTTGCAGTGAGATCATCATCATTATCATCAACTACTCTCTTTCCTTGTCCCATGGAAGGTATAGTCCAATTTTTTGAGAACAAGACTATTTTAGTCACTGGTGCTACAGGCTTCCTAGCAAAAGGTTCTCTCTCTTTCTCCCTCTCCCTCCTTGGCTCCTCTCATTTATGTATACCACAACGTGCGTGTTTTGCTTGTTTATAATCTTGTGTGTGTATGTGTTGAAGGATGTTGGTGTTAGTGATAAGTGATAACCCTATTTGCAAAAATGCATGCAGTGTTTGTGGAGAAAATACTAAGGGCTCAACCAAATGTGAAAAGGCTCTATCTTCTTGTGAGAGCTTTAGACAATGAATCTGTTACACAAAGCTTTCGTGAAGAGGTACATCAATAAATTAAATTCTTTTCAATCCTGTAAAAAAGAAAATGAATGCACCAAACTATATATTGGTTTTCAGTTTTTACATGTTACATGATTTCTTTAATTAAAATGTAAAATACACGTTTTAAGTTTGGAAAAATTGTTATTTTGATCCTAAATGTTTTAAAAATAAAATAGGTTTAAATGATTTTTTTTTTTTATGTGGTTTAGTAACATTTAAGGAAAATTGTGTTTAATCAGTCATTAATTTGTACTATTTATCTTTAGGTGATAGAAAAGGACATATTTAGGGTTCTAAGAAATAATTTGGGTGCAAATCTAGAATCCTTTATATTTGAAAGGGTTACTCCTATCTCTAGTGACATTAGTGATGAGAATTTTGGAATCAAAGACTCTATATTAAAAGAAGAGATGTGGAAAGAAATAGACATCGTCTTAAATTCTGGTGCTACAACAAACTTTGATGAAAGGTAACAAAGAACAATATTGTGTGCATGGTCAAAATGATTCATATAATTAAACAATAAAAGTATTTTACCTTTTCTATTCCTTTCTTTAGATATGATGTTGCATTCGACATCAACACATATGGAGCTTTGCATGTTTTGAACTTTGCAAAGAAATGTATTAAATTGAAGGTGCATCTCCATGTATCAACTGGTTAGTGTAGAATTGAACTCTGCCCTTATAAACTGATTTAGTTTACTTGAGCTCTCCTCAATAGACTATCGTCGTTGTTTTTACAGCTTATGTGTCTAGCGAAAAAGGGGGCAACATACTTGAGAGCCCATTACACATGGAAGACACGCCAAAGGGAACCACAAGATTAGATATCAATGCCGAAAAAGAGGTTGCGGAGGAATACCTAGATAGATTACGAGTGCAAGGTGCCACAAATGAAGAGATCACATCCACCATGAAGGATTTGGACTTTAAAAGGTTTTTAAGAATCTTACAAAATATGTTGAAAATCCTTTAATAAAATTTCAAATGAAATAATAGTTGTCACCTTCATGTCAATCATATGTATTTACTAAAAACGTTTTTGAAATAATAAAGGAAATGGCTAGTGCATACAACTAAGTGTATACACATAGTACACATAACCAACTCTGCCACAGATTTATACTAACAACATTTCTATTCAAAATACTTCTTCAGCTCTGGATAGAACTTCAACTATGGATATGGATAAGTCATCAAACCTAAAGAAGTCTTGATGTTTTCAAATTCCTTAGGGGGTGTTTAGTTTGCTGTGATATTACATTACACCGTAATATTATATTATTGTAATCTTATATTAATGTAATCATAATACAAAAATACAACATTAGATTGTTTAAGAAGGTGATTAGATTAATGTGATGTAATATATTTTGTAATTTTAGATTATAGTAATGTTAGAAAAACTTAACTAAACCAAAAACCTTAAGAGTGTTTTTTACTGTTGTTTAAACAACAATTTTCAGTGTTTAAACAATATTATACATATTTCCACACATTTTTTCACCCACACGTATTTTTACAAAACAGTAATGTTATTAGAAATTTATTACCAACTGGTTCTTAATATTACATCATCATCATATATATGTATCATACCACAACGAAGCAAATGCCGGTTAATGTTTGGTACCACAACTTAAATAACATTTTTCAGCTTTAAATAACATTATACATATTTTTACACTTTTTCACCCACACGTATTTTCAAAAAAATACAAACAATGTTACTAGAACAACATTACCAAACGGGCTAATCCTTTTGCTATACAGTTTATTATCAAGCTGATGTAATTTATACCTATACATATACAATAGAGAAGCTCCCAAACAATTGTTGAGACTTGAGAGAGCAACCTTTACAGTTACTCAAACGAATTTCTATTCTCACAGTATGTAGCCACCTTTGTAACCATGTACGCCTTGAAAATCTAACTTGTACTAACGACCGGATTATAACAATTAGGCAGGGGCATTGGGGGGCACTGATTTCTCTATCCATATTTTTTTTGTTCTCACAGTACGTAGCCACCTTTGTAACCATAATGCCTGCTGTAAACGACTAAATTTCTAGTTTGAAATAAATCAAACAAGTAAAATAGTTTCACAAATGCGAATTTGCATTGATGATTGTGTGGTACAATTCTCTGTGCTTACAAAAGAGTGATCCTCTGATTCGATCTCCTTGCACGACTTATTGATTGGATTTGTGGTGATGTGATTTTGACTTGAACACAAAATATCCTTCAATTTGGTTGAGGGATGGATCGAAGATTGTGGAAATGGAATTACAATGAATCTCTGGCTATGTGCACGTTAGAAATCCTTTGTTCTTCAAGTTCTTCGTGTTCTTCACGTGTTCTTCGTCTTTGAAGGTTTTGTAGTGGAAGTTCCTCGGGGCTTTAGAAGCTTGGATCCGTAGAGCTTTACCGATTTGTGATTTGTTGATGTTTTCGGACACTTTGAGCTTGATTCCCGCAAACTTTAGGGTCTAGGCAGATGGTTTGGATGATTCTGCTTCGAATGTTCTCTGATTTTGGGGTTGAAGTTCTTGAAGGAATTGAGGCTTGATTCTTGCAGAGCTTTTTCACTTTTGAATCTTGGTCCCCCTCAAATGCCTTAGGAAGGCTTCTATTTATAGGAGTTTAGAGGTGGGTGAGCGACACGTGGTGGAGTCTGATTGGTGACACATGTCACAGCCTGATTGGTTCGCCTATGTCATCGCTTACACGCGCTGGACTACGTGTGTCATTGCTTACACATGTTGATGTGTGATTGGTTTTTGCATGACACTTGGCAAATTTCTGTTGGTTTCTAAGTAGTAATAGCAAAACCTAGCAACAATACATGGCACTTTGTAATTGGCTGTAATTTGTGGACTTGGTAGTATGACGTGTCAGCATATGATAGGTCAGGAATTTTCCCTCTCTACAAATGCCCCCTCAAAACTCGTTCACGCACACAATTTTGGAGTGTGGTGTGGGGATGAGTTTTGAAAACTGGTTTTTACACTTGACTCTTTAAGTGAAGTAGTCGAAGGTGGTGGAGCTTTCAGCAGGATGAGATAATTTCCGAGGAATAGACCCACCCATATGAAAGACTTTGATGAGACCGAAAAGGGGTCTGCCAGTATTTGAATGTACTTGCGTGACCGAGCCTTCTCAGCATAGTTTAAGTTGAAGTAATTTCAAAAGAGTGTTCTATGGTATTTGAAGTGGGTTGGTGAGGCTGAAAGTTGTTTGCAAGAAGTTGGATATACTTGCAAGATTGAATCATTTCAGCAAAGGTTAAGTTGAGTTAATTTCAAAAGAATATTTTGGATCGTTGGCGGCGATCACAAGGTGTAGAAGATGAGGAAGATGAGAGAATGGTGGTTGGGTACAGCATGCAGAGTCATGGGGCTAGCCTCGTGCTTTTAAGAACTTCTGGTGAAGTTATCTCAGAAGAACATGCTTTGGATTACGGCGAAGACATGTGGGAAAGTGGTTGAATGCGCCTGTGTAATTGTATCACTCAGGTTAAGTTGAGGTAATTTCAGAAGCTTATGGATTCTAGGGATGCTGATGTTGGTGGTGAAGAAGACGAGGATGAAGCAAAGTGAATGGGTGAAACATACGCCACCATGGCGCTGACCCTGTACATTGGGGATCCTCTGGTGTAGATGTCTCTGGGAAGTACACCTTGGTATCTGGGACTGACTGCATGCTGAATGAGGTCCGGCGGCAAGTCATTGAATGTGCTTGTGTGATGGGACCATGCCGACGGACGTTAAGTTGAAGTAATTTCTGAAGAGTACTTTCTGAAATACTTCAAGTTGATTTTAAGTTGGAGTAATTCCAGAAAGTGAGTTTTGAGGTACCAGCAACGATGACCTTTGGGTCCCACAGTGGTGGGGACATGGAATAAGGCTTTGGTGACCATTTACCAACACCAAAGGCCGAATTCTAATAAGCTGGTGCCTTGGAGGTTGTTTCAAGTGTTGGATGGAAGACAATTTGTAGGATACCCCAACACTTTTTACCATCTTCACCTACTGCCACTTGTTGGAAAAGCACAGAAAAATGAAAGATGGAGCTAACTTGTGATTCTGGTCTTAGAAACCAGCCAAGTTGTTGTTTGTTCCGAACCACTACTTCTGCTAGAAGACCAAGCAATTGGAGAGAGACTATGGGAGCCCTGAGCTTAGGAACAGGTGTCTCTGTTGGACTTAGATTTCCTGGCCAACCAAATCCGAGGAAGCATGGAACCACAATGCAGACCTTGTTATGAGTAATTTTATGAACAAATATGGTCGTTAAGGGGAGAAATAAAATTTGTTTGGATCTCAAAACTACAATGATGTTGTAAAGAGGGTTTTGACCAAACCATGAGAGGGTTGATCTCAAACGGATCATGAAGCAATATCAGTTGCTAGGTGTCGAGAATGATGAGGCTATAGTAAGAAATGGCTGTGAGAAGGACTTGAAAATTTGAAAGAAGCAAATCTTCATTTCATGATTCAGTGTGTTTTTTTTTTTTTTTTTTTTAATGAGTTCTTAATGAATCTGACCCTTCTATTTATAGCAGAGAGACGAAGAATGGTGGACAGGTAGTTAAGAATGGTGGTTGAGAATTTTTGGTGAGAACGGTGGATGGGAACGGTAGGCACCGAACGGGAATGGTAGGTTGGAGACTGGTAGGCACCGAACGGGAATGGTAGGTTGAACTAGTGACCCAGTGTAATTTCAAGTTCAAGACACACTTGTGAGAGTTCATTTGTGCTTTGGAAGGGAAGCCTTGATAAAGTCTGGAGAATAACCTTGAGGGAATCCAGACCAAGTGGATGAATCTCAAATTTTGATCTTGGGAGCTTAAGTTTTGGACCCTGCTAGTACTTTAGAGAAGTGTGTCACATAGGTGGTTTCTAAGTCCAAAACAAATAAGCGGATTTCACAATTAGAACCTATGTGAAAATCTATTTAGGACAAGCTTTGCTCGGACATCTTGATTCTTGGTCAAAGTTCACATTAAAGCCAACCGCTGTAGAATCACACCATTTGAGCAATTTTGGACTCTCAAATGAAGAAATAAACCCCAAAATCGGAATCTACGCGAAAAATTGGGCAAGACAGGTTCTTCTTGAAAATTTTGACTTTCGGTCAAGATTTGTACAAAAGTAAATTTTCTAGAATTTGGACGGTTTGCACAATTTCCAAATCTAGAACAAAGAAACGGATTCCAAAACTGGAATGTAAGCAAAAAATTGAGTGGGACAGGCCCTTTTTGAAAATGTTGACTTTTTAGTCAAAGTCAAAGTCAAAGGTCCATTTGGTCAAGGCATTTTCTTTCTCACTTTTTTTTTGTTTTTTTTTTTGCAGGCGGTTCGGACCGGGTCAGATTTCCAGGTCAGTCAAACCGGTTAGTGGAGGATGACGTCATCAGTGACATCATGATGCTGGAGGGCACGTGTACGCGTGTGGCGTGTGGTTTGGTGAGGGCTGTGCGTGCTGTGCGTGAACCTGAGGTTTTGAACGCCGGCGGCTTCGGAGGCACGTGGCAGCTTCTTTGGTCTCAAATTTTTTTGGGCTTTGTCGATCTAAGGCCGTAGAAGACCATGGTATAGTTAGTTTTCTAAAATCATGGGTAGATTTGCATAGATTTAAAGGACTAGGCCGCGGGTCGTTCGAAAGATCGTGGCTTCGCGTGGGGGCCCGTGGCAGCGCGTGGCTGGACTTTTGGGCCTGAAATTTTCAGGTTTTGTAGATCGGAGGCCGATGGATCTAGTGGTGGCATTGTTTTTGTAGAAATTTTCTCAGATTTGCGCAGATTTGAATGAGAAACCTGCGGGTCGTTGGAAATTTACGGCCGCATGTGGCAGCGTGTGGATAGTCTACTGAGTTTGATTTTCTCCGGGTCTCGTAGTTTGAAATCCTTAGAAGATTTCGGTGGGTTGAATTTTGTAAAATCTTGTTAGAAGTTTTAGAAATCCAGAAGAGGAGACCGCACGCATTGTCGGGCTTGTTGCCATCTTAGTCCACTCTGACGCTAGTTGCTCTGACAGGACGGTGCTTGTGTTTAGATTTGAGGGTCAGAAGGTAGGTGGTGAGCCACCATTTTTTTTTTGTTTCTCTGCATTGAATGCCATCTTTTATTTTCAAAATTCGGTGCAGATTTCCCTGACTTTGAGTGCATTTGAGTTTGCAAAATCCGACTTTGAGCTCCAATTGTTTGGTGGCAGCATTTAATGACTTGCCTACTCTTCTTTTTCTTTTTGTCTTGTATCTCAGAAGTTTTCTATATAAAGCCACCCGGGTATTCATTAAATTGTACAAGTAGCTTTCAGTGGGTAGTATGATACTTTAAGTTTAGAGAAATTATGCAGAGAAATTATGTGTTTTTTTTTTTTTTTTTTTTAATGTTTTTTTTGTACTAACCTTTTTTTTTTTTTTTTGACAGGCTAGTGATTAAAACTGAAGCACTCTTTCTTTTTTTTCTTTTTTTCTTTTTTCTATTTTGTTTTTGAGACGTGCCATGAGATTTTCTTCTGACAAATTCTTTATTGTTGTTTGTTTTTGTTATGCAGCATGCTTTCCTTGGCAATTAAGTTGCACCAACACTTGTCTTTTCAACGCAGCCATCTCAAGAATCTTTGCAACGCAGCCACGTCAAGAGTCTTTGCAACAAAGCCGCATCAAGAGTTTTTGCAATGAAGCCGTGCCAGCATTTGTCCTTGTACTGAAACCATGCCAACATTCATTTTTGCCATGAAGCCATGACAACACTCCACATTAGCACTGAAGTCTTGCCAATACTTATCTTTGCCATGAAACCATGTCAACACTTCATTCGCACCGAAACCGTGCCAACATTCATCTTTGTCATGAAACCACGTTAACACTTCATTCGCACCGAAGTCGTGCCAACATTTATCTTTGCCATGAAGCAATGTCAACACTTCATTTGCACTGAAGCCATGCCAACATTCAACATTTCATTCGCACCGAAGCCATGCCAACATCCATCTTTACCATGAAGCAATGTTTGCACTTACATCGGCGTTACACCAATATTGACCTTTAAAATAAAGCTATAATAGCATCAATTTTTAGAGGCAACATAGCTCAGACATGGAGGGTGCGTGGCACTGTAGCCAGACATCAAGATTTCAGAGATGCCAATAAGACATTGAAGATGCGGGGAAAAATGATGCCAATACTTTGAAGACGCCAGAGTATGCTGCGAAGACTTTGAAGATGTCGAAACATGCCACCAAGAATTTTGACATTACACGAACATGCCCATAGAGGAGAGATGATGCAACACCGACTTCGGATATATAATCTGTCATCATTTTGGAGGAAGTTGACATCATCTAGATTTTAAAGACATGATGTGAAACGACACCATTCAGGGAGATAATGTGGTCCAAATTTCAAAGCTATGAAGTGGCACAACTTCAGAAAAGAGACGATGTAGTTTAGACTAGTAAGGTACAAGAAGATGCCCCCAAGAGATAAGTGATGCAAAGCATACTTTAGAAACGTGGGAGAATATCCATAGAAGATGGACAATGCCATGAAGACTTCATTTCTTGCAAAAGAAGTTGGAGATTTTATTTTGCTCCATAACCAAGCATCAACTTATGTTTAACATCATTTCAAGGAAAGCTAAGCAACGTCAACTCCTCACAGTCTTCATCTTCGACTACAACGATCTTTGATCATCCTATTAAGCAGTTGATTGTCTTTAAGCAATGCCTTGCCAACCAAAGGGACCTTAAAAGCATATTGATGACCGTTGGAAAACTCTTCAAGCTAGACTGGCAATCCTTCTTCTTTTCATGCGACTGAACTTAGTGACAAGTACTAAGCTACCTACGTACCCCGGAGAGGGATCAAGTCATCACGTAGTTCAACAGAATTTTTTTTTTTTTATGATCTTTTTTTTCTTTTTTTTTTTTGATAATTTCTTTTTGGATGATTTTTTTTTTCTTTTTTTTTTGTTGTTGTTGTTTTTTTTTTTAATAATTTTTTTTAGTGCGTGACTGAACTCAGTAAAAGATACTAAGTTGCCTACGTACCTTCGAGAGGGATCAAGTCATCACGTAGTTCAAAAGATTTTTTTTTATAATAATTTTTTTTTTCTTATGTGTTTTTGCAAAAAGGGGGGCGCAGTGTGTAATAGTGGGTATCACCACTGATCGAACCCGAGACCTCAGCCTTGAGGGTGACATAGGCATCCAACCACTACGCTACACTCGCAATTGATGACATAGAGTGGGATTAATTTCTCCTTATTGGTACGCTTTCAAGGGTAATTGGAAGACATCATGTACTCTTGAAGCGCTACAGTGGACAGTTTAAACTCTTACCAAGGAGCAATCCTCGATTTTCAAGTGTGGAAGTGTTTAAGGAACTTCCCATTGATGGGGCCGATCCTTACGCCATTATTGTCAATCAATTTGTAAGCTCCAATGGTGTTTGCCCCCTGCCAGAGAGTTGGAAGTACATCACAAGCAACGGTCACATGGTTTGACCCAACAACTTCATCAAAGTTTAGATCAATCTTGTTTTCTTTGGCAAGCTTCATGATTTGTTTTTTGAAGACAAAGAATTTTTGGATTAGGTGGCCAATGATGCGATGATATTTGCAGTAGTTAGGGTCATCAACTTTCCCCATGTCTTTTGGCCGCTTGCATTCATGTAATTCAATTAGCTTCAATTGCAATAGTTGTTCTAAGATGTTTGGCATATCTTCATCGGGGAACGGATATACTTTTTGCTCACGTTCCTTAAAAGTCAGGCGACGCACTTCGTTCTTTTGCCATCCTTCAAGCTGTTTTTCATTTGCCTTTGCTTCTCTTCTTGGAACCTTGACTTCAGCAGTGTTAACAACCATTGGGTCTTTGAGGCTGACTTTTGCATTCCTATCATTCTTCCTTACTTCCTTTTTGCTTTCCTCAAGTATGGGAGGGTTTGTACATCCATGGCTAGAGATAGTCAATTCCATGTCATGCGCACGAGTTGCTAACTCTTCAAATGTTCGGGGCTTTATCCCTTGAAGGATGTAAAGAAGTCCCCAATGCATGCCTTGGATGCACATCTGTACAGCAGATATTTTAGAAAGTCTATCCTTGCAATCTAGACTCAAAGAACGCCACCGATTGATATAATCAACGACGGGCTCATCCTTCCACTGTTTAGTATTAGTAAGCTCCATCATGCCTACCGTGCGCCGTGTGCTGTAGAATCGGTTGAGAAATTCTCTTTCTAGTTGTTCCCAATTGTCGATTGACTCAGGTTCTAAGTCTGTATACCAATCAAAGGCATTTCCCTTGAGCGAACGAACAAATTGCTTTACAAGGAGGCCTCCTTGAGTCCCTGCGTTCTCACAAGTTTCTATAAAGTGAGCAATGTGTTGCTTAGGATTTCCTTTGCCATCAAACTGTAAGAACTTGGGGGGTTGATACTCATTTGGCATTCTCATGTTGTCGATGTGCTTTGTGTAGGGTTTTGAATATGTGAGAGAACTTGTAGAAGAACCTCCATATTGTGCTCGAATGGTATTTGTTATCATATCTTGCAGTTGTTGGACAGATATCGAGGCCATTGAGGTGGAATGTCTATGTTGAGAAGTGCCTTCACCTCCTTTTCCTTTATTAACCTTGGCGTTTTCTCCTTTCAAGGTAAAGCCAGGTGGGTGCTCAGGGCCAAGACTTGATTCACCCGAATCTTGTACCTCCAGCTTGTTCATTAGAGTTGCAATTTGGAGGTCCTTATCTTCAAGTGCTTTTGTGAGAAGGATAACCCTTTGTTCCATTTCAGCCATCTTTTCTTCCATGGTAGAGGTGTTAGTCATCATGACTGACACAACTTCCCAAGATGATGGAGAAGAAAGTGAATTGATGTGAGCCTGTGAAATCTCATTTTTTTGGTTCCCTTTGGTGGGAGAGAAATCATGCGACCAACTTCTTATAAAGGAAGAAGGGGATTTGCCCCCATACTTGAGGTGTTCCAAGGTGGAGATATCCTTGTTGATGACCTTGTTTCTTGTAAGAGGGTCTAAAGAGATGATTGTCTGGACCTTGGCTTCCTTGGTTGATTGAGATTAAAGTTGATTGTTTGCTTTGGGCTGGCTACAATTGATTACACCAATGCAGTTGTTGGTGGTAGCCGTACCAAGTTTAATTGAAGTAGCTATTGTTGAAGCTTGAATGTTCTTGCTAGAGGCCATTGAAGTTGGTAGCAAGATGATGAAGATTTCTTTCTTTGAAGGAGAATGAGATGAGAGGTAGAGATGTCCCACCGGGCGTGCCAGAATTTGTAAACAACTAAATTTCTAGTTTGAAATAAATCAAACAAGTAAAATAGTTTCACAAATGCGAATTTGCATTGATGATTTTGTGGTACAATTCTCTGTGATTACAAAAGAGTGATCCTCTGATTCGATCTCCTTGCAAGACTTATTGATTGGATTTGTGGTGATGTGATTTTGACTTGAACACAAAATATCCTTCAATTTGGTTGAGGGATGGATTAAAGATTGTTGAAACGGAATTACAATGAATCTCTGGCTATGAGCTTGTTAGAAATCCTTTGTTCTTCACGTTCTTTGTGTTTTTCGTGTGTTCTTTGTCTTCGAAGGTTTTGTGGTGGAAGTTCCTCGGGGCTTTAGAAGCTTGGATCCGTAGAGCTTCACCGATTTGTGATTTGTTGATGTTTTCGGACACTTTGAGCTTGATTCCCGCAAACTTTAGGATCTAGGTAGATGGTTTGGATGATTCTGCTTCAAATGTTCTCCGATTTTGGGGTTGAAGTTCTTGAAGGAATTGAGGCTTGATTCTTGCAGAGCTTTTTCACTTCTGAATCTTGGTCCCCTTCAAATGCTTTAGGAAGGCTTCTATTTATAGGAGTTTAGAGGTGGGTGAGCGACACGTGGCAGAGTCTGATTGGTGTCACATGTCACAGCCTGATTGGTCCGCCTATGTCATCTCTTACACGTGCTGGATTGCTTGTGTCAGCGCTTACACGCGCTGGACTGCTTGTGTCACGCTTACACGCGCTGGACTGCTTGTATCATCGCTTACACGTGCTGATGTGTGATTGGTTTTTACATGACACTTGGCAAATTTCTGTTGGTTTCTGAGTATGATAGCAAAACCTAGCAGTAATACGTGGTGCTTTGTAATTGGCTGTAATTTGTGGACTTGGTAGTATGACGTGTCAGCTTGTGATAGGTCGGGAATTTTCCCTCTCTACACCTGCCATAACCATAAGCAATAAGCCTTGATTTTTTTATTTTATTTTTATTTTTATTTTTTATTTTTTTTCTGGGCCATATACGCCTTGAAAATCTAACTTGTACTAACGACTAGATTATAACAACTAGGTAGGGGCATTGGTGGGCAAAAATTTAAATGCATTTCTTCTTCTTTTTTTTGGGGGGGGGGGGGGGGGGGGCTAATAAACATTCATGGTTTGTGGTCCAACTAGCTTCCTACTTATTTCTTTCTTTCTTTTTCTTTTTCTTTTCTTCTTTTTTATTTTTAGTTATCAGAACTACTTTGCAGGACAATTCCGAAATGAAATTTTGGTAGACCTTGCATTGGGCTAATCTCCAACCACCTTGGTGTGAATATTTAACATATGAGTTTTATTTATGTGTGCCAACTGCCAATTAGTTCAATTTGTAAAATCCTTTTTTGTTGAATAAAATATTTGAATTTCGAACTCCATCTATACCGAAAACTTATTGGCATTTTAGCTTGATGATAAAAACAATTTAATCATTAATTATCATAGAGTGGACGCTATAAGTTAAACTTTTATGATATCTATAAGAATAAAAAAAAATACAAAACATATTTTTATTATTTTTCCTTTAATAAATTGTGTTTGGGTGAACAATTTTAGAAATTATTTTGGAGAATATGTATTTGGAAATCTATATAATAATAATAATAATAATAATAATAATAATAATAATAATAACAATAATAATAATAATAGATGAAGTTGAGAGAAACTCAAATTAAAATTCCAAATTAGAGTTCTAATTTTGCGCCATGTGTCATAAATTATTTATTCTTAAAGAGTTTTATTTCTTAATTTTATAATTAAATGTGGGACCACATCATAAATATTTATCTAAGTGGGTTATTAAGTACAAAAACTAAAGAATTTAGAATAAATGAATCGTAAAAAAAAAAAAAAAAAGTGTTGCACAATAATAAAAAAAAGGGGACAATTTATATTTTATACCTAATAATATCCTTACAAAATTTTTTAAAGAGTTAATAAAATATAAAAATGACTATCAATAGTATTTAAATTATATTTACAAGAATTATATTATGCATCTTATTGTATATCTTTAAGTGTATTTATACATATGCATGGGGTTATAAGCTAGTTTTATATAAAGCAAGGCAACTCTCAATTTAGAAGTCATCCACTTCTTGCTTTGAGATCATCATCATTAGCCCTCTCCCTTTCTCATTGCTTCTCTCATGGAGTCGGAAGGTATACTCCCATTTTTTGAGAAAAAGACTATTTTAATCATTGGTGCCACAGGCTTTCTAGCAAAAGGTTCTTTCTCTCTCTCTGCCCGCACTCCTGAAATGCATTTATTTATGTTTGTTCAAAGCTACAAATATAAGCAACCTGTCAAGCAAATTGCTTGTATATATTCTACTTGACTCCACTCGTTTGTGTGTGTATGAGTGTATATATATAGTCCTATGTTTGTGTTATGCTTTGTTTATAATTCTATGTATGCATGTGTTGAAAGGATGTTGGTGTTAGTGATACCTTGCTTGCATAAATGAATGTAGTTTTTTGGAGAAAATACTGAGGGTTCAACCAAATGTAAAAATGATCTATCTTCTTTTGAGAGTTTCAGACAATGAGTTAGCTACACAATGGTTTTGTCATGAGGTACCTCATTTAGGTTTTTTTATTTTTTTTTATTTTTCTTTAATATTTTTTAAATTCTGTAAGCAGGAGATTTTATGTGTCACATGCATGATTTTTTTTTTTTTTTTTAAGACTAAAATGTAAAATACATCCTTTTAAGTTTGAGGGAATTTGATTTTGAATTTTAATATTTTGAAAATTTGATTTTAATACAAATATAACATTTAACATTGTTATCCTTTCTTGTACTTTCATTCACTTCCATTAAATTACATGGGCATTAACAATGCCAAATAAATCTGCAATTCCTACAACGTGTGCCAGTTGGCTAAAGTATCGCATGCCATATGGCTCCTATAAACTAGTATATCATGTTAAGTACCAACTACTCAATGTTGTAGAGACTCAAAAGAGGGACCTACAATCCATGGAATCCCATATTATATGGTGAAGTACATAGGGATGTCCTTATAAGGAGTGAACTCCCTTTAATTTGAGTAGAAACATTTTCCTCGTTGTTGTGTGCAATGGGGGAGAATAAAACTGTGATGGGTATGGGCCCTAAAACGGACAATATCTACACAATTGAGGTGGAGTTGGTAGTGTAATCATAAATGTGAGAAACTGAGAAAGAAAAGAGGAGAGAGAGATGAAAAATAGGGGAGAAATAGCTAAAGAGAGAGAATTAAAAATATAAGAAATAAAAATATTACATATAATTTTTTTTTTAAAAAAATTTGAACAAAATGATATAGTTTTAACTTATGAGTTTAAATGGCATTTAACAATAACACCATTCCTTTAAATGGATGGAATGATAAAAATAAGAACAATGTTCAACGTTAAGAACTAAAATAGCTCCACTCTACTACTACAAGAGTTAGGCCATTTTGTAATGGTACTTTGGATTAAGTAATGCGTTTGAGTCTGGTGAGAGAGTGTAATTAAGTGTGTGTGTGTGTTTAACAGTTAGTTTAAAAAAAAAAAAATAAATAAAGTGGGAATTGTCTCACATTGCTTGAATGTAACTCTTTCCCATTGCTTAGAACCCCACTTTACTACTACAAAAGTTAGGCCCCTTTTGTAGTAGTACTTTGTGTTATGTAATGTGTATGATCTTAGTGAGAGAATGTAATTAAGTGTGTGTTTAATAATTAGTTTGTTTCTCCAAAAAAAATAAAACTAAAATATAGACTTTAATCATTAATAACCAAAATAAAAATTCTCTCAAATTTAACTGGTTTAATTTACAATTTAGTCTTCTTTTAATTTCAAAATAATTTTTATTCTTAATAGCAAAATAAGGGTAAAATAAATTTATTTAATTTCCTAGGGTTTAATTACGGAGTACAATACAATATCCGTACTAAATAGTCTTAAATGGTTTTTTTTTTTTTTTTTTTTTTTGGGTTTAATCTGCAGGTAATAGGACAGGACCTATTTAACGTTCTAAGAAAGAGTTTGGTGCAAATCTAGAATCCTATGTATTTGAGAGGGTTACTTCTATCTCTGGGGACATTTGTGACGTGAATTTTGGAATCAAAGATTCTATATTAAGGGAAGAGACGTGGAATGAAATAGACATCGTCTTAAATTCTGCTGCTACAACAAACTTAGATGAAAGGTAACAAAAAAACAATGTGTGCATAGCCAAAATGATTCATATAATTAATCTCTCTCTCTCTCTCTCTCTCTCTCTCTCTCTCTCTCTCTCTCTCTCTCTCTCTCTCTCTCTCTCTCTCTCTCTCTCTCTCTCTCTCTCTCTCTCTCTCTCTCTCTCTCTCTCTCTCTCTCTCTCTCTCTCTTAGTCGCTAACCTGTGCGATGTATCAGATACTTAGCAAACGTTAAATATTTTCACTTTGTTCAATATTACAATTATTTTAAAAAGAGATTAAAATCAATATAAAATGAAATAAAGATGTACATATCTTGAGAAATAACCATATTGTGTTTTCTTTTTATATAAGATGAAACAGAAGATACACTACTTTTGTTTCTACCATGCTATTCATTTCCATAAAAACAATTGATAAACATTCACAATATGAAGGATGACATGACAAACAAACTTAAGCCTACTAGACATTAAAATTACGAAATGATCATATATGATCCACATCTCCATATGCATATTTTCCACCAAGCTTGAGCATAACTGATATAGGTGTCTCCGAAGCATTTATTTCTCCGTAGAAACATCAAGTAGGACAACCTAAAAGCAATTCAACAACTAAATCCAGTGTAATGCATGTGTAGATATTTACCTTGCACCATAAAACAATATTTTCAAATTTCTTATAAAATTTGATTACAAATTAATGACGTCATACATAATTTCAGGACAACAATTAAAAAAAAAAAAAAAAAAATCTCAGTTAAATTATGATCTAGAAATTGTGTGAAAACATTGGACGAAGAAACATTGGTGGAGTTGGAGAAATTGTTACTTTCCATTTAAATTAAATTAATGTTATTAATTTAATCCTTAATGTTTGCACGTTCCACGAACAGCAAAATCATATAATTATAATGGAAATTATCAGCTATTAATTTTTTTTATAAGTAACAATTTCATTAAAAAAGTTGAAGGGCACCCGCTAAGTACCCAGACTGCCAGACATTCAAATTTAGACATGTGGGGGTACTTATTAACAAATCACAATAACTATAAGTATTATTTTGAAGCAAAAAAAAAAAAAAAAAAAAAAAAAAAAAAAAAAAAAAAAAAAAAAAAAAAACACTATAAAGATTATGAATGAAAGATTTTTTTTTTTTAATTTTTTTTTTTTTTAACTTTCTTGTTTAGATTGATTCAAAAGTTCTTAAAACTCTTTTTTTTTTTTTTTTTTTTTTTTTTTTTTTTTTTTTTTTTTTTTTTTCTTATTCTTATACAACCATTCTAGCTATACTTTTACTTTAAATCTTCATACTGTTTTGTATTATTTTTGGTAACCAAACAAACTTTTTAAACTTTCTTGTTTAGATTCATTAATACTGTAAAAAATAATTAAAAAAAAAAGACTTTTTACTTTATCAAACCCGGATCCCTCAATACTGCCAACTCATCAATATTTATATTTATAACATGAGGAACTTTATTGTTGCCTGGCCTGTAGGTATTAAATCTAAATGAAAAGAGAGAGAAAAAAAATGTAGGCAAAAATGCAAAACTGACCCTCTAACTTTTAGCTTTTGTCATTTCAGTCCTCTAACTTTGAGTTTTGTCATTTCAGTCTTTTAAGTTTCAATTTTTGTCAATGTAGTATTCTGTTAGGTCTCAGTTACTACTTCTGTTAAATTTGGGCCTTTTTTTTTTTTTTTCTGAAAATAATTTTTGTAATTAAAAGAAAATAAAAAAAAAGCTTGGGAAAAAAAAAAAAACATGGAACTGGAAGGTCCCCTTCAGTCTTCATCCTTAGCCTCCCCATTCTCTACTCTTTCTCTCAAGATCAGTCTCTCTCAAATCCACCATCATGTATGCATTATGTTTTAAAGCAGATAACCACCAAACCTCAATATTTCAACAAACCAACCCATAACGCACAAACAAACCCCAAAGCAAACACCACACCAAAGAGAGCAACAATCCCATCGATGGTCGCAATTTGGCACAGCACCACCAAGCCCATCGACCCATGCTCGCAGAAGGTAACCTAATACAGCTCCATTTGAGTTACCCACCTTCTTTAGCTTGTGAAGAAGCCCCTGATCACTTTCCAACACCGAATCGGCCACTAGGGTTTCGTACAACGGAGCCATATCTACACAGAAACAAAAACAAAAACAAAAAAAAAGTAATGTGAGGTGGAATTGGAGGAATGACTCGGAGAGAATCGTTGAGGAATCGGCGGTGAGTTACCGTCGGATTTGACGGCAGCGAAGACCTCATCTTTGAGGCGAACCTTCTCGATGTCCTGGACATCCGGGTGCCTCAAGAGGAAGAGCTTGTGAGCGAGCACGAGGTGCGGTTGCTGAGTTCCCTCCTCGCTATCCATGGCGGCTGTCGACTCGGTAGACAAGTGGCTTACTGGCTTCGGAATCTATTTGGGGCTTTTTGGCTGAGGAGTGAGGATATTTCTTTACCGTGGGTTTAATTAGTATTTTTGGTGTGCTACAGAGAGAGAGAGAGAGAGAGAGAGAGAGAGAGAGAGAGAGAGAGAGAGAGAGAGAGAGAGAGAGAGAGAGAGAGAGAGAGAGAGAGAGAGAGAGAGAGAGAGCAGAGAATGGGGAGGCTGAGGATGAAGACTGAAGGGGACCTTCCAGTTCAATGTTTTTTTTTTTTTTTTTTTTTTTTTTTTTTTTCCAAGCTTTTTTTTTTATTTTCTTTTAATTACAAAAATTATTTTCAAAAAAAAAAAAAGGGCCAAACTTAACGGAAGTAGTAACTGAGACCTAACAGAATACTACATTGACAAAAATTGAAACTTAAAAGACTGAAATGATAAAACTCAAAGTTAGAGGACTGAAATGACAAAAACTCAAAGTTAGAGGGTTAGTTTTGCATTTTTGCCAAAAATGTATTACCTGAATTTATGTTTTACTGAATATGCGGCTAATGTGTCTGCAATTTAATGAATTTAAGGCAGTGCTTGCAAGTTACAACAATACCAAGACATTCCTCCTTGCTTTTTATGGTTGTCTTTTTAGAGGTTGCTAACTCGCTATTAGAGACATGGAAAAGCTGTAGCAACCAGCAGGAATTCCATAGCTCATGGAGGTTAGAGAGTTTGAGAGAGAGGATAAAGGATTATGTTACGTTGGAGTGTTTTAGAGTTTTAGATTCATGTTACGTTTACATTTACGGTTTGATTTGGTTTGGTTTTTATAGAGTTAAAAACTAAATAATAAACTAATTAAAATAATTAAAAACCAAATAATAAACTAATTAAAATAATAATAATGATGTGTAAAATTTATGAGACCATCAAAACTTATATGGCAAAATTTTATAAAGTCAATTAATAGTCAAACATATTCAGTTTTATATTATATATATAGATAATTATATATATATATATATATAATTTTTTTTAAACTTTTTCTAATGCTTTCTTTCCTTTTTAAGATATGACGTTGCATTGGGCATAAACACATTTGGAGCTTTGCATGTTTTGAGCGTTGCAAATAAATGTATTAAATTGAAGGTCCTTCTCCATGTATCAACTAGTCAGTGTAGACTTGATTTCTGCCCTTATACACTAATAAGCTACTTTGATCACCCATATTATTCATTGCAATCTTAAAAAATGAGCTCTCTTCAATAGACTATTGATGTTGTTTCACAGCTTATGTGTGTGGCGAGAAGGGTGGGTACATACTAGAGAGCCCAATTTACATGGGAGACACGCTAAAGGGAACCTCAAGATTAGATATCAATGTCGAAAAAGAACTTGTGGAGGAATACCTAGATAGATTACGAGTACAAGGTGCCACGAATGAAGAAATCACATCAACCATGAAGGATTTTGGCACCAAAAGGTTTTTAAGAATCTTACAAAATATGTTATGTGGGAGGACTTTCGTCTCGGCCCCCAATCAGGTATTGTTCGCTTTGGAATGGGCAAGGATCGATCTACGTCTCACCCGCACGAATTTGCTCAATCCCACATCGGGGAGATACGCCTCTCACCCTTGTCTTATAAGCATTTGGCCTAAGGAAGGGTGTACCGTAGTGTGTGTGATCACCTTCCCCCTTCGGACTGCCATTGAGGTCTTACGTGAAGGAGTGCACTACCATAGCATGAGGCAGCAGTTTTTGAGACTTGCTCTACTTCGCATGTGTAGTAGTGGTAAGTCTCAAAAACTGCTAGCGCATGCTATGGTAGTGCACTCCTTCGGGTCACACATGAACCTACAAAGGGGGAAGGTGGGGGTTTCTCCTTAAACCCCAAAAGGGGTGCTGAAGTTTCTAAAGGGGCTGGAGTGGGTAAGGAGGCTCAGCCACCGATGAAGGCCAATCCCTCCGAGGATGCCCTTACAATCAGGGATGTGGTCTCGTAGGCTAAGGACGTAGAGCTCAAATCTCAGGCTGAGGGTGGCAAGCTGAAGGCAGCTGATTCCAAAGAGGGCCCTCGACCAGTAGAGCAAGTCTCAAAAACTGCTACCTCAAGCTGTGGTAGTGCACTCCTTCACGTAAGACCTCAATGGCAGTTTGAAAGGGGAAGGTGGGGGTTTCCCCTTAAACCCCAAAAGGTGTCTTTTTGTGGGAGGACACACACTACGGTACACCCTTCCTTAGGCCAAAGGTTTATAAGGTAAGGGTGGGAGGCGTCTCTCCCCGGTGTGGGATTGAGCAAATTCGTGCGGGTAGGACGTAAGTCGATCCTTACCCATCCCAAAGTGAACAATACCTAATTGGGGGCCGAGACGAAAGTCCTCCCACATGTTATATGCTTTAATAACATTTCAAAATAACATAATATATATTTACTCAAAACATTTTGTGAAGTAATTATAAAGTCTTTCTCCACATGATTTCGCCCCCTTTTTTGTTAATTTTATTTGTTTCTTTTTCTTAATTGCTAGGGCAAAACTATATGGATGACCAAACACCTACGTGTATACAAAGGCATTGGAGGAAATGCTTTTAGGACACTTTTATAAGAATTTGCCCTTAGTTATCATACGCCCCACTATGATAACTAGTACTTACAAAGACCATTTTCAGGTTGGATTGAAGGCGTGAGGTAATTATAATTTGACATGGAATTATAGAAGTTCACAAATTTGTGAAATTATTATTCATGTTTGGTTGGGTAATAATTAATTAAGAAGATTAGGTGATCAAGAAAATAATGGGATTCAAGTAATAGTTTATTTAATGTTAATGACATTCTTATGGTTTGAACCTCACCTTCCACTCCCCACTATTTACCTATGAAAAGAAAAATTCAAGAAAATAACATTGAATTGGTCCTTTTGTTTTTGTTTTACCCCCCTATATTCGTGATTGAATCTTGCTTGGTTAAATTTAATTTTCTTGTTACAGAACCATTGATGGTGTAATTGCTGCCTACGGTAAAGGGAAATTGAAATGCTTTCTTGGCCATCCTAAGATAATCATGGATGTTGTGATTTAAATTCGTTCTTTACTCTTCAAGCAAGCACTTGTAGACACATCTATTCATCTGGATTTTAAGCTTGTGTTTACCCATTTAAGTCTTTTCAACGAGCTTCCAATATTGAATTTTGAAAGTCATGCAGATACCAGCAGATATGGTGGTAAATTCTGTGATTATGGCCATGGTAGCTCATGCTAAGTCTTCTCAGATCATCTTCCATGTGGGTTCTTCAATGAGAAATCCAACTAAACTCTCTAGTCTTTCAGATTTAATCTCTGTACTTCACTGAAAATCCATGGATTGATAGAAATGGAAAGTCAATCAAAGTCCGCAAGTTGATAGTCTTTAGCAATATTGCTAGGTTTCAAGCATACATGGCTATTGGATATAAACTGCCGTTGAAGGTATTTGGCCACCAAACACTGTTAATTATCTTTAGTGGTATTTTATTCTTGCAACAAAAAGAAAATATAGCATTTCCTTTCAAAGGTTCTGTGAATCAGTCAGTACTATGCATGCAATATCACAGAGAAAACGTCCCCTCAATATGTGTATTCTCCGTACTATTAGAGCATCTCCAACAGGAGAGCTAAACACAAAATGCTCTCTACTTTAGAGAGTAAACTCACAAAATGCTACTGTTCATTCTCCAAAGGACTCTCTATACTCGGAAATTTTTTGGCTCATGAATAGTAGCTCAACAAGTCTAATGGGTTATTGTTCATTTTTCAAATGTTTTTTTTTTCTATTATAATAATAAGGTATTAAATAAAAAAATGTTAGAAGATGTGTAGTTGTTAAAAAAATAATAAATAATAAATGAAAAAATAATATTTAAATGAGATAGAGAATCTGTTGGAAAGTGTATTTGAAAAAGTGAGTAGCTAAAAGGTAAAAGTCACTATTCATTCTGACCAAACAATACAAAAATTTGTCTAATCTGCTGAAGATGCTCTTACTATAATATCACTATTTTTTTTTCCTGGCTTTATTTTTTGAAGGTGTTATGGTTAGCAAATCTGGTGCTTTTCCACTATTATAGGGACATATATATTAATCTCAACCGGAAGGTCAAAACAGTGATGCGATTGGTTGACCTCTACAAACCATATGCATTTTTTACTGGCTGGTAGGTATTGTTTATTTTCAATGTATGACACTGATAATAATCTTTTGTTTTCCATACTGCTTTGATGATTCTAACACAGAAAAGCTGCGAGTGACGATTAGAGAGAACGATGTCGACATGCATTTGTCTGACTTTGATCCAAAGTGCATTGACTGGGAAGACTACATTTTGAACACTCATATTCCTGGCCTGATAAAGTACTCAATGAAATGATAACTTTGAGGGATTGTTTGTTTTTATTTCGAAAAATGTTGTGGTTTGGAATTTCTTTCATCAATAGGGCAATTGCAACCTACCTAGCTAGTTGCCATTTTGTTTAGAATTTTACTTGGAGTGAATTAGTGTTCAGAAATTAAATATGCAAGAAGTAAATGAATTGATGTGAGGAGCTAAATAAATGTATGTTACAAAAAAATAAAGTGTGAAAAGGGAGTTAAGTGTTGTATTTGGAGTATACATACCCCTTGCATTTACCCATTTGTAACCTTGTGTGTGTTTGGTAATAGCTTATAAGCCAATTATTTTGCTTTTTTGGAATGTGAGTTCAAATAACAATTTTTAATATTTAAATACTAAAAATTGTAGACCAAAAACAGTGTGTGTTCGGTAGAAGGGTTTGAGCAAGATTCAACAGTGTTTGAGTCAGTCTTCAATTTAGGGTTTAAACACTATATTTTGAGAACACATCTAGAGTAGTTTTCAATTTGAGTAACAATGCTGAATGATATTGTTATAAATATTTTGAAAAGCATGATAGGACCCACTTATACGACAACACACAACCTTTTTATTTTCTCTCTCATGCATGGCTTTTTTTCCCTCTCTCTCTTGCACGAACGTGCATTAGTAGTTGTCTCCTCTCTCTTGAGAGATGTTCGATCCATTGAGGTACTTTTGCTGTTGACAGATTCTCGACAGACCTCGATAGATTTATCTGTCAAGAATTAGTGCTCAACAGATTCTCGACAGATCCTCAATCCATTGAGACATGTTTTCTATATATAGATCCAATGCAATTTCAAACTTCATTTTCTTCAATCTTTCTCAACAGAAAACCTTCCTTTTCTCTCCCAAACACTCTCTTTTCTCTCTAAACCTCAAACCCACTTGGATTTCGGCCTAGAGTGATCTTTTCTTCATTGGTATGATCTTGTCTTCTATCTTTCTTCATGTATTTCATTCATTTAGACCTAGGTTTTTGGGTTTTGAAAATTTTTTGAGGTTTTGAAAATTGATGAGTAATTTTTGAAATTTTTGGGTTAGGTTTTGGTTAAATGATGCCATATGTTCATGCATTGCATTTTATTTGCATTCTTAACTATGTTTCATGCATTTAGATGTGTGTTACTATGTTGGAAACTTGTGTGTTGGTAAAATTGGATTGGGTTGAGCCCATGATGATATTTTTGTTGCACGTCACATGCTCATGCATTGTTCATGCATACATACCTTTTTTTTTTTTTTTTTTTTTTTTTTTGGTACTCTTTGTGATTGGTACTTTTCTGTTTGTTTCTCTCTCTCTCCCTCTCTCTCAAACAGTCTGCACATGGCACCTAAGTGCAAATCCGCTCCGTCCCGGAACCCTCTTCGTTCTAGAGTATCATCTTCTAATCCTACTCCTCTTTCTATCCTGTTCTGTGATGAGAAAGCCCTTCAGGACTTCTCAGAGAACTTCTCCTGAATTGGCATTCATTCAGAATGCCGCGTGATTCTATCAGATTTTTTCGATACCGCTCTACCCACTGTCATTCACAGTCGGGGATGGGAATCTCTATGTGAGATACTCGTGAGCTATCCCACTGTGATCATATAGGAGTTCTACTCCAATATGCACGGTTTCGATACCTTTATACCTCGGTTTGTTACACAGGTTCGAGGTATATGTATCGTAGTCACACTGGAGCTTATCTCCGATGTACTACATGTTCCGAGGGTGGAGTTTCCTGACTACCCCGGTTGTCCTCGTCTGCGGACTGTGTCCAAAGACAAACTCTCATCTCTCTTTTATGAGACACCTTCTTCATGGGGTGATCGTCAAAACACTCCATGCTCAAACTTTGCAAAAGGTCTAAGGTTCCTTAACATGGTGATGATATTCTTTTTTCATCCTTTGTCTCACTATAACTCTATTACCGAGCCTTGTGCTCACTTTTTGCTTTCCCTCATTTAGGATCTTACCATAGACTTCCCTTCTCACTTCATTCTCTCTCTCATCAATGTCTATAGAGACACGACAACTCGTGATAAGCTTATCTTTCCTTCTGCTATCATGAGCATCATTCACCACTCCTTTGTTCCTTATCCTTTGTTTGCTCATTTCACCATCATGGGTGCCACTAGTGTGGCATTTGTTCGACGAAATGAGGCCTAACTTCGATTGAAGCGGCCACGAACCGAGGTGGTGACTTCTCCAACCCATTTCGCTCCATCCACCTCCGCTTCTTCTTCTTCTTCTTCTTCTTCTTCTACGGGTGGTGTGACACTAGAGGCCGTCATGGCTCAGCTTGAGCGCTTGGATGCTTGCCTCAATACACTCTCTACTAAGTTGTATCAGGTGAACACCCATGTTAGTCATATTGCACGACGACAGGCTCGCATGGGTTGCTTCATCGCGTCTCCATCTCCCTCTCCATCTCCATAGGCTTCAGAGGACGAGGACGATGATGATAGCTCTGGTGATGATGATAATGATGAGGATGAGGATGCTAGCTCTTCCGGTGATAAGGAGATGATTGCTTTTCAGTGACTTACCTTTTGTCACTCGTGACAAAAAGGGGAAGTAGTTTTGGGTATGAGAGTAGTCATGTACTTAGGAGGAGAGTTAGTATAAGGGAGTGTTTATATATAAGGGATGTAGTGAGAATTTTTGTATCTTTTCTTTTCTTTCTCTTTTAGATACATTATCTCTTGTACATTGGTCTTGTGACCATTTAGTGATAGCAAACATTGTATTTATCCTTGTTATATATATTTGATGATGTTGTTATCACATTTTCATCTATCTCTCCATGTGTTGTTTCTTCTCTCTTTATACACAAGTTTCTTATTTATGTATGTAATCTTATATTTTGTTTCACACTAAGATTCCTTGATGAGTTTTATTTAAAGTGTTTCAGAAAAATAGGTTGTCAAAATCTATCATGCCATGAACTCTTTTCTTGCAAAGTTATTCAAGAGTTTATGCTAGGATTAGATTTTATTGTATAAACAAGTGAGTATAAGTTGAGTGATTTATGACTTCTCTTATATTTCATTTGTTTGTTGTGGTTTTGTCACAGATTGCCAAAGGGGGAGATTGTTAGGACATATGTGGAACATGTTATGAACATATGTCATATAGAATTGGCTAATCCTTTGACAAAACGCACTTTACTTGTAGATCTAGGATATTTTTAATACTTCAAGGAACAAGAGTTTAAGTCCAAGTATTGAAGCCATGCAAATCTGTCCAAGAATCAAGTGAAGAAGTGCTGCTCATTAAAGCTCAACAGATATCTCGACAGATGTATCTATCGAGATTTAATATTTAAAGCTTGACAGATAGCTCGACAGCTGTATCTATTGAGGAATACAAAATTTAGATTTTTAGATCTATTTTTCACACATATCCAAGCTATTTGTGTAGGGTTTCTTTTCTCACAACCCTAGACATATATAAGGATTATTTTAAGGGCCGTCCAAGGTGATGCAACTTGATGCAAATTGATTATTCACTCAAATTGTGACTAGAGACAATTTGCCCTAGTTCATCTTTCTCTTGAAGAAGTTGCTGCGTTTGTATGCCAAGGGTTTTGTAACCAAGAAGCTTCTTGATCTTTATTGTGTGGATGAACTGAAGAACTTTGGAATCAACATCTTTCTCAAGTTAATGTGTTAGTCATGTACTAGGATCTGTGCATCGATTGGTTAATCATGTACTGGGAGTTGTTCTTGAAAGGAGAGATTGTCACTACATTACAAGTCCAATTGTGTATTGGGGTAAGGGTTCAACTGTAGGTTAGTATAAGGTACTGGGATTCCTTTACTTGTAATCGCTTGTTTTGATAATAGTGGATTCTCGGGAGTGGTGATCTTAAATTCACCCGATGGGGTTTTGCCTCGGTGGTTTTCCCCATTCGTAAACAAATCACCCGTGTCAAATTTAATTTCCACTGCATTTAGTTATTTGGTGATTTGTTTGTGCTACCACGTGTATTGCATGTTAAATTGACTTAATTAATTCACTTGGCTAATTAATTGGTTAATTTACCTAAAGGGTCAATACATTCTTGGCCTATCAGTTGACCTTCCAACTAATCTTGAAAACACTTCTTATATTCACCTTCACCCATTTTTATTTCATTCCCTTTGCTTTTACCCTACATTACGTCCTAATAAAGTCCTTATTTAATTTTGAAGATTGTGTAGTTCAGATATTGATATGACTGAATAAAAAGTGTGGTATAAATTCTTTTTGGCATCCTTTCATGAGACTACTTGTTGTTTCTTGATTAAGCATTTGTTTTTCATGTGATTTATATGTGAGGTGTTTAATTTTGCTTACATTTATATATATTGTTGAGAGTGTTACACCCTATTTCAGAGTGATTTCATTTGTTGAGTGATAACATCAGAAGGATTTGAGTTGAAGCATACTTTCAAATAGAGATTCAAGTCAAGTTTATTCTAAAACTAATAGTATGTTTGGGTTGGCTACCACTTTCCACTCACATTGAGTTTTGATGGCACGAGAAATTTCTTTAGCATTTGTAGTGTTTTTGAACTTGAACTAATCCTCTTTGCAAAAGACAATTGAAAAAAAAAAATTGTTTAATTTTCTTTGTTTTGTTTATTTTAGTATTCATTCTCAGAATTTTGTGAGTATATTCCTTGCAAACCCTCACGAGACTATAACTCGTCCACTAGTATAAGCTAGGGCTTTAAAGGCTTGTTGCATATGCTAAATGCAATTGAAATATCCAGCGAAAGTGGATTAGTACTAGGATTTCCTTTTTCTTTGTTTTTAATTTCTCTGTTTTGTTTTACTCTTTATTTGTTTTGCTCGAGGACTAGCAAAATGTAGGTTTGGAGGTATTTGATGTGCATGAAATATATATAATAAAATACTCTTATATTTGCATTTTTGGCAGTAGTTTTAAGCTATTTTGTGATTGATTTTAAGTTATCCTTGTCTTATAGATATTAAAGGCTATTTAGGTGGACATGCTACATGATGGGCCAATTTGAGAGATTCAGCTCAGGCATATGTGAAGCAATGTGAACTAGTGAAACTTAAAGTGAAGTAAAGAAGAAGAAGAAAAATCACAAAGGAAAAGAATAAGAAGTGAGCTCCAGAATGCATACGTGAAAGCAAAGGAAAGAAAGAAAAAAATAAATAAAAGGAACTAAGGAAGTTTCGTGGGTTAAGAAATCTACAGGGCTTGAAGGTACTAATTTGATGGGCTATCCATTAATCCAACGAAATTGAAAAGAGTTCTTAATGGGCCGCCTTTGTTTTGGTTTTGTGAAGAAAGGCTTTAAGGTCAGTGGGTTGTGTGAATACGAGATGGAAAACAATGCGATACTTAACCGACTTGTATTACGTGTGCGTGTTTCATTGTCAAGCCGTTTTTGGGTGATTATAAATAGGACAGCAAAATAGAAAATTGGAGCAAGAGGCAGTGTCGCATGTGGCTTCTCTGTAGCTTTTCTTTATGATAGCATTGTGACTATTTCTTTCTCTATTTTATTTGTCTAGTTTAATGTTTAGTATTTTATTCTTGTGTTTTATTTCATTTACCATGAGTAGCTAAATTTATAATTAGGGTTGAGAATGAAACCTTGTTAAGGATTATTAGTAATATTTATGTGATTTGATTTTTCCCATAATAGTTGTTCTTTAATGATTTAAATTGTTCTTGCTTCATATCAATTGACTAAGATGAGACTCTAGATATGAGTTCAATCATGTTTTTCTCATGATTTGATTTTATACCTAGGAAGCGAAGAAAAGCAAGCTTTAGATATTTAAATAGAATTTTTAATGTTAATTTTTTCCATGGTAGCAAGATTGATTTCTAGATTATCATGTAGTGGTTGGGAAAAATTAATGATTGTAAATATATGCTGATATGAATTAACAAGGCGGATTCCAAAACCTTAATTCCTTTCTCTAGATTGTTTACATCTCTTTACTGCTTTATATTATATCTTTGCTTAGTTTAATTATTTGCTTAGTGTATTTAATTGCAAACAACCAATTTTTATTAAACTAGATTAGGATTAATTTGGTTAAGATTTGATTAATTTTCTTACGTTCATTCAAGTCCCTGTGGGTTCGACCTCGTTCTTGTCAAACTATATTTCGGTATGGTTCGTACACTTGCGAGTACTTTAAAATTTCACAACAATCTGCTAAATTCCTTTCGCTTTGGTTCTCGGCTTGCCGAGGGAAAGCTGGCATCCTTGGAGTCCTCGCCCACTGTAATCTTTCTGCCTTTGCACAAGGTCGCTAGTATCTTTCCGAGGACATTCTACTAATATTTCCTGAGGTTCGCTTCCTTGGTGACGTCCTTAATGACTTTATTTGTATTCTTGAATCCTCGTCCCCTTACAATAGCCCCCCAAAACCTCACTTTCCGTTCCTTTGTTAGGAAAGGGGGGTTTTGTTAACGGAGGGTTGGTCTTCTAGCATGCTTTCGATGTGTTCCCACGTGGGAGTGTGTCTTCAACTAACTGAGACACGCTCCTAACGCTTCGGAATCCACGATGTCGCAGTAAATGCTGCAGGCAGCTCCCTGTTCCCCACGTTCTATGGTGTGAGATTGCTATCCTGCAGCTCCCATTCTCTCACTAAAGGGGTGGGAAAACTGCTGCTCCTTTTTTTACCCTTATATAAAGGGAGAGATGAAGTTATTGATCTCATTTTTCATTTTTAGAAAAGAAACTCACTACCTTCTTTAGATAACTCGCCCAAGGAGCCCCTCTTCTCATATTTTGTAAGTGTTTTTGCGATTCTTTCTTTTTTTTTTTGACAGATTTTAGATCTCTTCTCCCTTTATCTTTCTTCTCTTTCAAATGGGTAGATTTTTTAGCTTAGTTGATACCTCCGAGCATAAGGAAGAGTTCAAAAAGCAATATAGAATTCCTAGTAACGTTTCTATAGAACACTATAACTTGGGGGAGTGGCATGAGAAAAGACCCTCTAAGGCAGTAGCGATTCCTATGATAGCATTTATTGAGGAAGGAATGAGGATTCTCATGGGTAGGGTTACTAGGGATTTTTTTAGTCTTTTTAAACTTTGTCCTACTCAGTGCACTCCCAATATGTTTAGGATATTAGGTAGTGTAGATGCAATAAATGATAAGATGGGTGTAAACCTCTCCCATCATGATATAAACTGGGTTTAAAGTTGCCAAAGGAATAGTGAGGCTGGGTATTACCTAAAAACTAGGGTCCCTAATGTTAGGTTAATTTCTTGCCTCCCCGAGACGAACAAAGGCATGGATGAGGATTTCTCATCGTTTCAGGGGAGTGGCATGACAGATTGTATTGCCCTACCACAGATGGCATTCCAGATGAGGTGGCTTAGGGATACCTTTAAGATCCTGTGTTTCTAGTTATTAGGGACTAAAATATGAATATTTTATTTTATTGTTATTTATTTTTTTTATTTGTCTTCTTCCCATCTTAATTCCTTCCCTTACTTCTATTTTGTTGTTTTTTCTTCAAGTAAAAAGGCCACTACTAAGAGGCGAAGTTTGGTGAACTTCAACTTGCTGAACCAAATTCTGAGATCCGAGATCTTTCTACATTAAGACAGCCAATTTCGGGCGGTGCATGTTATCCTCGGCTACAAGCCAATCTCCACCCATTTCCAAGTCTCGAAATACATGATCAAGGCCAAAGATACGCGTCTCATGTGGGTTGATGTGGCCGTTGAAGGGTTTATCTGAAAGCCTCCTCCTGCCGGAACCCAACTTGTAGAGTTCCCTGATCAACCAGAGGCTTAACCTTTGGTTGAAGAAATTATCTCTTCAGACGAAGAGGCTGAAGCTTAATCTGAAAAGATTGAGGAGGAGACCGAGGAAGAAGGCACTAAAAGCCTCGTTTGCGATGAAGACTTCGAAATTTTCTATCATCCTAACGTGACCAAAGACGTAGCATCTACATCTAAACCAGTTGCAATTGCTATCAGTGAAAACCAAGAAGCTACCGAGGTTCTAGAAGCAATGGTGATTGTGAAGAAGTTGCCAGACCTACTATCTATATTGGAGTCTCACGCTGGGAATGCCACCCTAGAAGTTCCCGTAGTGCCTAGGCTTCTGACACCAACTCCTCCTCCTCCTACTCAGACCGAACCAGTTGATAAAAAATGGAAAAGGGATAAAAAAGGAGGAAAAGGCTTTGCCGAGGAAGGGGAGATTTAAGAAAAAACTCCTCCTGAACAAACTAGGGTCACTAAAGTTACTCGGTTCCAACAAAGGAGGGGAGGAGAGGCCTTAGAGATGGTTCCGAACTGCCTCTCACGAGTTCCGAGTTGAAACCCTCCTCTGGTGCTGGATGGAGCCCCTCTTCCCTCGGATTCTTCAATCCGTGAGTTTAATAGTGGTAGGGCAGGCTACATGGCCAACTCAGTGGAGCAAGCGCTTCTTCTACCTTGGGATATGGCCGAGCTTTGCAAATTGAAGAAGCATGAAATGTTTTTATCCTTGAAAAGGGACTTAGCCCTGATACCTTTTTCTTCTTCTTTCCTCATCATTTTTTTTTTTTCTTAGCTTCTAATTCCTTTTCTTTACTCTAGTAATTTTAGGCAACTCAAGCAGCTCACGTGGCCGAGGAGTAGGTAGACCAAACCCTCTACAAAAGGAAAGAGGAAGAGTCTAAGTGCTACATTGCCCAAAAGGCCCAAGCATAAACTGACAAGAAGCTGAAGGAGACTCTCCTTAAACTGACCGAGTGTGACAAGGCTCGGAAAAGTGCTGAAGCTTCAATTGAGAGCTCCGAGAGGCAGGCTCGGGAATAACTCCGCCATTTGAGAGAGGCAGAAGGTCAGCTTACTCTTGCTCAAGCTAAGATTGTAGAGCTAACCAAGGGGCTAGAGCAAAAAATCGAGGAGAAAAATAAGGTCGAGCAGGCGGCTTATGCCCTAGGGCAATAGGAAACTGCGGCACAGTTAAAGTCTCAGATCCCAGCCGTGTGCTGAGTTTATTGTCTTCGGACCTGGACAAAAGCCTTGGATGCTGCTAGTGTGGACCCATCTTCAGAGCTGAGGAATCCGAAGAGGGTGTTCTACCCCTCAGCCATCAAAGCAAAGGTAGCTACCCTGACCCCAGTCTGCACTGCTCCTCCAACCCAACCCACTCATGCCGAGGATCCACCTGTTGCTGCAACTGATAAAGCTTCCACGACCTCTGTTACTCCTATTGTGAATGAGGTCCCTCATTCGGACAAAGCTCCTGCTTCGAATGAGGCTCCTATCTCAATATTGAAGTAGAGAAAGGAAAACTACCCAAGGACCAAGGAGCAAGGTAGAAACTAGGCCTAGACTTTGTTTTTTTTTTTTTTTTTTTTTTTTTTTTGGTAATGGTCCTTTTTGTGTTGTGGCCCCCCTCTCTTTTTTGTAAAGAACTTTCTTGGTACTTTGCTTATTAATGAAAAAATCTTAATCTATTATTCAATAGACATATTCTCTCTTTGTTTCCCACTTATCATTGTTGGTAGCAACCTTTTGGTGTTATTTTAGTAAAATACATTTCGTGCTAGTCTTTGCTAGTTTTAGCTATCGCTGTTAGGCTTCGCATGTATCTTTACTTCTTAGGGACTTAAGTTTTCCAGGGAAATCCCTATTTTTTACCCCAAGGTACTGAGACCTATTCTCAAAAAGATCTAAAGACGAGTTTATCCAAAGTTGGTTATCCATGGAGTCAGGTGACTCGGGGAGTCAAACCTAGCCGAGGTTCTATTTAGCCCTTAGAAAAAAATTAGGTGTTAATTTACCCAAGGTAGGTGATTCGAGGAATCGAACCTGACTAAGGTTTTGTTTAACCCTTAGAAAAAATTAGGTGTTAATTTACCCAAGGCAAGTGATATGAGGAATCGAACCTGACTGATGTTCTGTTTAACCCTTAGAAAAAATTAGGTGTTAATGTACCCAAAGCAGGTGATCCAAGGAATTGAACCTGACCAAGGTTCTGTTTAACCCTAATTAGTATACAAACCCAAACAGCAGAAATGAAGAAAAAGGAGGTGTTGCTAATACATCTTGATTGTATATACAAACATGACCATTTACAAGACTTCACACTAGTAGTAATATTTCCGTAAATTGCTTACATTCCATGGTTGAGGGACTATAATTCCATCTAGATCCTCTAAATGATAAGCCCCCACTCTAGCTACTGAGGTCGCTCGATAAGGTCCTTCCTAATTAGGGCCGAGTTTTCCCCAAGAAGGGTTCTTCATACTTCCAACCACTCTTTGCAGGACGAGATCTCCTGGGATGAACGTCCTGGCTTTTATCCCTTTCACATATGCTTGCTTAAGCTTTTGTTGATATTGTGCCAATCTTACAATGGCGACTTCCCTTCATTCTTCGGCTAAGTCGAGATCAAAGAAAAGAAGTTGTTCATTGTTGCTACTAATGAATTGATTGGATTTCATTGTCAGGAAGCCAGTTTTTGTATGGATAATTGCTTCAAATCCATATGTCATGGAAAATGGGGTTTCCCCAGTGGACCTTCTAGGAGTTGTGCGATATGTCCATAAAACATGGGGTAACTCGTCTACCCATTTTCCCTTGGCTTCCTCTAGTCTCTTCTTCAATCCATCTATAATGACTTTATTTGTGGTCTCCACTTGGCCATTACCCTAAGGGTATGCTGGGGTGGAATATCTATTCTTTATCCCTAGATCACAATAGTATCTTTGAAAGGCTTTACTATCAAATTGAAGCCCATTATCCGAGATGAAAGTGTTCAGAATCCTAAATCTTGTCACAATATTTTGCCATACAAATCTCTTTACATCCTAATCTCGAATGTTTGCCAGGGGTTCGGCCTCTACCCAATTGGTGAAATAATCAGTAGCAACGAGGAGATATCTTCGATTCTATGTTGCCTTAGGGAACAGGCCTATAATGTCCAATCCCCATTGGGCGAAAGGCCAGGAGTTGGTCAAAGGATTAAGAATTCCACTTGGTAGATGGATATTAGGAGCGTATCTCTAACATTGATCACACTTCTTGACATACTCTTGGGAGGATTTTTGCATACTCGGCCACCAGTAGCCTTGCATTAAAGCTCTATGGGCAAGGGATCTTCTTCTCATATGACTGCCACAAATCCTCTCATACAGCTCTCCCAATAACACTTCCACTGCCTGGGGATGAATACACAATAGATACAACCCCGAATTCAAGCGCTTGTATAATTTCTGGTCTTGAGAGAGCCAATACCTTGGTGCTTTTCTTCGGGTTTTCTCCGCTTCGGTTCTATGCTCAGCCAAGGTTTCATCTTTGAGGAACAAGACTATCGGATCCATCCAACTAAGGCCCACTCGTGTGAAGTGTACTCCCACTAGTATCTACACATCATAAGCAGGAGTTGCAAGGTCTTCCATGAGTATAATCCTCGGAAGCTTCTCTCTAGTTGAAGTAGCTAAAGTTACTAATGAATCAGCATGAGAATTTTTACTTCGGGGAACCTGTTCCAAGGTATAGGAATGGAAACTACCTAATAAACGCTTTACTTGATTTAAATACCATAGCATCCTTGCATCCTTTGCCCCTCGAATTCACCCAGTACCTGTCCAACTATAAGTCTTGAATCATAGTATGCCTTGACAGATTTACCTCCAAGCTTTTGAACAGCCGCTAATCCCGCTTAAAGGGCCTCATACTTAGCTTCATTGTTCGTCGCCAAGAAGCCAAGCCTCTGAGACTTTTCCAAGGTGATCCCCTCTGGCGAGATTATCAGGATACCAATTCTAGATCCCTTTTGGTTGGCTGCACTGTCGACAAATAATTGCCAAGTCTGTTGGGTGGTTATCAAGTTGATTCTTGTTGCCTCTTCAGGTGTTCCTACTTCTTCGGGACTACTTTTGTTAGGACATATGTGATTCACTTGTTAGGAACATATGTCACTATTTTATGTAATTGTATTTGGGTAGATCTAGGTGTTTTTAATACTTCAAGAAACAAGGTTTCAAGTTCGAGTGTTAAAACCATGCAAGTCTGTCCAAGAATCAAGTGAGAAAGTGCTGAATTTTAAAGCTCGGTAGCTGCTCGACACCTGGCTTATCTGTCGAGCTCTTCAGTTGCTTCTTATCGCAATCTCGACACCTCTCGATAGCGAGGTCGATCAATCGAGCAAATTTCTTTCCCTTCGACACCTGCTCGACACCTCCTATCTATCGAGGTTTAAGAAAGAATCAGAAATTCTGATCTGTTTTCTTGGAATCCGTGAATGTGTTTTTGGGACTTCTTTTCTCCTAACCCTATACCTATATAAGGCTTATTTTAGAGGCCGTCACATAAGAGAATACAAGGAGAACATATGCAAAAGGTGATCGATGCCTTATTCTCTCTGAAAGAAGCTACTACGTCTTTGCGCCTTAGGGTTTTGTAACCAAGTGCTTCTTGATCTTCATTGTTGATGAAGTGAAGAACTTTGCAGCCAACATTCTTCTTCCTCAAGTTGGTGAGTGAGTCACGTATTGAGATTCGTGCAAAGGAGTTAGTCACGTACTGGGATCCGTGCGACAAAAATGGTGGCGTTCATATATTGAAGAGTTCATAGGTTCTGAAGCGGTAGAAGGTTTCTGCTGTGAGTTCATCTATGGGGATTGTAGAGTCTAGGGACAAAGGTTTTGTACTAGATCTGAAACTTCTCTTTTCTATAGTGGATTGCTTTTTGGGAAGGTTTCCCCCCAGGTTTTTTACTGTGAAACTAGTTGTTTCATTGGTTTTCCTAGGTCATCATATCTTGTCTTATTTATTTTTCTGCTGCATGATTTTGACATGATATTGATGTTTGTTTGTTTTAACAAGTTTTATTCATAATAAATCTAATTAACAACTTGGGTTTAAAACTTGTTAATTCTATCAACCGGGGTCTAAATTTCCCAACAACTTTGATCTAACTCCTCAGTGAATTCTGCTACCAGGTCTGAGAGGACTTATCCTTTCATGGCCGCACGAGGCAAATACTTGATATCAAATGCACCCAGCAAGGTTCCCCATTTTGCCACTCTCCCAATATAGTTGGATCTCCGAAGTAGAGCCTGCAAAGGCAGCTAAGTAAGGATGACCACTGTGTGAGCTTGGAAGTAGTGCGAGAGCTTCTTGGTCACATAAATGATAGCCAAGATAGCTTTCTCAAGAGGAAGATACCTAGCTTCGGCCTTTTAGAGGGATTTACTGACATAATACATTGGTTTTTGAATCCCTTCCTCGACTCGTATCAGGACCAGACTCACTGCATGTGGCATAATGGTTATGTAGGCATATAAAATCTCCTCTTTCTGACCTAGACAAAATTGAGGGATGAGCTAGATATGCCTTTAAATCCTCGAAAGCCTTATCACATTCCTTGGACTAGGAAAATCTTTCCACTTATGCAATAGCTGAAGAAATGGTCTACATCGATCAACTAACCGTGATATGAATCTATTCAAGGCCATTGTCATTCCAATTAAGTGCTAGACTTCCTTTGGATTCCAAGGAGGATGCAAATTATGAATAGCTCTAATCTGGTCAGGGTTAACTTCAATTCCTCGATAGGTGATAATGTAACCTAGGAATTTTCTAAACCCTACACCAAAAGAAAACTTGGAGGCATTCTGACGTAGCTTGTGTCTTCTCAATATTGCAAAAGTTTTGTCAAGGTCTGTCAGGTGCTCGGACACTTCTTTGCTTTTTACCACCATGTCATTGATATATGCCTCCATATTTTTTCCCAGCTGGTTTTCAAACATCCTTGTTACCATCCTTTGGTAAGTAGACTTAGCATTCTTCAGGCTGAAGGGCATCACTCGGTAAAAGGGGATTTGATGATATCCTTGAAAAGTATCCAGGAAACTCATTTTAGGGTGTCCAAATGTTGCATCAACTAGTTGATCAATCCTCGGAACAGGGAATGGATCCGTGGGGCAGGCCTTATTAAGATCTGTAAAATCTATACACACTCTCCACTTCCTTGATTTCTTCCTTACTAGTACAGTGTTGGCCAACTATTCGAGATAAAACACTTCCCTGATTGCCCCTGCCTGTTTTAGCTTCCGAACCTCCTCCTTCACTACCCCTGCATACTCTTTAGAAGACTGTCGAGGTTGCTGCTTCTTCGAGATTGCTTTAGGATTAACATTTAAATGATGACAGAAAAATTCTGGGTCAACTCCAGGTGCTTTATATGCACTCAAAGCAAAAATATTCGAATTTTTCTTTAGAAAATCTATTAATTGTCCTTTCTCGTCAGGTGGGAGTTTAGTCTCGACCAGGAAATAACTTTCCTCATCCTCTCTAATAACAACTTTTTCCAGCTCCTCACATTTAAAATAAGGCCCGTCCTTGATTTTTTCTAGCACTTGGTATATTGGCTTTTTGAATATCGAGTTTACTACTTGGGGACCGACAAGGTTATGAGGCACCTGATTAAAAAACTCCCTCCTTGGTCAAGACGGCATAAACCGACCCACTGAGTTATCTTTTCAATCTAGGGTAAAAGCCTTCGCCTTTCCCTTGCTTAAATTCTGGTTGTCCTCAACCCTTTTATGCTCTTCAATTCGATCCATTAACTAATGCATGCTCTGAGGTGGTTTCATGGTAAGCGACTTTCAAAAGTCGGAGTGCGTAGGGACGTCCACCTTGAAGGTTCTAACAACAACATCTTTGAAGTCCCCATCAATCTCATTATAAGTCTCCCAATATCTGTCAGAGTAATTTTTCAGGGTCTCACCTTTTTTCATCGACATTGAGAGTAAAGCGTCCAGAGGCCTTGGAACCCGACTGCATGTCACAAATCTCACCCCAAATTCCCTCGTTAATTCTTCAAAAGAGTGTATGGATCCCTTTTCAAGACCATTGAACCATCTCATGGCTACTGGACCGAGGCTCGAGGGGGAGACTTTGCACATCAAGGCCTTATTCTTAGAATGAATGGCCATTCTTTGATTAAAATGGCTCAAATGTTTGACAGGGTTGATCTTGCCATTATAAATGGTAAAAGTGGGCTAGCTGAAGCGACAAGGGAGCTTAGCTTGCTCAATATGCCGAGAAAAAGGGGAGCGAGATATTTGGAGGAGAGCTTTCCCCATGACGTCATTTCCCTGGCCTCTCCTCGGTGGGGTCTTAGACCTCCTATGATAATGTTTTTTTCTAGAAGTGTGATAGTATGCTGATTTAAACGATTCATTGGATTGAGTTCTACTTCGAGGTCTGTAACTTTCATCATTCTTTGAGCTAGAACTTTGATTTGGGGTAGGAGTCCTATGCTCCCTTACGCGTGTTTTGTGATGAAGTTTTCGGCATAATCATTCCACTTTCTTCCCAAGATTATGTACTTCCTCATCTCGTGAGTTATGACTAGTTTGATGTTGGCCAGTTTGCTCAGAATGGATAGACGACGCCCTTTTGCTATGAGTATGGGCTACATGATGGTCCCTCCTTCATTCATGGTTAACAAAGTGGTCCCTACGCTGTGACCCCACGGACTCCAGTGATCCACTTTGCCTGGGATTGGCCATGTTATGAAGTCTTTCAAGGATATTTAGGAGAAATTCCCAGAGATGGCGCCAATTATAGCAGGAAAAAGTTAAGTGACGTAAAGATGTCCCTACTTTGACTCACGCAATTTATTTTTAAAAGGTGGATGCTCAATCAACCATAAATATCTCAAGAAAAGGAGAAAAAATTACAAAGTGTGTCAGACTTGATTCCAAATGTGGATAAAAGATCTTAAGTAAAGAACAGCTTTGAAGTGTTGATAGTGGGGTCCTCGGGCTTAGTCCGAGGAAGAAGTTACATAAAGTTTCTATGTTCTAAATCCAAAAAATCTAAATCCCTTAAAACTAGGGGCTTCTTGGCTTTATATAATCAGCCAAGATGCATGTGAACTCTGCATTTGGAGGTTTAGGATCGGATTTCCCTGATACTTGTCCCATCAAAGCCTTACTAGAAGGTTTTTACACTGAGGTATGAGATGTGTGGGTACTATTCATAAGTCATTTCCTCATTAATGCGGCTAGCTAAGTGGTTGCAGTGCATTTAATGCGGAGGGGATGGTGGCTTTATCCCTCCTCTTTCCTTTCTTCTTTGCTCAGCACTGAGTAACCCTTTTCACCCTCAGTTTGCATCTAGCTTCCTTTAGCTTTGGTTCTCGGCTTGCCAAGGGCAAGCTGGCGTCCTCGGAGTCCTCGCCCACTGTAATCTTTCTACCTTTGCGCAAGGTCGCTAATATCTTTCCAAGGACATTCTGTTGATATTTTCTGAGGTTCGCTTCCTCGATGACGTCCTTAATGAGTTTATTTGTATTCTTGGATCCTCGTCCCCTCACACACTTAATTACTAATTGTTGGAGCATTGAATACCCAGAAAAGGAAAGAAGCTTGAGAGGAAGGAGCCAAAACATACTATATAAAAAATGAAAGTTGTGACTCTCAAATCATCAACTTCATCCTTGAGATCATCATTGTTTACTCTCTCCCGGCCTCTCTCATTTTTTCTCTCTCTCATGGAGTTGGAAGGTATACTCCAACTTTTTGAGAACAAAACTATTTTATTCATTGGTGCCACAGGCTTTCTAGCAAAAGGTTCTCTCTCTTTCTCTCTCCATCTCCCTCCTTGGCTCTTCTCATTTATGTATAAAACAATGTGCGTGTTTTGCTTGTTTATAATCTTCTATGTGCATGTGTTGAAGGATGTTGGTGTTAGTGATAAGTGATAACCCTACTTGCAAAAATGCATGCAGTGTTTGTGGAGAAAATACTAAGGGTTCAACCAAATGTGAAAAGGCTCTATCTTCTTATGAAAGCTTCAGACAATGAGTCTGCTACACAATGCTTTTGTGAAGAGGTACATCAATTAAGTTCTTTTTAATTCTCTAAAAAATAAAATGAATGCATTGAACTATATATTGGTTTTTAGTTTTTACATGTTACATGATCTCTTTAATTTAGACTAAAACGTAAAATACACTTTTTAAGTTTGGAAAAATTGTTATTTTGATCTTTAGGGTCCGTTTGGATACCGCTTATTTTGCTGAAAACTAAAAATTGAAAATTGAAAACTGAAAACACTGTAGCAAAATAATTTTTAAATGTGTGAATAGTGCCATGAGACCCATTTTTAATTTTTTTTAATAAAGTGGTTGTGGGTCCTGTGAACAGTGCACGAGACCCACTGAACATTGCATAGTGTCTCCTAAACAGTGTTTGAATAGTGCATAGTGCACGGGACCCGTGTAATCTGCGTGCATCAAAAAAAAGAAAAAAAGAAAAAAGGGAAGACGCAAATGCACAGACACCCCTCACAAAACGCAATCCAAACGCTCATTTAATGTTTAAAAACTAAAATCGGTTGAAATGATTTTTTTTTTCATGTGGTTTAGTAACATTCAAGGAACATTGTGTTTAGTCAATTATTTGTATTGTTTATCTGTAGGTGATAGAAAATGACATATTTAGGGTTCTAAGAAATAATTTGGGTGCAAATTTGGAATCCTTTATATTTGAAAGGGTTACTTCTATCTCTAGTGACATTAGTGATGAGAATTTTGGAATCAAAGATTCTGTATTTGATAGGCCAAAAACGTATTGACTCCTTGTGATAAATTAACCAATTAATTTAGCCAAGTGAAATTAATTAGATTCAGTTACATGCAATGAGCGTGGTAGCACAAACAAATCACCAACTAGGTTAAATGCAACGGAAAATAAATTTGACATAGGTGATTTGTTTACGAATGGGGAAAACCACCGAGGCAAAACCCCACCGGATGAATTTAAGGTCACCACTCTTAAGAATCCACTATTATCAAAACAAATGGTTACAAGTAAAGGAATTCTAGTACCTTATACCAACCTACAGTTGAACTCTTACCCCAATACCCAATTGGACTTGTTCTGTAGTGACAATCTCTCCTTTTGATGCATGGCTCCCATTACGTGACTAACCAATTGATGCGCGGATCCCAGTACGTGGCTTACTCCTTTGCACGAATCCCAGTATGTGACTAACTCCATAGCAACCCTTTGATTGTTGCAGTTGATTTGCAACAGCTTCACATAGAAACACCAATAAGATCTTCAATGTTGGTGCAAGAGACTTTGCTTGGTTACAGAACCCAAAGGCATACAAGAAACGCAGCAAAAACTCTTTTTTCTGTAGGAGGAGGCTAGGGTTTCAAAAAGAAAACCTTATGAAGCTCTCTAGGGTTAGGTTTTTCTTTTTCCACCTCCTTTAAATAGGAGCTTAATGTGTTCTCCTATTCCAAATAGGTTTACACAAACCTTGGGCTTTCCTAGTCCAATAAGGATTATACAAACCCACAAACAAATAGCCTTTTAGAATAAAAACGTTGTTGGCTATAGTCTGAATCCCATAATCTCAATAGATCGAGACATGTGGCGAGCTTTAATGAATCTCTATAGATCAAGCTTCTGTTGAGGAGGTATCAAGACCTGCAGATTGCACTTTTCTTGAGCAGTTCTTGAGTAATCTTCATGTCTTCAATTTAACCACTTGTAAAGATCATCTTGAACCTACTTAGATTTACCCAAATACAAGTAAAGTGTGTTTTGTCAAGGGATATGCCAATTACATAAAAATATGTCCCTAATAGTATTAATAGAAGAGATGTGGAAAGAAATAGACATCGTCTTAAATTCTGCTACTACAACAAACTTAATTTGATGAAAGGTAACAAAGAACAATATTGTGTGCACGGTCAAAATGATTCATATAATTAAACAATAAAACTATTTTACCTAATTTTCTATTCCTTTCTTTAGGTATGATGTTGCATTGGGCATCAACACATATAGAGCTTTGCATGTTTTGAACTTTGCAAAGAAATGTATTAAATTGAAGGTGCTTCTCCATGTATCAACTGGTCAGTGTAGACTTTAACTCTACCCTTACAAATTGATTTAGTTTACTTGATCTCTCCTCAAGAAATTATCTTTGTTGTTTTTACAGCTTATGTGTCTAGTGAAAAAGGGGGCAACATACTTAAGAGCCCATTACACATGGAAGACACGCCAAAGGGAACCTCAAGATTAGATATCAATGCCGAAAAAGAAGTTGTGGAGGAATACCTAGATAGATTATGAGTGCAAACTGCCACGAATGAAGAGATCACATCCACCATGAAGAATTTGGGTATTAAAAGGTGTGGGTTCCTTTTTTTGGATGGTACCTAGGTCCATTGATGACAAGGGATCCTGGGCCTCCAAGGATAGATGATTGATTGTTGGTTGGACTGGGTCCTGTTCTCTGCGGCCTGTCGTTATATGTACTGGCTGTGCACAAGTCACATAGAGCTCCTTAAGGCAAAAATGCGATTTCCTCCTAAGTAATAAAATATCATTGTAAGTGTTTTAATGTCGTAAAATAACTTGTTACTCTTACAAAATGAGTAAAATAATTATTCATAATGTTCATAACGAGGAGGAGGTTAAAATAGAATATTTAGGGCTTATCTTTTATTGTGTGAACATTTAAAAAGAGTTCCTTCACTTGATTCTTCCATAATGTTGCAGTGGTTCCTCCACCAACGGTTCCCAAGACATGGCAAAGATGTTGTGGTGGTACCTCTACTAGCGGTTCCCAGGATGTGGGTTCGTGGTTCCTCGAGCGTAATGTCGTGGCCTTTTAATCCATGGAACCCAAAACATGGGCCCTTTAATCCATGGAACCCAAAACATTGGTTCCTTGAACCATGGGGCCTTTTAATCTAGGAACTCGAAATGCTAGTTCCCTGGCCACAAGATCTTCCTCCATGTTTACTAGATTTTGTCCTTTCCCTTTGCCTTTATAGGTCTTGCATAAGAACTATACAATACAAATATTCTTAGGTAATTGTTAGTTCCTCATGTTAGGATATACATTCTAAAACACACACACACACACACACACATATATATCTATATATATGAATGAACTTCATGAAAATGAGTCAGCAACGAGGATCCTAGCCCCAATTCTCACAGACTTAGTGCTTTGGTACAAGACTTGTGGGGTTTCAAACTCAAGTCCAAGTAGCTTTGCTTGGACATTTCCTTCCAAGATAGTCAGGTGAGGAGGATTTTATGGGAGAGAGTGATATCTGATGTGTGCATGTTTTTGTACATGTTTCTTTGGAATCTAAGTGATATTTTGAAGGGTTTCAAGGATATGGGACAAAATCCTCTTCCTTGGCTCTCTTATTTTATTCTTTCTTTCTCCCTCCCTCCCTTGCTAAACTCTTAGAATTCTCAGAATTATCAATTTGAATCTCTGGAACTATCTCCCCCCCCCCCCCCCTTTAAAATTGACTCCTCTGTTATGCTTTGGTGTTCCTTTTATAGTGGACATGGTCTGGTACCTCAAGCGAGGACGTCCTTGGTCTGCTGGGTAAAACCATGTCCTCTGACAGGAGTCTGAAAGAGTGCATTGGGCAGAGGTTTAGCTTAATTTGGCAATTATAACTCAAAAGGAGTATTTGGCTTTAGCTATAAATGGAAGATGCCTTCTTGGAAATGGGTGACAGCTTTGATTAAAAATGACAATTGAGAGGAAATTGTGGGGAGATGTCATGCATATGGAGGAATTGAGTTTTCCATTGGTTTATGCATTCCAAGCAAATACATTAACCAAGGGAAAACTTCAGGATCCTCCTTTCACCAAAAATCACTCCCCTACCAACCAAACCACTTCTCCCTTACTACCTACTCGAGATCCCATGGGCTTGGACCATGGGTTACAAAGATGATACCTAGTTTTGTTGGATTTTTAATGACTTTTGTTGGGAATCTAAACATACATCTTTGCTTTCCCATGTGTTAGCCAAGGTCCTCTTCTCAAGGCTTTGAAAGGACACATCAAGGTCTTAGGGCCTCAATATTGACTCTTCCTCGTTTGGCCTTTTTCCAGAAATGACATAGGTTCCTCCTTGTAATGGGTGAGCTTGGAAAGCCTCGACCATCCTCCCTTTTGCTGCATGTCCTCTGCATTGACCGAGATCCCTCGGTTCCTGCATGTCCCTTTCACTTCTCTCTGCCTCTTGATTTAGATAGGACATCTAACGAATCTTTCCTTCTTTCAAGGATACCTGTGAGTGGTTTGTTCTATCTTCTAGGTCGCCCACGTCCTTCTCCGGATCTCCTAGGCTTTCCCTCAAAGGATCTGCTTCTTAGAGGATGGGGATCCCACTCGTGGCCCAAGTTTGGGTCCTCTTCTTTTTTGCTTTTTTCTTCCTTTTTCCTTCTTTTTGGGCCTTTAGGCCTCGTGATCCTTCTTAACTTCACGAGTTGGGCCTTCTTTTGTCAAGGCCCATGGTCTTTCTTTGCTTTTCATGGAATAGGCTTTCTTGTCAAATTTTGGTCCTCAACAAAAGGTTTTTAAGAATCTTACAAAATTTGTTGAAAATCCTTTAATAAAATTTCTAATGACATAATAGTTGTCACCTTCATGTCAATCATATGTATTTACTAAAAATGTTTGTGAAATGATAAAGGAAATGACTAGTGCATACAACTAAGTGTACACATAGTATACTCAACATCATTGTACAAGGGATTTCGAATTTTGAAATTGTGACTTAAAGTCATGAGCTCACTTGTAAATTGTAGCTTGTGTATACTATATGTATACTAGGTGTGTAATAGGCAGTACTCTAAAAATAAAGTCTTTTGTAGATGATTTTTCCCTTATTGTTTTAATCTAATTGGTTTCTTTTAATTAATTGCAAGGGCAAAACTATATGGATGGCCAAACACCTATGTATATACAAAGGCATTGGGGGAAATGCTTTTAGGACAATTTCATCAGAATCTACCCTTGGCTATCGTACGTCCCACCATGGTAACCAGTACTTACAAAGAACCATTTTCAGGTTGGATTGAAGGTGCGAGGTAATCATAATCTGACATGGAATTATACAAGATCACAATTCTGAAAAACTATCTTTTATTTTTTGGTTGGGTAATTGAGAAGATAAGGTGATCAAGAAAATAAAGTCGCTCAAGTGACAATTCAATAATAATGGCACCATTTGTGATGCTCTATGTTTGTGGTTCGAACCCCACTTGCCACCCCCACCATTTACCTATAAAACAATCAAGAAAAATAACACTATTCTAGACGTTTTTTTTTTTTCCTCCTATTTTCATGATTGATTCACGCTTTGTTAAATGGAATTTCCTTGTTACAGAACCATGGATGGTGTAATTACTGCCTACGGTAAAGAGAGATTGAAAAGCTTTCTTGGCCATCCTAATTCAATCTCAGATGTTGTGAGTTAAATTCATTCTTCACTCATTAAGCAAACACATGTAGATAAATCTATTTATCCGGCTTATATGCTTGTGTTTGCCTATATCATTATTTTCAATACAAGCTTTCAATATTGAATTTTGAAAGTCTTGCAGATACCAGCAGACATGGTGGTAAATTCTATTATTATGGCCATGGTGACTCATGCAAATAAGTCTTCTCAGATCATCTTCCATGTGGGTTCTTCATTGAGAAATCCGATGAAACTCTCTAGTCTTTCAAATTTTACCTTCCGGTACTTCACTCAAAATCCGTGAATTGATAGAAATGGAAAGTCAATCAACGTCCACAATCCGAATATTTTTAGCTTTCAAGCATACATGGATATTCGATATATACTGCCATTGAAGGTATGCTTTTGGCTAATTACTTTGTGACCAAAATCATATACATGAAAAATGAAAGTACTGTGCTTGTTTCTTCCCTGCTTTTAGCAATAATTTTTTACAAGTATGGACCCAAGATTTCAATTGAGAATGACTAAAGTATGAATCGAATTTTTTTTAATGAAAATCTCAACTAACACATGCATTTAGTATTAACCAAATAAAAGCAAATGAAACGACACAAAATAATTGTTTATTAATACAACGCAATATAGTTGTCTATCAACATATAACTTGCACACCCTTAAAAACTCAGCCAAAATGGGTAAATGTCCCTTATTGGAAAACTATTTAGCAAAATGCTCATGTTTTAAAACTATCTAGTAAAATGTCCTTGTGTTTAGAACTCGATTTTAACAAAATCGAGTTACAAGTGGAACTCAACATTACTAATGTCGAGTTTTATGCATATTTTGTCTCTTAATTTTTTTTGAAAATTTAAGTGGGACTCGATATTGCTAATGTAGAAAAACACATGGAACTTGATTTTGAGAATATCGAGTTTTAATTTTTTAAAATCAAGTTCCAAAACATGAGCGTTTTGCTAAATTTTTTTCCAATAAGGGGCATTTGCCTATTTTGGGCTAAAAACTCATTTGTTGTGGTTGACTTTCTCATAATTCACAAATCAAATAAATTTTATGTTTATTATCTCACTATATATGTCCAATAATTTCCTAACAAATAGACTAGCTATTGTTACCAAGTAAAAAATAAAGGAAAAAAAAAAAAAAAAACAATGTGAGAAGTCTATTTAGTAAGCCTAAAAATCCCATAGTTCTCTGATAGGCCAAGAATGTATTGACCCCTTGTGATAAATTAACCAATCAATTTAGCCAAGCGAATTAATTAAGTTAATTAACATGCAAAGCACGTGGTAGCATAAGCAAATCACCAATTAACTAAAGTGCAGCAGAAATTAAATTGACACAGTGATTTGTTTACAAATGAGGAAAACCTACATGGCAAAAACCCCACCGGGTGATTTTAAGGTCACCACTCTCGAAAATCTACTATTATCAAAACAAGCGATTACAAGTAAAGGAATCCAGTACCTTATACCAACCTACAATTGAACCCTTACCTCAATACCCAATTGGAATTGTTCTGTAGTGATAATCTCTCATTTTCAATTCACGGCTCCTAGTATGTGACTAACCAATAGATGCACGGATCCCAGTACGCGACTTGATCACCAACTTGAGAAAGATGTTGGCTGCAAAGTTCTTCAGTTCATCACACGATGAAAATTACAAAGCTCATTGGTCACAAAACCCTAAGGTGTACAAACACAACAACTTCTTTAAAAGAAAGATGAACTAAGGCAAATTCTGTCTCCAGTCACAATTTGCATGAACACAACTTTGCTTCACACTTGTGCCACCTTTGACGGCCCTTAAAATAATCCTTATATATGTTTAGGGTTGTTAGAAAAGAAAGCCTAAACACAAACTCACGTATTAGAAGCAAAACAGAACTGAAAATCTGTTCTTCATAAACCTCGACAAATAGGGTATCTATCGAGCTAGCTATTAAGCTTTGGGCTTCAGCAACTTTTTAAACCTCGATAGATGCTAGCTGTCGAGATTTAAAATCCAAAACTTTCTCACTTGTTTCTTGGACAGACTTGCATGGCTTTAACACTTGAACTTGAAACCTTGTTCCTTGAAGCATTAAACACATCCTAGATCTACCTAATTACAAGTAAAGTGTGTTTTGTCAAATGATTAGCCAATACTAGTTTGACATATGTTCCTAACATCAAATCACATATGTCCTAAAAATCTCCCCCTTTGGTAATCCGTGACAAAACCATAACAAACAAATGAACATATGAGAGAAGTCATAAATCACTCAACTCATAGTCACTTGTTGAATACAATAAAATCTATCCTAACACAAACTCTTGAAAAACTTTACAAGAAGAGAGTTTATGGCAAGTAGACTTTAACAACCTGTATTTCTGAAACACTTTAAACAAAACTCATTAAGGCATCTTAGTGTGAAACAAAAATATAAGATTGCATACATCATATAAGAAACATGTGTATAAAGAAAGAAAAGAAACAACACATGGAAAGATAGGTGAATAACATACATCAATATATATAACCAAATATAAGTACAATGTATGTCAAGTGATCACAAGACCAATATACAAAGAAATAATGTATCTAAAATAGAAAGAAAAGAAAAGATACAAGAATCCTCACCACATCCCTCATATACACACTCCCCCTATCACAAAAACTCCTATACTAACCCTCCCACCATGAGTATGATTACTCTCATCTCAAAACTACTCCCCTTTTTTGTCACGAGTGACAAAGGGCACATCTCGTCATCACTGGGTGAGCTAGCACCATCATTCTCATCAACATCCTCACTGCCGAAGCCATCATCACTCTCATCCTCAGACGTCGGTGGAGACAGAGAAGAAGCAGCAGTCCCTGGCAGCCTGTCGTCGTGCGTTATGACCGACATGGGTGTTCACTTGACACAACTCATCACTGAAAGTGTCAAGGCAAGCATCCATGCGTACAAGCTATGCCATGATGGCCTCAAGTGTCACTCCACCCCCAAACAACGAAGGAGCAGAGGTGGATGGAGCGGTAGAAGTTGGAAGAGTTGCCGTCTGTGTCTGAGGCCACCTCGATCTAAGTTGTGCCTCGCTCCGTCGAATGGTAGCAGCGTCTATGGCATCCATCACGGAAAAATGAGGAGAGACGGGAAAGGGGGCAGAAAAATGGCAAAGTATCCACGTGATAGCCGAAGGAAAAATGAGCTTATCACGGGTCGTCGTATCCTTATAAACATCTATGAGGGATAGAATAAAGTGAGAAGGGAAGTCAATAGATATATCCTCTAAGAGGGACAACCAAAATTGAGCACAAAGCTTTGTAATGCAGTTATAGTGAGACAAAGGATGAAGAACGAATGTCAACACCATGTTAAGGAACCTCGGACCTTTTGCAAAGCTTGAGCAAGGGGTGTTTTTACAGTCACCCCCAGAAGAAGGTGTCTTACAAAAGCGAGACGAGAGTTCATCTTTGGACACTGTCCTTAGATGCTCAAAACCAAGGTAGTCAGGATGCGCTACCCTAGGAACGTGTAGTTCCTTGGAGACAATCTCCGAAGTAACTATGATGCGCGTACCTCGAATGCGAAAGAAGAAATGAGGTATTGAAGTATCGATTTCGTGCATATTGGAGTAAAACTCCTATATGATCACGGAGGGACAAGTGATCAAGATGTCATAGAGTGACTCCTAACCCCTACTGTGAATGATAGTGGGTAGGTCAGTGTCTGAAAAGTCCAACAGAACGACGTGGCATTCCGAATGAATGCCTCGTCTACAAAGTTCTCCGAGAAGTCCTTTCGGGCTTCATCATCACATAACCGAATAGAATAAGGTGTAGGGTCAGAGGAAGAAGATGCCCCAGAACGCAGAGGGTTCTGGGACGGAGTAGATTTGCGTTTAAGTGCCATAGAGCAGACTAACGCAAGAGAGAGAGAGAGAGAGAGAGAGAGAGAGAGAGAGAGAGAGAGAGAGAGAGAGACAATCAGAAAAGTACCAACACAATAGTAAATAAGAATGTAAAGAAATGAAGGTACGTATGCATGAAAATGCATGAGCATATGACGTGCAAATTTAAATACAGTGTGGGCTCAGCCTAATCCAAACCTATCAGCAGTCAACAAGACAACATATATAGCACACATCTAAAATGCGTGACAATATAGTTAAAATGCTCATGAAATGCAATGTAGGATGATTTGACATCATTTGAACACAAACCCATCCCAAAAATTTTGCAAAAACCTCAACAAATTTGAAAAAACCCAAACATTTTTCAAAAACCCCAAATTTTAGGTCAAAAGATATGAAATGCGTGATTAAAGGATGAGAAAGAGTCATACCAGAGAGAGAAGCAGATCTAGAGACCGAAAATTGAGTGGGGAAGTGAATTTGAGTGAAAGAGAGAAGTTTGGGAAGTTGAGAGGTTAGATACTGTCGAGAGAGATCGAGGAGAAGTGAACAAAAATCGTGAGGATCGTATATATAGAAATAGCATAAATCTCGACAGATCGAGATATGTCGAGAATTAAAAAGGCGCTTTTTAGCTATCGAAAGCTATCTAGTATCTATTGAGAGGTGTCCATAGCAAAGGAATCTCGATGGATCAAGGAAGCTGTCGAGAATCTATCGAGCAACCAGAAGGTATCTCGATGGATCAAGCAGCTATTGACAAGCTATTGAGAATGTGATAAAAAGCAACTGAAGGGTTTTGATAGATAGCCTAGCTGTTGAGAGGTGTCCAGCAGCTATCGAGATTACTTAAAAACAATTTTTCAAGAAGAGAAAAACACAGATATGAATGCAATCAAGCATGCTATACAACCTGATAGGCCAAAAACGAATTAACCCCTTGTGATGAATTAATTGATTAATTAGCCAAGTTTATTAATTAATCAAATTAACATGCAATTGTACGTTGCAGCATAAACAAATCACCAATTAACTAAAGTATGCAACAGAAAATAAATTGACACGATGATTTGTTTACGAATGGGGAAAACCTACACAGCAAAAACCTCACCGGGTGATTTTAAGCTCATCACTCCCGAGAATCCACTATTATCAAAACAAGCGGTTACAAGTAAAGGAATCCCAATACCTTATACCAACCTACAGTTGAACCCTTACCCCAATACCTAATTGGACTTATTCTGTAGTGACAATCTCTCCTTTTCAATGCACGACTCCCAATACGTGACTAACCAATTGTGCGGATCCCAGTATGCAACTTCAATCACCAACTAGAGAAGGATGATGGCTGCAAAGTTCTTCAGTTCATCCAGACGATGAAGATCATGAAGTTGCTTGCTCACAAAACCCTATGATGTTAAGCATTTGACATTCTACTTTTGCTATGCTGAAGCATACAAATGTCATTTCATGATTGGCCGGCAACAATGATGAGATGATTATTTATGCCTTTCTCTTAGGATTTTCCAGTCCTTCCTGTCAAAAAGAGTGATACGAGTATTAAGTACAAGAGATTACTTAATCTTACTCATCACAAACACGAGCCACAAAGCTCACTTGCTTAGTTGTGCATAAAGATACTCATCTAAGCTACAAAAGATACAAAATTTAGAAAATTTTGTTTCAATGACCATCCAAGGTACACAAGTACCGTGCACAAAACACACATTATTTTTGTATTTTTCTGATTTTTCAATTATTATTATTAATTTTATATGAAAAACAAAATAAACAAAACTGAAAACAAACAAAAACATGTTAGACAAAGCAAAGCATAAAACTAGACTGACTCAAAACTTGAAAGCAAAACACACAAGTAATGCAAACACAAAAACAAGAAGAGAGAAAGAAAAGTGATAGAATCACTTGGAGCCCTTTTCCTTCCACACCTTGGAAGAACCTTTCCTTTGAGTGAACCCTTGAACCAGCGGTGAGGGGGAAGAATTGAAACCATTCAAGTTCGAAAGGAACATGAGGGCTTTGAAAAGATCTCCAAGAGGAGCAAAAGAGGATGGAAACTGATTCTGGTCTCCCGACGCGATCATGCTGTTGCTCTTTTGAGTGGCTAACCACTTATAGCAATTAGGTCGAGTATGACTAGCTGCTCCACAGTGATGACAGAGATGCTGCTTCTTCTGTTTAGGCTTTTGAGAGTTAGCCTTCTTAGCCCTAGGGTTTTTAATCTCTTTCTTATCAAGCTTAGAGGGTGCTCCTAAGATAGATTTACCCTTGTCTATGTTCTCACTAGCTAATTCATTTTTAACAACATTGTTCTCAGTTTTAATATTATTAACAGGAGGAAAAAAAACAGTAGCACTAGTAGAAGCAATACTAGGAAAAGAGAAATCATATCCTAAACCGGTTTGATCGGAAGCAGATTTCTGAAGACTGAGCATCTCATCGAGCTTAGCACTTGAAGTTCTTTCCAACTAAGCACTGACTTGGAACAATTCTGCCTTAAGCTTCTTGGTCTTCTTAGCCAAGAACTTATTCTCAAACCTCAGTGCTCCAATAGTCTGATTTGCTTCATCAAACTTTGTAGAGATTTCTTCTCGCTCAAGCTCCACATCACTAAGCTTCTTGGTGACCAACCTACACATCTTCTCATACTTTTCTGAGACCTTGTATAACTTTGCATAGGCTATGTGGATGTCATCTTGTTCATCCATCTTCTCAAAGTTAGACTCCACCAATTCCTTTTCTTCATCCACATCTTCAACAATCCCGTCAGTAGGATTGACAGTGGCCGTAAAGGCATTTAGGATTCCATCATCCTCATTATCAGAATCGTCCTCAGGCTCAATGTCACTCAACGTAGTAGTAAGTGTCTTGCTCTTCCCAATGGTCTTGAGATACGTAGGGCACTCTTGTTTCATATGTCCAAAGTCTTGACACCCAAAGCACTTTGGTCCTGAGGGAATAGTGTACTGACCGCCATCCTTAGCATCCTTCTTCCCTTTGTCTTGGCTCTTGAACTGTGAGGAGCTAGATTGCCTACGGTCCTTGTCGAAGCCCTTCAATGCCACACTCTTGCTCTTGCTCGATTTCCCAATCCTTGTCAAACCCAACTCATAGGTCTACAGATTTCCAACCAACTTTGTCAAAGGAATTTTGTCAATATCCTTTGATTCCTCAATCGCGGCGATCTTGACATGGAATCTCTCAAGTAGAGATCCGAGCACCTTTCTCACAATCTTGGGTTCAAGAATGGTTTCCCCAAGATTGAAAGCTGAGTTCACTATGTCCTTAAGCTTGGCATAGAACTCATCAGACGACTCATCCTCCACCATCTTAATCTCTTCAAAGCTAGTAGTAAGCATTTGAAGCTTCAAGTCCTTAATAGCCTTTGTTCCCTCATAGGTTGTCTGGAGAATGGTTCATGCTTAGTTCGTAGTTTCAGTGGAGGATATCTTCTTGAATTCCTCATTTATGACCGCACTGAATAAGGCATTCAATGCCCTGTTGTTAAAGTTTGCCACCTTGATCTTAGCATCATCCCAATCTACCGGTGCTTCTGTAGGCTTAGTCCAACCTATCTCCACAGCTTACCACACTTTCTCATCTAAAGACTGCAAGAAAGCTCTCATGCGTACTTTCCAGTATGCATAGTTAGTGCCATCAAATAGAGGAGGTATAATAAGAGACTGTCCTCTATCCATGACAAACAAGGGTCAATGGATCGCACAGCAAAGATTAACCCTAATCAGAGTGTGCCTGCTCTGATACCACTTGATAGGCCAAAAACAAATTGACCCTTTGTGATGAATTAATTGATTAATTAGCCAAATTTATTAATTAATCAAATTAACATGCAATTATACGTGGCAGCACAAACAAATCACCAATTAACTAAAGTATGTAGCGAAAAATAAATTGACACGGTGATTTGTTTACGAATGGGGAAAACCTACACGGCAAAAACCCTACCGAGTGATATTAAGGTCACCACTCCCGAAAATCCACTATTATCAAAACAAGCGGTTACAAGTAAAGGAATCCCAATACCTTATACCAACCTACAGTTGAACCCTTATCCCAATACCCAATTGGACTTGTTCTATAGTGACAATCTCTCATTTTCAATGCACGGCTCCCAATATGTGACTAGCCAATTACGCGGATCCTAGTACGCGACTTCAATCACCAACTAGAGAAGGATGTTGGCTACAAAGTTCTTCAGTTCATCCAGACAATAATGAACATGAAGTTGCTTGCTCACAAAACCCTATGGTGTACAAACACAACAGCTTCTTTAAGAACTAGAGCAAAACTAGGTTTCCGGTCACACTATGGAATTGTGCTCTTGTGCAACTTGCGTCACCTTTAATAGCCCTTAAAATAATACTTATATATGTTTAGGGTTGTGAGGAAAGAAAGCCCAAACATACATTCATGAATTGGATGAAAAACAGTCCTGAAAAAATGAACTTCATAATCTGTCGAGCCTTGGGCTGAAACTGCTCTCTTTAAATCTCGATAGATGCTAGCTGTCGAGCTTTAATGAGTAGCACTTTCACACTTGATTCTTGGACAGACTTGCATGGCTTTAACACTTGAACTTGAAACCTTATTTCTTGAAGCATTAAACTCATCCTAGATCTACCCAATTAAAAGTAAAGTAAAGTGTGTTTTGTCAAAGGATTAGCCAATTACATAAAATAGTGACATATGTTCCTAACATGTGAAACACATACGTCCTAACACAACCAAAGATCCAAACAACATTTTAAGCTCTTAGAATCATCTCTCAACAAGAAAAATGTTAAGCACATAGATCCAAAACACACACACACACACTAAACACGTCTAACCAATTTTATATTTCAAAAACAAGTTATGACAGTTTAGTAAGCATACATTTACACAAGTATTCCTTGTGATGGCCAAATCACATTGTACCTGCACATGTATCAAAAGTAGCAAAGAATTTTGCGTGTTGTGTGTGAAAAACATCGCAAGATTGCATAAGTATCTACATGTTATGACGATTTGAGATATCAGAAAATCACTTTAACTCACACATAATCATAACTGTTTGATGGAGACTATCACCTTTGAGGTACATCCTATAACTCCCACATCTCCTAGAATACACGCTTGCAATCATATGTAAAGCATTTTGATTCTTTTTTGTAATACCTGGGAAAAAAAAAAGGATTTAAAAGGAGGGGTATTTAAGTAAATTTGTTTATGGGGTCAATTTTATAATTAATATTACTAAGGGGTTTTTTTTATAATAAAAAAAAATAAGGTCGAAACCCTAGCAATATATAGTCTAATTTAAGTCCGCGTATAATGGCAGATATTTTGAGAGAGGAGACTACCCAAAATACTCAAGTAGAAAAGGTTTGACTGCACAATTGAGGTAAGAGCCAAGAATCTCTTTCTTGTCAAATCTAAGTTGTATTTGGAATTTGAGTATATTTTATGTTGGTATTTTTTTGGCCATAAGCGAAATTATCAAAAAAAATTCCTATGGGTTTCACGACGTTAGTGTAAATAGAGAAGGGTTGGAATTGGTGATAAAATCCCTATTTTCACTGTACGTCTTTCTCTATAATACCTTTTATTTTGGTGCTTTGTTGATCATGGAGTTGCTTTGGGCGCATATTTACTCTTTTGTGAATATTTATTATAAGAAACAGTGACTATTGGTTTGACCACCGTTAGTCCAATAGCCTATTAGACTTTAGAGTCTATGAAGATAAGAGACAGAGGCTTTTTGTTAGAGATTGTGCTCAGCTTTGCAGAGTATTCAGTCCTTATGAATGCTTTAACTTTTTAGCCTAAATAATCGTTTAAGGAAAAAAAAAAAAAAGATCAAAAATCGAGAGAGGCATTGAATGAACAAAAATTTTGTTTTTCGGGGAGAATTATCTGATTTTTTTTTTTTTTTTTTTGAAAGGGGATAAAAAGTTTCCTTCACTTGTTGGTCTAGGTTGATGGTAATTATACACCCCATGCCACTTATTCTTGGGATAATGTGATTTCATATCATCTTTTGATATCTCATGGAAACTTTTCACTAGCAAATTTAGTTAGCATTGCTCACTTACTTATTGGACCGGTCCTCTTTCTTCCCTCTCTCTCCTTTGTGAGGAGAGTCTTATATTACATAGTGCTTGGGATTTTTGCGTGAAACAAATTTAAACAGAGTTAATACAAATGATATTTCGTGTTGTAGAATGTGGAATATAGACATAGAGAAACTGTAAGAGAGTAAATAGTGAGAAATTATTGGATACTTAAGAAGTTTCTCTTCTGGCCAAGTACCTTGCAAGTTATTCTTATTGTTTGATTATTGAGTAAATGGTGCTTTAAAATTGTTAGGTGATATCTAAGGATTTTAGAGAAAGTGTTAGGGAGAAGTTCTTTGTGGTGAGCTAGCTGAGGTAAGTAACCTTATCCTAATTGGTTTTATCTTTGCCTATTTTAACTACTGAAAATTGTTTACAGTTGTTACAATTTTGTCTTTATTGTATTATTGACTTCAAGTAAATAATTATCACAAATATGTCTGATTACTGAATATATGATGTATTTTATTTAATTGTTTTTAGATATCTTGATTCAAAGTAAAGAATAAAGAATTTTCACAAATATATATGATAACCGAATATATATGATGTATCTTATTTAATTGTTTTTAGCTATACTGATTCAAAGTAAAGAATAAGGAATTTTCACAAATAAAGAATATGTATATATGTATGTATTTGAATAAGATATATTTTTGGTAGAAACTATGATTTCTTATATATGATTATGGATAATCTAACTATGAATTTACTCTGATACCCAGCCAATGGGGGTTATTCATTGGTACTCTGATACCCAAACCAATGGGGGTTATTCATTGGTACTCTGATACCCAACCAATGGGGGTTATTTATTGGTAATCTGATGCCCAGTCACTGGGATATAGCGTGACCATAGTCATTGTTAAGAATACAAATTACGTTTGAATATTTGAACTATTTTGAGTCATTAAAACTGCTTATGTTTTTTTTGGAACCTATTGTAAGTTATAGCTTTGATATATGGAAAACTGACTACTTTCTAAACCATCTATGATATATTTGTAAGATTAAAGTATGTGATCTATTTGCAACTTATTATTTTAAGACAATGAAACTTCTTTAGTTATTTTTGAAAACTCATATTACATCTTATGTGTTTTTGGAACCTATTGTAAGTTATAGCTTTTGATATATGGAAAACTAACCTTTTTCTAAACCATCTATGATATATTTGTAAGATTAAATTATGTGATTTATGTGCAACTTATTATTTTAAGACTACTAAAGTTTTGCAGTATTTTGGAAACACATAGTATATTATAACTTTGAAGACACATATTACATCTTATACTTTACAGATCTATTGCTTGATAGACTTATTAGGATTTTGGTTACTTATTGAGTTGTCAACTCACCCCTTTTTCCCCTCCAGTTTCAGATTGTGAAGAATAGCAAGTTTTGGGAGTTTTGATGTTGTATTGTGAGCAAGAAAAGAAGCTTAGTGATTTTGGGATTGGATGGTCTTCTAATAGTTTTATATTTATTGGCCAATTGGCATTATGTACATGAGGTTTGGATTTTGTTCCTATTAAATTATTGGAGATCTATTCATAAAGAAATTGTTGAGGTATTTTGGATTTACTTGATTTAATTTTTGATGATAAATTTTAGTTGCTAAGAAGGCCTTGCACACTTGTAGGGTGCTTACTTTATAAGCGTGCGGCGGTTGTCACGTGCTTATCTTTATAGTTGGGTTCGGGGCGTGACATTTTTGCTTTTATTTTACTTTGCATATTTTTTCTTTTAAACAAATCATGCATGGGCATATAAGAGATAGAAAAGAAATACACAATGATGTTAAGCATTTGACATTCCACTTTTGCTATGCCGAAGCATACAAATGTTATTTCATGATTGGCGGGCAACAGTGGTGAGATAGTTATTTATGCCTTACTCATCACAAAGAGTGATATGAGTGTTAAGCACAAGAGATTACTTAACCTTACTCATCACAAACATGAGCCACAAAGCTCACTTGCTTAGTTGTGCATAGAGATGCTCATCTAAACTACAAAAGATACAAAGTTTAGAAAACTTTGTTTCAATGGCCATTCAAGGTACACAAGTACCAATGTACACAAACATACACTGTTTTTGTATTTTTCTAATTTTTCAATTTTTTTTTTTAAATTTTTATATGAAAAAAAAATAAAACAAAACTGAAAAGTAAACAAACAAAAACATGTTAAACAAAGCAATGCATAAAACTAGATGCAGATGCATGAGGAAGGAGGAGAAGAGGAGATCAATCCATGGAGATAACACCAATGTTTTGGCAAATGAATTCAAACCGTTTGCTATCAAGAGGTTTGGTGAACAAGTCAGCCTTCTGATCATCAGTGTGAATGAATTCAAGAGTGAGCGTACCATCTTCGACAAGCTCCCGAATAAAGTGATGTCAAATCTCTATGTGTTTGGTTCGAGAATGTTGAACCAAGTTCTTAGAGAGGTTGATGGCACTAGTATTGTCATAGTAGATAGTGAGATATTCTTGATAGATACTATAATCATGGAGAAGTTTTTGCATCTATAGAAGTTGGGTGCAACAGCTACCAACAGTGATGTACTCAGCCTCTACAGTGAATAAAGAGATGGAATTCTGTTTTTTGCTCATCCAGGAGACAAGATTATTACCCACATAGAAACAACCCCCCGATGTACTCTTTCTATCATCAGTATTCTCAGTCCAGTCAGCGTCAGAATACCCAGCTAAGACATCATTTGTGTCCTTGCTATACCACACACCGAAGTCGGCAGTGGTTTTGACATACTTTATGATTCTTTTCAACGCAATCATATGAGACTCTTTGGGATTAGCCTGATATCTAGCATACACTCCCACACTGTAACTAATGTCAGGTATACTAACAGTAAGGTAAAGAAGACTACCTATCATGCTTCTATAAAGAGATGAATCTACACTTTTACCTAACAAGTCAACAGTGAGTTTAACATTTGGGCTCATAGGGGTTCTAATAGAACTAGCAGATTCCAAACCAAACTTTTTCACAAGATTTCTTGCATATTTAGATTGAGATAGGAATATACTTGAATCTTGTTGACGAATCTGCAAGCTAAGGAAGTGAGTCAACTTTCCAATCATGCTTATCTCGAACTCGCCTTGCATGATTTTTTAGAAACTATGAGCAAGTTCATCCTTAGTCGACCCCAGGGTGATATCATCAACATAGGCTTAAGCAACTATCAACTCACTGTCTTCCCTTTTAATGAAGAGAGTTTGATCAGCTTTTCCTCTTGTGAACCTATGTGACACCAAATATTGTGTGAACCGATCATACCAAGCTCTAGGGGCTTGCTTTAAACCATAAAGTTCCTTCTTGAGGTATAACACATGATCCAAAAAGTGTGGATCAATGAATCCTTTTGGTTGAGCCACATAGACATCTTCTTTAAGGAACCCATTCAAGAAAGCAGTCTTTATGTCCATTTGGTATAGCTTGAACTTCAAGTGACATGCTAGGGCTAGGAGAATTCTGATGGACTCCATACGGGCTACTGGGGCAAATGTCTCATCATAGTCTACTCCTTCCATCTGAGAATATCCTTGACCTACAAGACAAGCCTTGTTGTGGATCACATTACCCTCCTCATTAGTCTTATTGTGTAATATCCACTTTGTGTTGATAATGTGCTCACCCTCCGGTCTAGGTACAAGAGTCCAGACATCATTCCTTTGAAACTGAAGCAGTTCATCATGCATAGCTTCAACCCAGCTTTCATCCTGAAGAGCTTCCTCAACTTTAGTGGGTTCAACCTATGACAAGTAACAAGAATAATCAAAGATTTGGCCATGAAAATTTCAAACTAGTGGTGAAAGTGTCCAAACTTGAAGCCATTGTGGGGCTCCCAAAATTTGGAAAGGTGGAGAAGACCATTTGTGGCACTTGTCAAATGGGAAAACAAACAAAAGAAAATCATCAAAAGGTGAATGTGATTCTACATCACGTTGCTTAGAACATCTCCATGTTGATTTAATGGGGCCCACAATAACAGAAATCTTAGGAGGAAAACGGTATATTATGGTCATTGTCAATGATTTCTTAAGATACACCTGGGTGGAATTTCTTAAAGAGAAATCGGAAGCATGTGAGAAGATGGAGAATCTTTGAAAGAGGCTTCAAAACAAGAAAGTTGTACCAATTGTCAAGATAAGAAGTGACCATGGCAAGGAGTTTGAGAATGCAAGATTTGAATCTTTTTGTGAGAAGAATGGGATCAAGAAAGAGTTTTCAGCTCCTAAAACTCCTCAACAAACTGGGGTGGTTGAAAGGAAGAATCGGGTGATTCAAGAAATGGCAAGAGTTATGCTACTCAACAAGTAAATTCCTCAAAAAGTTTGGGGAGAAGCCGTGAACACCTCATGTCACATTGGCAATAGAATATTCTTCCAAGCGGGAACAAAGAAGACTGCATATGAAATTTGGAATGGGAAGAAGCCAAAAGTGAAATACTTCCGAGTCTTTGGGAGTAAGTGTTACATTCTAAATAATCGGGAGAACCTTGGAAAATTTGATGCAAAAAGTGATGAAGGTGAAGGTATCTTTCTCGGGTACTCAACAACAAGCCGAGCATATAGAGTCTTCAACAAGAGAACAAAAACGGTGATGGAGTACTTTGGTTTTAAAATGCTTGGATATTTTGTGTTATGGATACTTGGATGTTTTAGCTATTTAAACTATACTTTATTATGTAACTTTGCTTATGTAGCTTAGTACTTTTAGTTAATGTTTTGCATTTTCTTTAGTGCTCTTGTGCCCTTGTTGGATCTTGTATCCTTGATGCAATTGCTTTAGTGTTCTTGCATCGGTTGAGTGTTGGACATGCAAATGATACTTTGCATTGAGCTTATTTTCTTGCATGTTCGAATGTTCATTCACCGTGTGAATGTTCATTGTAGTCACTATTTATAATGATTGTTCTTGTATGATTAAGTTATACTTCATTGTTATATTCATACTTGCTTGATCGTATTGTGCTTGCTCCATATGCATATTAAGTTTTCTGCTTACAATGAATTTAATGAGTGCATTTTGTGATATTGTTTTCAGGAGACTTGTTCGTATGGTTCAAGAGCATCACAGATCTAGAAGTAGGTGTGAGTGAGTTTTGGCGATTGTTCCCAACTCGCATTTTTAAGTCTAGAGTCTGTTTCAAAGTTTTGTCACGAAATAGCTAAAGGGGGAGATTGTAATGTTGAATTTATTCAACTATGTGTTGGCTTTATTCCTTGCCAAATTTGTTTGTAATTCTGCATTTAGAAATCCTATATTTAGGTGGGAATAATATAAGGGTTGTGTGTGAAAGAGTGTGAAGAATTGATTAAGTGTGTGTAATCAAAAGGTAACTCGCGACTAACTCGTGAGTGGTGACTCACTAGAATGTGTCACACGTGTAGAGCATGCAGGAAGTTGAAGGGTCAGGATAGCTGGATCACTACAGGACAAAAATTATAGACTGACCTTTCTGTGAACTGGCGACTAGAACTCGCGACTCGTCCCAGTCGTGAGTGACTCGCCAATGCACCTTGTTTTGCTAAAAAATGACTTTTCACCTTCCTTTTCATACCCTACTATAAATACCCTTATACCCACGAAATGTAGAGAGCTTCCAGAGAATTTTGAGAGAGAAATCCCAGAGAATAACAAGATTGATTCATCTACAATCTTATACATTTGATTCTCCAAATTCCTCTACTCTCACCCTTTCCATTGTCATACCCATGAAAGGATCTTAAGCCAAATCCTTACCTCACCACATTCAGAGCAGTGATAAGGTTCTTGGTGTTTGGGAAGCAGTTCAAGAGAGAACCAATTCATTTTGGTTGATGAAATGGGCTAATTGCGAGATCCGGTAAGTTAGAGAAGACAAGGTTAGGCATAACCTTGTTGGAGCAAGAAGCTTGGAGGGCTTAGGAGCATCGGGTAGATTAGGCTTAGAGGGTCTATTGCTATTCATGTATCTCAACTGATTTTCTAGTGGAACATTTTACCGTTTGGAAAGCGGTGGAGAGGTTTTTAGCCGAGTTCTTTGACTTCCTCTTCGATAACACGTGCCGGTGTTATCTTGCGTTTGCTTCTCTCTATGCCTCACTCTTTGCTTTTAATTACTGCTGTATTGTGATTAAATTATGGCTTAGAGTAGTTTGCATATTTGGGTATAGCTTATATTTATTATTTCGCATATACATTATTTGAATATAAGCTTGTTTTGGAATATTTGAATTTGGGGGTTTGAACATTCACAAGTGTTTTATACACTAAGTGAGTTTTCACAAACATATCAAGTGATATCATTAAAGACATGAAGGTTGATCTAGGAAACAAGTAAAGAAAAGCTATTTCATTAAAGCTCGACACAAGCTCGATAGATGCTGCTATTGAAGAGTAATGGAGATGCTTGACACAAGTTCGATCTATCGAGATCTATGATTTCAGAAATCTTAGATTTGAAATTTGGCCCATGATGACTTGAATGATTAGGGTTTCTCTTCTTACAACCCTAGTCATATATAAAGCTTGTTTAAAAAGTCATCAAGTACAAAAACAAAAACTTAGAACTCATATACTCTATGAGAAGCTATTGCGTTTGCGCGCCTTAGGGTTTTGTAACCAAATACTTCCTGATCTTCATCATTTATGAAGTGAAGAACTTTGCAGTCGACAACAATTAATCAAGTTGCTGGAGTTAGTCACATACTGGAATCCGTGCAAAGGAGTTGGTCACAGATTGGAGATTTGTGCAACAAAGGAAAGAAGGTTGCTACAAGATCAAGTCCAATTGGGTATTGAAGCAAAAGTTCAACTGTAGGTTGGTATTTTGGGATAGGCCAGAGTAGTGGTAAGATTCCTCATACTTGTAACCGTTTGATTATTGATTTATGGATTCTTGGGAGTGGTGACCTTAAATTGACCTGGTGGGGTCTTTGCCTTGCGAGAGGTTTTCCCCATTTATTAACAAATCACCATGTTAATTTATTTTTCGCTGCATATTAGTTATTTTGTGATTTGTTAGTGCCTCCACGATTTGCATGTAATTTGAACTAATTAATCAATTTAATAATTGAATTAATTAACTAGGGTCAATCTATTTTAACCCAACAGTATGTACAAAGTAAACCTATAATTAAAAAGGAGCTAACAAACAACTACGAACTACCAATTTTTATTATAATTATTAAGGGACGTAGACAACTCGGTACAGCCATGTAAATTAGGTACCGAGATAATGTAGACTTGATGGTTTGTGGTCCAACTCGCCTACCATACTTCAATGCAATTAATGAATACCCAAAAAAGTAAAGAAACATGAGAGGAAGGTGCCAAAACAAACTATATATATAAAGAAAAGAAAGGTGTGACTCTCAAACCCGCCTTAGAAATCAAATCACGTATTTTTTGCTTGAGATCATCATCATTTACTCTTTCGTCTCTAATTTCTTCTCTCATGGAGTTGGAACGTATACTTCCATTTTTTGAGAACAAGACTATTTTAGTCACTGGTGCCACAGGCTTTCTAGCAAAAGGTTCTCTCTCTCTCCCTGAAAAAGCATATATTAATGTTTGTGTAAATCTATAATTATAAACGACCCGTGCACCACCTCCCTGTATTTCTTGTTAACGATTTTGTGCCTGCATGTATTAAAGGATGTTGGTGTTAATGATAAGTGATAACTTTGATTGTATAAATTGACACAGTTTTTGTGGAGAAAATACTCAGGGCTCAACCAAATGTGAAAAAACTCTATCTTCTTTTGAGAACTTCAGACAACAAGTCTGCTACACAACGTTTTCGGAATGAGGTACCCATTTGGTTCTTTTTAATTTTATACGCAATAAAATGAATGCGCAGAACTATTGGTTTTTAGTTTTTACATGTAAAACACACGATTTCCTTTAGACTAAACTATAAATTACACTTTTAAGTTTAGGAAAATTTTTATTTTGGTCTCTAATGTTTAAAAACTAAAATGAGAACTAAATCAAAACTTTTAAACATCAAGAATAAAATAAAAAATGACCCTAAATTTAATTGGTTAATTTATATTTTAGTCTTTCTTTTAATTTGAGAATTATTTAATTTCCTAGGATTTAATTACATTATAATATTATACACACTAAATAGGTTTAAATACTTTTTTTTTGTAGTGTTTATTACACACAAATATTTTACATAGTTTTACACACACCCCAAAAACAACTAAAATCATGACTTAAAGTCATAATTTCAGCTAATTTTTAGACTATATAAAATAGTTTGTGCGCAATAAGTTAACCATTTTTTTTAATGTACTTTTGTACTATTCTAAGAGCCTTGCGTTTAATCAATCATATCTATTCGTTTATTTGTAGATACTAGGAAAGGACCTATTTATGGTACTAAGAAACAGCTTGGGTGCAAATCTAGAATCATTTATCTCTGAAAGGGTTACTCCTATCTCTGGTGACGTTTGTGACGAGAATTTAGGAATCAAAGATTGTACATTGAGAGAAGAGATGTGGAAAGAAATAGACATCGTCTTAAATTCTGCTGCTACAACGAACTTTGATGAAAGGTAACAATGAACAATGTGTGAGTAATCAAAAGAGTCATACAATAAAATATAAATCTTCTTTACTTTTTCTATTCCTTTCTTTCCTCTTTTAGATATGATGTTGCATTGGGCATCAACGCATATGGAGCTTTGCATGTTTTGAGCTTTGCGCAGAATTGTGTTAAATTGAAGGTGCTTCTCCATGTATCAACCGGTCAGTGTAGACTTGAACTCTGCCCTTATACACTAATTAGCTATTTTGAACGTCAAGTAATGATTGCTAGTGCAAAAAGAATTATCTTTTTTTTTTTTCATCTCCAATGCAAAATTATCCGTCATTGGAATATATAGTAAAACATGAGCTCTCATCAATGAACTATTGTTGTTGTTTCATAGCTTATGTGTGCGTCGAGAAGGGAGGGAACATACTAGAGAGCCCATTTTACATGGGAGACACGCTAAAAGGAACCTCAAAATTAGATATCAATGCCGAAAAAGAACTTGTGAAGGAATACCTGGATAGATTACAAGTACAAGGCGCCACGAATGAAGCAATCATATCCACCATGAAGGATTTTGGCATTGAAAGGTTTTTAAGAATCTAATATAATATGACCTGATCAGCACTGCCTTTTTCTTGAATCTAACAAAGTTATGTTTCCTGACTATAACATTAAAAGTTACGTTTATCATGAAGGAAACTTTTAGGTCTCATAGGTGTACGTAGTCTGGTCTTTGGGTGATGTAAAGAAGAATTTACAAAACATTAGGGGTCTGTTTGCAATCCACTTATTTTGCTGAAACTGAAAACTTTTTACTGAAAGTATTGTAGATAAAAGTAAAAGTTAACTGAAATAGTATAGTGAGACCCATGAATAGTACCAAAAAGTACAGTGGTGCTCATAAATAGTAGCAAAATTAATCTGAATAGTAAAATAAGCTGGCTTTTCAATTTTTGCCAAACACACACTAAATCCATTCAAGCTTTGAAATGTTGAAGGAATTTACTAACCATTAGAATCCAGTTAATCCATCAGGTTTTGTCATTGATCAAGTTAAAAAAACCTAGCTATAGGAGATGTTTTTAACACCTTTGTAGAGATAATTAATTAGAAAGATGGTAGAAATTAAATAAAGAGATATTAATTGTGGACCTAGATAAAAACCAATAAGAGGTTAGTCACATCAACATTTTGTAAAAATGTTATAAAATAGTTTGTGACTGTAATATTACTCGATAAGAATAATGTTAGAGATACAAACTATTTTACAAAAAATTTTACAAATTGCTGATGTGATGAGTGATTATTGATAAATGAAAAAGTGATATTAATTGTGAACCTAGATGAAAACCAATAAGAGGTTGGCCACATCAACATGTTGTAAAAATGTTGTAAAATAGTTTGTAGTTATAACATTACTTGGTAAGAATAATGCGAGAGATACAAATTATTTTACAAAATATTTTACAAACTACTGATATGGTGAGTGATTATTGATAAATGAAAAAGTGATATTCATTGTAGCCTTAGATGAAAACCAATAAGAGGTTGGCTACATCAACATTTTGTAAAAGTATTGTAAAATAGTTTGTGGCTATAACATTACTCTAAGGGTAGAATAATATTTAAGGTACTGTATCTAAGTTCTACCCTTACTCAAATTTTGTGAATAATAATGAAGCCATTCTCTAGCAAATTAATTATTTGATCCCTCTTTTTAATTATATTTCTTTCTTTTTATTAACTGCTAGGGCAAAACTATATGGATGGTCAAACACCTACACATATACGAAGGCAATGGGAGAAATGCTTTTAGGAAAATTTAATCAAAATCTTCCCCTAGTCATCATACGACCCACCATGGTAACCAGTACTTACAAAGAACCATTTTCAGGTTGGATTGAAGGCACAAGGTAATCATAGTTTGTCATGAAATTATAGAAGCTCAGAATTTTGGGTAATCGAGGTTCAAGAAAATAACATTAACTTGATTTTTTTGTCTTTTTTCTTTTCGTGAGTGATTCATGTTTTGTTACACTTAATTTTCTTGTTACAGAACCATTGATGGAGTAATTTCTGCCTACGCTAAAGGAAATTTGGAATGCTTTACAGCCCATCCTAAGTCAATCTTAGATATAGTGAGTTAAACTCATTCTTCATTCTTTATGCAAGCACATGTAGACACATCTATTGCTCTTGCTTCTATGGTTGTGTTTGTACATATTTACTCTTTTCAATAGGTATATATTCAGTATGAAAATTTGAAAATCATGCAGATACCAGCAGACATGGTAGTAAATTCTATGATTGTGGCCATGGTGGCTCATGCAAATAAGTCTTCTCAGATCATCTTCCATGTTGGATCTTCATTGAGAAATCCAATGAAATTATATACTCTTAAAGAATTCCTCTTCCAGTACTTCACTAGAAATCCGTGGATTGGTAAAAATGGGAAATCAATCAAAGTCGGGAAGGCGACAGTGTTTAGCAGTATGGCTCGATTTCATGCATATATGGCTATTCGATATAAACTGCCGTTGAAGGTTTGTTTTTTACTTAGGCTGCGTTTGTTTCTGTGTAAAATATTTTCTGGGTATAAAATAATTTCAGGTGAAAATATTTTCAGGAGAGGAAAATATTTTCAAGTGTTTGGTTGCATTTCAAAAAATGCTTTGGAAAATATTTTCTAGTGTTTGGTTATGTTCCTGAAAATGCTCTAGAAAACCCATTTTTATCATGTTTCTCACGTTTTCTTAGGATCCAAACATATATTCTTACAGAGAATCAAAATATATAAACAATCAAAGAAACAAAAATCAAAACAAAAAAATCAGAAAAGCAACGATGCGTGAGAGGGGGACTTAAGTGACAGAGAGAGAGATCAGCAGCGGCCAGTGGGGGCTTTGAGAAATGGGTTTGCAGAATGGGTTCGTCGGAGTGGTGGGTTTGAGGAATGGGTTCGTCGGAGTGGGTTTGAGGAATGGGTTTTCTGGGTTTTTGGGTTTCGGGTTGAGTTTGAACAAGAAAAAGTGGAGGGGACGACGAAGCTGGAGGGGACGACTCGCTGGTGCTTTGGGCATTGCTCAACGAACGAGCTCGGTCTTGGGTGGGTTGAGGACGAGATCGGTTTTGGGTGGATCGGTCTTGGGTGGTGACGATCTAGATGGCGGTGTCGATGAGCTTCCAACGGCGACTATGGGTGCGATCTCACTGGTGTTGGGTGTGACTCGCCGGTGCTTCTGGTGGATTGGTCTTGCTCTTTCTCTCTCTCTCTCTATCTCTCTCTTTGCACTTCTGAGACCCGGAAATGGTTTGTAGTGAAAATAAAAGTGTAAACCAATTTCCGGGTCAAAGCCATATTTTACACGGTCAACTAAAATGCTTTTCTGGAAAATTTTATTTTCCATGCGCAACCAAGCATGCAGTGAGGTGTAAAACCATTTCAGGAAATGGTTTTACACCAAAACAAACGCATCCTTAGTAACCAAGATTATATACATGAAAAATAAAAGTGTAAGGCATTTTAATTTGGTTCCCATATTTAGTAATAGTTTCTCATTTTTAAATTCATGGGGAAAAAAGTGTAAAACACTAAGAAAGATGCCTATATTTTTATAGGCACAGAAATGAATTCTTTCCACTCTGCTTGGAAATTTGAAAGGAGAGGAGAGGATGAGAGAAGATAAGAAAGACAGGTGGTGGAGCGGAGGGGAGTGAAAAGGGGGAGTAGATATTTTTCCCCTTACTTGGATGTTTTAAAAATTAAAAGAGAGGAGAGGAGATTCAATGTTGTTGATCCTCTAATCATGTTGTAGAGTTGGAAGGAAAGGAAAGGAAAATGCATAAAGAAATTAGTAATTATATCATTCATTTATTTAACTATATACTTAAGGAAATATTAAGGACAAAATAGGAAGTATATAAAATTAATTAAACTTGAATCCCTTCCCCTTCAAATTCTCACAAATTGAAGGGATTAAAAAAGGGTTTGAGAACCCCTCCAAATCCTCTCAAATCATTTCTCCATTCCCCAATAGTCACCTCTTGTCTCTCCCAATCCAAACTTAGTGTACATCTTTATCACTTTTTTTTAGATTTAATAGAAAAATTGAGAACATTATACTGTGCAAAATATCATTTTTGATTAATGGGGCTTGCCATGGTAACTTGGAACGTCAAGGAAAATATGTGTTGTGTGTGCAAGCACGCATGAACGCATATATATATATATATATATATATATATATATATATATATATATATATATGTATGTATATATAATTTTTAATTTTCACAAGAGAAATGTGGTCAAGCCTTGTTTCTTGTATATATAAAATTGAAGTTGTTTGGCATTTGGTTGACCTTGTAATATAGCTTTAAATGGTGGGGTTTGGATACACGTTGCGTTTAGTTTCCTGCGTTTTCCCTTTTTTTTTTCTTTTTTTTTTTTGGCACGCATTTTCCCCAACAAGCGGCTACTGTTCATGCATTGTTCATGAACAGTATCCGCAACTTTTGACCAAGTCTTCCGTGAACAGTGCACCCGTGCACTGTTCACGGACCCACAAATTTCATTTTTCAATAACTTTTTCATTAAAAATAAGTCCAACGGCATTATTCACACATTTAAAAATTATTTTGCTACAATGTTTTCAATTCTCAATTTTCAGTTTTAGCAAAGAAGTTCTATCCAAACGAACTTGATGTCTCACAATTTTACACATTATTCTACTCTATATTTTTAATCAAATTTAAATTCTATTCTAAATTCGAACCCTCAATTAAAATCTTCTATATTGTATTTTCTTTAAAAATTAAAATATATAATTTTATATATAAATACAATCATAATAAATGTTGTAGGGACTGGGTTCGTGCACTTCTTTTCGGGCGAGAAGCGAATTCGAGCCCAACTAGCCCAATACAATAAATTTGTAGAGAGTAGGTTCAAGAACTAGGTTTTAGCGAGGATTGCAACGATCGGACATGGTCATGAATGGGTTGAATAACAAATACACAGGCTAAAACGGGAAACTCCGTCCTCGGGCCTCTTGTCCGAGGAGCTTAATGTTCTTGTTATTTTTGTTACGCTAGGTTACAATGGTCCTAGAGATGATACATAATGCTACTCGCCTCTCTCTCTCTTTTTTCCCCGATCCCCATTTCATGGAGGAATTCTTACATTATATAGCCCTTCTCAGTTGATCCTGACCTTCCATCTATTGATCAGGCAGGTTACTACTTGAGTGCTTATCCCATCAGCCGCCTTCCCCCACCCTCTGTTAGTTGCAGCAGCTGAAGCCACACTGTTCAGGGGTCCTTTCCCCATTAATGCAGCCAGAACGTTAGTTGGCGTATTCAATGTGGAGGTGACAGCTTCTCCTTGAGCCGCTCCTACACGGTACCTCCGTGCGCGTCCTACTGTACTCGCCCTTTCTTCTGGGGGCTGCTTTTGATGGCGTGCCGTTCTTTCCTTCTAGGTTCTGGGGTGTCGAGGACAGGATCGTCCTCGGCTACATCTCTAGGCCATTTGGACTTTCGTTGCACGTCCTCGGCAACACCTCTCCTCGGTGCGGGCCTTGGGCCCTAGTGTAAAGTGGGCCGGTATCACAAATTCTCTGGCCCCACAATAGCCCCTCAAAATCCTGCTGTTCGGATCCTTGGACGGAGAGGAGGGTTTTGATGACATTAGGCCTCTGTCATGGCTTGTCAAGCCTTGTCATCTGTCAATACCAGAGCCTCTTCGTCTGCCCGAGATACGTTCCTGGCGCCTTGGTATGTCAAGCGCCTCTTCATTAAATGCGGGCAGCTTTGTGCTCCCCACGTTCAACGGTGTGATGGTGATCTAACGGTGGAGATTTCCTTACCTTTATAGGCAGGAAAATCCACACAGTTACTTTTAGTGGAAGGTATAAATAATCTTTAGAACTGACTTGTCTCTTCACTTTCGCACTTAAGAGTTCTGGCACACATATCTTGGGTTCAGTCAAACTTCCAGCCAAACTCAAGTCTCTCTCCAGCATAGAAAGCCCGTCCGAGGAACTTTTCCTCATTTTTGTAAGTTTTCTGCTCTCACTAACTCGTGTTTCCTCTCTTCTGGGTTTATCTTCCTCTTGTTCCTCTCCTTCTCCCATCATCCCCTGAGTCCCTTTAGCGGTTATTGTGGATAATCTGAGGTGCCGAGCGTGTTTTTAGGCCATGTCTAGTGCTTAGCTTTTCTTGGAGTATCTAGTTTCCCCATAGGTTTGAGTCCGAGGACCATGCAAGACCTTAGTTCTGTCTAGCACTTAGATGGTCGCTAGGATGCGAGACATACAATCATAATAGACTTAAAATTTGAATTGGAGAAATGTTGCTATTAATAATAATACCTTCTCAGGTTATTTACATTTCATGGACGAGGTACAGCCCTTTCATCTAAGTCTTCTAGGTAGAAAGCTCTTATTCTCGCAACTGAAGTAATTTGGTATGACCCTTCCCAATTGGGTCCCAGCTTTCCCTAGGACAGATTCTTCACAACACCCACAACTTTCCTCAGTACTAAATCTCCTGGTGCTAGCGGCCTGAGCTTCACGTTGACATCATAACCCTATTTGAGCTTCTGGTGGTAATGGGCTAAATGGATCATTGCCTTTTCTCTTCGTTCGTCAATCAGGTCTAGGTTCTTCCCCAGTAGTTCATCGTTACTGTCCGGGGTGAAGGATTCCATCCTCAGTGTTGGGAAGTTTGCCTCTAGGGGGATAACAGCCTCGGCCCCATAGGTCAGGGCAAAAGGTGTCTCCCCTGTGGACCATCGTGGAATAGTCCGCTAAGTCCATAAGACGTGCAACAGCTCTTCTACCCATCTTCCCTTAGCGTCGTCTAGTCTCCTCTTAAACCCATTAACTATGACCTTATTGACGGCCTCGGCTTGACCATTCCCTTGAGGATAAGCTGGAGTTGAGTACCTGTTAGTAATCCCCAGCTCGCAGCAATATCTTCTGAAGGCCTTGCTATCAAACTGGAGTCCATTATCTGAAATGAGGGTGCGAGGGACCCCGAATTGTATAACGATGTTTCTCCAGATGAATTTCTTAGCGTCCACATCCCTAATGTTGGCCAGAGGCTCGGCTTCGACCCATTTGGTGAAGTAATCCGTGCCAACTAGTAGATACCTCTTATTTCCTGCTGCCTTCGGGAAAGATCCTACAATATCCAGACCCCACTAAGCGAATGGCCACGGGTTGGACAGAGGGTTAAGGATCCCGCCCGGCTGATGAATATTTGGGGCGAACCTTTGGCACTGGTCACACTTCTTAACGTACTCCAAGGCTTCCCTCTGCATCCCCGGCCACCAATATCCCTAAATAATGGCCCGATGGGATAGGGATCTTCCTCCTGTGTGACTCCCGTAGATCCCTTCGTGCAGCTCCTCGAGCAGTAGCTCTGGTGCCTCAGGGTGGACACACAGTAAATATGGTCCGGAGTATGACGTTTGTACAGTTTGTGGTCTTCAGACAGCCAGAGCCGAGGAGTTTTTCTTTGTATTTTTTCCACCTCCAACTTTTCCTCGGGCAAGATGTCATCTTTGAGGTACCTCACCATAGGGTCCATCCAACTGGGGCCCGCCCTGACCTCATGAACAAGGACCATGCCTTTCGCTCCTTCATTTGTTCTATCCAGATGCTCGACAAGAATGATTCGAGGCAGATCCCCCGTCGAGGATGTGGCAAGCATGGCCAACGAGTCCGCATGAGTGTTTCCACTTCTGGAGACGTGTGATAGGCTGAAGAGTTCGAAGCCCAACTGGAGGCGTTTGACCCGACTTAGGTACTCTTGTATCCTCGCATCTCTGGCCTTTAATTCCCCCTTTACCTGGCTCACTACCAGTCTTGAGTCCGAGATCATCTCCACGGCCTTTCCCTATTTTCTGTATCATGGCTGTAACACCCCGACCCAATTTAATAATTAAACTATATGTTTAAGTGGTTAAGTATTATTAATATTTTAAGCCACTTACTTACTAAAATTAATATAAGAGTATTTAATAAACATATTATTTTATAATGCCATTGAATAAGGATTGTAGAGTATAAATAATTGAAATGGCTATTTGTATTATAAATATATACTTAGTACGTGCAAAACTATATTAAGTGGTTAAGTTATGAGATATATATATATATATAGTTATTGGTTTTCAACTATGTATGATGCATGAGATATTATAGAACATATATGCTATTTTAATGTGATGAATACAATTTTATAAAGGTAAGGATATATATATATATATATATATGTGTGTGTGTGTATGTATATGCAAAGTGATATATTTTTGTAGAAAGGTGTGAGTGTGAATGCAAGAAATTATTTTGTTGGAAAGTTTGAGTGTGAATGCAAGAAAGTTGGAAAGTGAGTGTGATTTTTCTTTCCCTATCCATACACGTATTCCACCCAAAAGTCCTCTTCTCTTATCTGATTTTGCTGCCCCAAAAGTCTTTCCCTCAACTCATTTTCTTGGCTGCACCAGACAGAAAGTCCAGCCCTCTTTCCCTACTCTTTTCCTTGTTCTTTGTTTCTTTCTTCTCCCCTTCTTACACGGCAGCCTTCTCTCCCTCACCAAAGCAAAATATCCCTCTCTAAAGAATAAATTAAGGGATTAACACTAAAATTTCAGCTTCAAATTGTTGGGGGTAAGTAATCAAAACTTTATTTGTTTATTTCTACTTCCTTAACCTCTATTCTGATTTTATAGGCTGAATTATGATTCTGTTTTAGTGATTTGAGGGTTTGATGATGTTATGGTTTATTTAATGTTTAATAACATATTTTAGTATGTTAATTATAGGTATAAAAATACCCAAATGAAATTAAGACCTATTGCTATTTGTTGATGATTTTGTAAGATTATGTACTGAAGCTGTCACTGTGACAGATTCTGTGTTCATGTATGTTAAATTATGTATTAAATTGTATATAGTGAATTTGTATGCTAGGGAAAATTCCTATGAAACCTAAGACACTTGTGGTTGTTATTGAATTGGTCTGACAGCATTTGGATGAACATAAAAATAATGGTTTAATTTAGAAGTTGCATGAATTTATGACAGGACAGATTTGAGTATGCTGTCTTCTGGGATTTTTAGTAAATTATTGGTTTATGCTTTGACTCCGAAATTTTTATGGTATATACTGGATATACAGGGGAGTAGTTCTATAAAATTGCATGACAATTGGATGTGTTTGAGCAGCCCGTTTGTATTTTACAAATGGAGCCTATGCTGCTGGAACAGAGCAGTGATTAGTAAGGGACATGCCTAACTTTGAGGATTTAATTCTTAAGTTAGGGTGAATGTTTTGAGCTATAATTTAATATGCTCATCCTTTGGTATGTTAGAATCATACATAAATTTTATATATTGGTTTCTCTATGATTTAGTATATCATGTTGTCTGATGAATGTATTTTGTATTTGTGGGAACCTCTTTGAGGGTTAGTACTCAAAGGAGGGGTTCTAAACCATGTAACGGTTGTATTTATGAAGCTGTTTTGTCAGATGTGTTGTATGTTACCATATGAATGTATATGGTTACATGACCATGCTTAAAGGATTCTATGTTATGCATGCATTATTGCCCTAAGCGCAAAGCATCTTTTGAAATGAAGTTGGCTTTTCTAAAGATATGAGAATGATGGCTTTCTTTGGTTTGATACATTATTTGTTAATGTGTGCATAATATGTTTGTGGGAACCTCGTTGAGGTGGGATTAGGATTTTCTTGATTCTAAGAGATAGGCTTTGAGATGAATGTGTAAGTCTATGACAAGGAAATTATGGATAGTAATAAGCTTTGATTTATGGTTTAGGTGTTACCAGTATCCAAGTCTAAGCTCCTTCGACTTTAGGCTCTCGGTTCCTCTGCTTGCAGGTAAGGGATAAGTTATATGGGCATTTGGTAAGTCATGAGGTTATTTTAAAGTATATTATGCATTAAAATGTTTTTGATTAGAGATATGGCATGTAATCATTATTCTGACAAAGATATGTTCGTGAGCTTTCGAAAACTTATGTATAGGATTTAAGCATATTGATGCTATTATTGATTCCACGAACATGATGTTTAAAGAAAAGAATGTAAATGCTATTATTATGAAATGTTATGGAGAATAAGAAATTTCAGTATGATGTAAAGTATAAAATGTTTTCGGGTTACGTCCTCTGGTGATCTGAACTCTGCTAGTAGGGGTTAATTACTAGCTTTCCATGGAAAATGTTATATGATTGGCCATTAAGTGGGACTGGCTCTGCTGTACCCGCCCCTTGTTGGTTACGGCCAACTTGTGGGGGAAGCCAACCTACCCCCATGGTTGGAAGTTATGTATTATGATGTGATCCCGGGAATACCTGGCATTGTGGGGAATGCTGGATGCCTAGCACTGTGGTGCTAGAAGCCTCCCAAATAAGTACAGACTTATCAGATATGGACTAACCAATAAGTTATTTATGAACAGCTATGTTATGTTATTAATCATGAGAGAATTATTTTGTTTAAATGCATTGTGAAAAGTAAAAGCTCTCATGGCAAGAAGAAGTTTCTGATGAAAAGGAAAGCTGTTCATTAAAGATAAAAGTTTCTGAAGTTCTGTTGTACTATAAAGATAAAGTTTCTGATGAAAGTACAAGTTTATGTTTAAAAGTTATCAGATATCTGTTTTTATGAAACATTAAGTTTTATGATCATGAAAGTTATAATATTTATGAGAAGAAGTTTATAAAGAAAAGTTTTCTTATTAGTCAAGATGTTTTCTAGTTTAATACAAAGTTGCCGATTATCTGATTAAGTTAAAATAATTATTTTGTAATAAGAATATATATGTGGTGACTTTGTAGGAAATGAAATAAGCTTAATCCGAAAGGTTCTGGTAATATTAACCTGATAAGAAAAAGGAGAACAATTATTTTCTATGAAGAGCATATAAGCTATTATTATGAATAGTATAAAATACTATGCATGAAAAGATGTTCTCCTGTTCGAATATTCATAGAATAAAATGATCTGATTTACATGCATCCTTATTGAATTCTCATATATCTTACCTTTACTGAGCTGTGTAGCTCACCCCTTCCACTCTTTCAGTTAGCAGGTTTTATTTTGGAGCAGAGGGAGCCTTAGTCGAGTTTTGGAAGGAGCTGGTTTTAGTTTTATATGTATAGATCCTAAATTAGTAATATGATGTTTAGATTTGTAGCATTGGTTATTTTAGGATCTAATGAAAGTGTATACCTTAAAGTATTAAGAGATGTATTATGTGAAATTCCGAATTTGAACAATTGGTGAATTATGTTATTCTTTGGAGTACAATGTAGATGCTCTGAATTTCAAGTGAAAGGTTATATCGTTTAAGTAAAGAAACAAAAAAATGAAAAGAAATAAGAAAGCTTTTGTAAAAGTTTTCAAAAAGTTAAGTTGGTTCTTGTTAATATCAGGTTTAGGCTTGATATTAGCATGCCGGTCATGGTCACAAATCCGGGTACCGGGTTTGGGGCGTGACAATGGCGATTCCTTGTAGCAGGGCCTCGTACTTGGCTTCGTTGTTCGTGGTCGGGAACCCAAGTCTGAGGGACTTCTCTATGACGGTTTGTTCAGGAGATATTAGGACTAGCCCTACTCCGGATCCCCTTTGATTTGCTGCGCCATCAACGTACACCTTCCAACGTGGGGGCCCTAGTACAGAGATTACTCCAACTAATTTTCCATCGATGTTCTGCTCCTTTGTTATTATTTCTACTGGTGGTTCAGCAAATTCGGCCACTAAGTTGGTTAGGACTTGGCCCTTTATGGAGGTCCGAGGCATGTATTTGATGTCGAAAGCCCCCAGAATCGTGTTCCATATGGCGATCCTTCCAGTGTAATCAGCGGTTCGAAGTACAGACTTTAAGGGTAGTTGGGTTAGAACAACCACTGTGTGGGCTGGGAAGTAATGGGGGAGCTTCCGCGTGGCGTGGACCACAGCCAGTATGGCCTTCTCCAGGGGTAGGTATCTGACATCAGCTTCATGCAGTGACTTACTCACGTAATAGACTGGCTTTTGGATGCCATTGTCATCCCGTATTAGCACCAAGCTCACAGCATGGGGGGCCACAACAATATATGCGTATAGGACTTCACCGGCCTCAGGGCTGGACATGATAGGTGGCCGGGATAGGTATTCCTTGAGTTACTGGAAGGCCACAACACAGTCCTCGGACCACTCAAACCCCTTCCACTTGTTGATCAAGAGATAGAATGGTCTACATCGGTCCGCCGACCTGGAAATGAATCGGTTGAGGGCTACAATCATCCCTGTGAGCTTTTGGACCTCCTTTGAGTTTCGTGGTGGTTTCAGGTCGTTTATAGCCTTGATCTGGTCGGGGTTAACCTCGATTCCCCTATGAGTAACCATGTAGCCCAAAAATTTGCCTGATCCCACGCCAAATGAGCATTTGGAAGCATTTAGGCGCAGCTTATGCTTCCTTAAGACGCCAAAGGTGCTGCCGAGGTCCCCTAAATGTTCAGACACCGCTTTACTCTTCACCACCATGTCATCGACATAGATTTCGATGTTCTTGCCCAATTGTGGCTCGAACATTCTCGTCATCATCCGTTGATAAGTGGATCCTGCGTTCTTCAGACTAAACGGCATTACCTTGTAGTGGTAGTTCCCAGTAGGTGTCACGAAAGCCGTTTTCTCCTGATCCTCCAGTGCCAGTGGTATTTGATGATAGACTTGAAAGGCATCTAAGAAGCTCATCCGAGGATTGCCTGTCGTCGCATCGACTAGCTGATCTATCCGAGGCATTGGGAAGGGGTCCTTAAGGCACGCCTTATTTAGGTTTGTGAAGTCCACACAAACTCGCCACTTCCCACTTTTCTTCTTGACCACCACAGTGTTGGCCAACCATTCGGGGTAAAAGACCTCTTTGATAGCCCCTGCACCTTTAAGCCTTGTCACCTCGTCTCTAATCGCATCGGCGTGCTCTCTTGAGGGCCGACGAGGTGGCTGCTTCTTAAGAATGATGGACGGATTGACATTGAGATGGTGACAGATGAAGGCCGGATCGATCCCGGGGGCATCGCAGGCATCCCATGCGAATACATTAACATTTCTTTTAAGAAGCTCAATTAGCTCCTCCTTTTCCTGAAGAGGTAGCTGAGCCCCTACCCGAAAGAATTTCTCCGGGTCGCCTCCAATAATTACCTCTTCCAAGTTTTCGCATTTCGCCTCGTCAGCGATTGTGTCGTGGGGCGAACTCGGGACCTTTGATTGCTATAAGCTCCTTTCAGCAGAGGCCAAGGACTCTGCATCGAGCCGATGGGAGACAGCAGCCACCACACAATGCCTTGCCATGGACTGGCTCCCACGGATTTCGCGGACTTGGTCCCCTGACGGGAATTTCAACTTCTGGTGCAAGAAGGAGGCGACAGCTCCTAGTGTATGGAGTTAGGGTCTGCCGACGATGGCCGTATAGGGAGAGTAGGTGTCCACCACGGTAAAGTTTACTTCCACCGTCTCTAGGCCAGTCTGGATGGGTAGCCTAATCATGCCCTTTGGGACAACGAGCTTCCCATCGAAGGTCATCAAAAGGGAGCTATAGGGCGTCAGATCCTCCGATTTTAATCCCAGCCCTTTGTAGAGATCGGGGTACATGACCTCAGCAGCGCTGCCACCATCCACCATCCACCATCACCCTCTTCACATCGTAGCCCCCGATTCTGAGAGTGATCACCAGCGCGTCGTCATGGGGCTGGATGGTACCGTCTATATCTTCTTCTGAAAAGCTTAAGGCCAGGTGAAAATTCCTTTTGGCCCTCTTTGGCTCTGGCTGGGACTCCCTGGCAGGCAGCTGGGCCACAGATAATACTCGAGAAGGGCGCGCGCCTGTTCTTCATGGCGCGGCCAGGATTACATTGATCATCCCTACGGGCGGCCTTAGGGCAGCGTCTCTCTGGGGTTCTTGATGGGTCTGACCTTGATGACCACTGGAATGATGCAAGAGGTGCTTCAGCTTTCCCTCTCGGACGAGCTGGTCCAGGTGGTTCCAAAGGTTCCTGCAATCCTCCGTGGTATGCCCGTGGTCCTGGTGGTATTGGCAATAAAGGTTCTGATTGCACTTCGTGGACTCTCCAGCCATCCTATTTGACCATCTAAAGTATGGCTCGCCCTTGATCTTCTCCAACACTCGGTGTACTGGTTCTCGGAATACGACGTTAACAGCTTGCGTGTTGGTTGCTCTGGATTGCCCTATGAAATCTCTCCTTGGGCGGTTACTGTTGTATCAGTCCGACCTGAAATCCCTCCTCTCTTGGGGGATAACCTTCTCTTTTCCTTTACCCTGCAGCTGGTCTTCCTCTACTCGTTTATATTTGTCAATCCGATCCATCAACTGGTGCACACTGGTGACAGGTTTGCCTGTCAACGACTTCCTCAAGCCGTACTCGGCCGGGAGGCTACTCTTGAAGGTGCTGATGGCAACTTCGACAAAATTACCTTCCAATTCGTTAAACATCTCCCAATAACGGTCCGAGTAGGCTTTTAGAGTTTCTCCATCATGCATGGACAACGATAGTAACGCACTCAGGGGCCGAAGGGCTCTGCTGTTCGTAACGAAACGGGAGCCAAAGGCTTGGGTTAGCTGCCTATACGAATCTATGGAATTCGTCTTTAGGCCATTGAATTATCTCATCGCCACAGGTCCCAAGCTGGATGGGAAAACCTTGCACATTAGCGCCTCATCCCTAGAATGGACGGCCATCCTTTGGTTAAACTAGCTCACGTGCTCCACGGGGTCTGTTTTGCCGTTATAAAGGGTGAAGGTCGGCTGTTGGAATCGTCGAAGAAGCGTAGCCCCTTTTATGTGGTGCATGAAGGGTGATTTGGAGAGCTGGTCCAGTGCCTTGCTCATGGCATCATTTCCCGAGCCCCTGGAAGATGGGCTTTTACGTTCGCGCCTCCGGAAATGCTCTTCTTCGTGGGAGAAGGTCTCGCTTGGAGGAGTCCTCGATCTTTGCCTATAATCGTCATCACTTTTGTCATCGAAGGGTATGTCATGCCTGGAATGGGATGGCCTTCGTTGTGCATGGTTCAACTTCATCTTCAAGTCTTCTATCTCTTGCTGCATGGCCCGCTTATCATTTTGTCTCTGGGATGCATGGCTCTTAACTTCTTCTGGTTGCGTGACCCAGTTGTTGTTTTGTCTCTAGAGCACATGGTTGCTCACACGAGAATGGCTTTTGCTGGTTTGAGTGGTGCTCACACTTCCCTCCCGGAACCTTCCATTTTCTTCATTTCGAGTACACTCAGGGTTGGAGAAATTACCCTGTTGTTAGGGTTTGGCTGGTTCGGGCTGATGGGAGCCTGCTTGATGAGGGTTTGATCCTGTCATGCCTGATTGTTGTCCTTACTAACACACAAGCTTTCCCCACAGACGGCGCCAATTGTAGGGACTGGGTTCGCGCACTTCTTTTCGGGCGAGAAGTGAATTCGAGCTCAACTAGCCCAATACAATAAATTTGTAGAGAGTAGGTTCAAGAACTAGGTTTTAGCGAGGATTGCAATGACCGAACATGGTCATGAATGGGTTGAATAACAGATACACAGGCTAAAACGGGAAACTCCATCCTCGGGCCTCTTGTCCGAGGAGCTTAATGTTCTTGTTATTTCTGTTACGCTAGGTTACAATGGTCCTAGAGATGATACATAATGCTACTCGCCTCTCTCTCTCTTTTTTCCCCGATCCCCGTTTCATGGAGGAATTCTTACATTATATAGCCCTTCTCAGTTGATCCTAACCTTCCATCTGTTGATCAGGCAGGTTACTACTTGAGTGCTTGTCCCATCAGCCGCCTTCCCCCACCCTCTGTTAGTTGCAGCAATTGAAGCCACACTGTTCAAGGATCCTTTCCCCATTAATGTGGCCAGAACGTTAGTTGGCGCATTCAATGTGGAGGTGACAGCTTCTCCTTGAACCACTCCTACACGATACCTCCATGCACGTCCTACTGTACTCGCCCTTTCTTCTGGAAGCGCTCTGGGGGCTGCCTTTAATGGCGTGCCGTTCTTTCCTTCTAGGTTTTGGGGTGCCGAGGACAGGATCGTCCTCGGCTACATCTCTAGGCCATTTGGACTTTCGTTGCACGTCCTTGGCAACACCTCTCCTCGGCGCGGGCCTTGGGCCCTAGTGTAAAGTGGGCCGGTATCACAAATTCTCTGGCCCCACAAATGTCTAATAGAATAATATATAGTTCCGTTTCAAATAAATAAATAACACATATTTAACCCAGACCCTACCATTAAAATACACAATAAAATATCGAATAAATAAATAACACCAATCTCTCTCTCTCTCTCTCTCTCAACACACTTACATATTCTCTATGCTATTATATCATTATTTCTATTTTCTGACTTTATTCTTTAAAGGTATTATGGTTAGCAAATGAAGTGCTTTGCCAGTACTATCGGGACATGTATATTGATCGTAAGAGGAAGGTCAAAGTAGGTATGCGATTGGTTGAACTCTACAAAACATATGTATTCTTTACAGGAAGGTGGGTATTATTTATTTTAATGCTTAATTTTTCAGTCGTCTTATCAATGTATCAACAGATAATAGCTTTTTAATTCAATACAGATTTGATGATTCCAACACTGAAAAGCTACGAGTGGCAGCAAGAGAGAGTGATGCCGATGTGCATTTGTTTGACTTTGATCCAAAATGTATTGACTGGGAAGACTACATTATGAACACTCATATTCCTGGCCTGATAAAGTACTCAATGAAGCCATAACTTGAGGGATTATATGCCTTTATTTCTCAAAATGGTGTGTTTTGGAATTTTCTTCCTCAATAAGGGAGCATTGGTTGCTGCCATTCTGTTTAGAAACAAACTTGAAGTGGATTATTAGTTCAGAGGTTTACTTACATTGTACTCATCAGCGTATATTACATATTCAAGATCATTTAGTGTTTATGATTCAAATTATGCAATAAATAAATGAATAGATGTGAGAAGCTGAATAAATGTAAGTTATAAATGAATTAAGTGTGAAAAGGGAGTTAAATGGCTGTATGTGGAGTATATGTATCTCATGCATTTGCCTATTTGTAATTGGGAGGGAAAAAATTGCCGCCTTCCTCTCTCTCTACTATGTCTTTAATTGCCAATGTTTGAGGATGTGAATATGTGTAAACCCACGCACTTGCAGGGCCGGCTGAATGATGGAGAAATAAATGCGGTCGCCTAAGACCCCAAGTAAAAAAAAAGACTTCAAAATTTTAACCAATAGGGTTAAATTTATAATAAATAAATAAAACAATATTTTTTTACTAGATAAAAAACATGTACGTTTTTAGACTCCTTAAAACACAAGTTGATTAACCTAGTTATTTAGCCAAGTGATTACTTAGATAAATTATTCAAGTCTAGGTTAACACAAGTAAATCATATCAAGTAAATAATGCGAAAAATAAAGAACACAACGATATGATAACCTAGGAAAACCAAACTAGTAAAAAACTTGGGGAGGATTTAACCTAGTTATCTTCAAGGTAAAACAGATCCACTATGAAAGAATTGAAGTTTTACAATAGTGACTTAGACCACTAACATCCTATTGCTACCTTGAGTAGAAAACTTACTACCACGACCACTTGACAGCTCCAAGTCCACGGATTACTTCTTTCTTGAATTCACAGCAACCACAAGCACTTCTTTCTTTAAGCTCTTTATGCAGCAACTGAAGCAATCACCAAGCTCTCGACATCAATCTTGATCTTAATAACCCTAAGTATGTATGAAGGCAAACACCTCTAGATCTCACAAGAGATTCATACACTCTTAGATAGGTTTTCTACAACATACACACCCATCTTTTAGAGAGAGAGCTACTCATCCTTAGTGAGAAATCATTCTAGCCTTTTCTCCTTCCCTCTCCCATTGTCATATCTTGAGAAGAGATTTGTACCCAAACACAACCCACACCTTTTCAGAGTGTAGAAATTGTTTTGAAACTTGGGAAGCTTTAGGGATTTGCCAAAAGAAGCCGGTGAGGCTTGGCAGATGCAATCGAGCGTATTGCGTGATCCAAAGAGCTAAAGAAGATAAGGCTTCGTTAAGTCAGTTGGTAGCAGGAGCTTGGAGGGCTCGAGTAAATGGGGTAGACTAGGATTGGAGGGTCTTTTGTTATTCATGTACTCCAACTTATTCTCTAGTAGATCGATTTACCGCTTGGAGAGCGGCGAAGAGTTTTTTCACCGATTTCTTCGGTTTCCTTTTCGATACCACATCGGCATGTTATCTTGTGTTTGCATTCTTCTTCCCTACTCTTTTAGCTTTCATTTTACTTCTGTGTTTTGATGAATATGGCTTAGAGTAGTTTTATTGTTTATTTGCTTGCATTTACTCTATTCCGTACTTAGTTTAAGTTAGAGTAAAATCAACCAAGCCCCTTTTTTTAAAAAAAAAAATTTGGGGGTCTAAACAACTCTTGTGTTTTCACACAAATTTGAGCTTTCGGTTTTCCATTTGAGCGATTTTTTTTATGCTACTAAACACTGAAAAATCTAGAAAACAAACTATCTTTACAGAAAGTTTTTCAACGAAACAAATAAAAGTTTAATGTACTTTTGTACTATTCTAAGAGCCTTGCGTTTAATCAATCATATCTATTCGTTTATTTGTAGATACTAGGAAATGATCTATTTATGGTACTAAGAAACAGCTTGGGTGCAAATCTAGAATCATTTATCTCTGAAAGGGTTACTCCTATCTCTAGTGACGTTTGTGACGAGAATTTAGGAATCAAAGATTGTACATTGATAGAAGAGATGTGGAAAGAAATAGACATTGTTGGTGAAAATACAATAATAATAGAAATAACACAATGAGAAACTAAATAATACTTCTGAATATTATTAATGTAAAGAAGGAAATTACACAACACTATTTGGACTGAGGCGCGGCACTCGCTCTCTTTAAGGAGATTCAAGCCCTTGGTTGGCTAAACTTTGTAACCGGTGCAGACTTTCTCTGACTTGTCTCCCCCAGGATACAACAGCCCAACAAGTGTCATATGGCTAGAACAACCTTTGCACAAAGTGTTCAAGCCCAAAGCTCCACTAGAAAGAACACCCTTCCTTGCCAAATAACCTCTCTATTTTTTTTGTGTATTGTATATTGCAGTAACTTGTATTGGGTCTGAATGAGTCTATTTATAGGCTCAATGGGCCTCACGAAATTACTACCCAATTTATTCTGATTAATTAGGTCCATTATTCTGATGTAGTGGGTGTTACAAGATTAATTGTTGGATATTAATCTGATGGGCTGGAGTTACACAATTAATGGTGAGATAAGGAGTTTCAGAAGAATGAATAGGCCCAAACGGATAGTCCATTAAGTGGATTAATGGCTCTTCATTGTCCATAATAAAAATTGAGTATTAATTCGGGCCATTTACTCACCAACGGATATGGTAATTATTCTGAATGGGCTGTCAAGTAGGAGGATCCAAAAAGCTGATTCATTTCCAATTTTGATACCTCCACTCCTCACCTCCCCCTTGCACACGTATCTAGCCCAATATTTGAGACAATTCATGTTAGCCCATTAATCACCACAATTAAAAAGAATAAAATAGTCTCTCTCCTTTTCAATGTGGGATTAAACATTTTCACTAACTCCTCATCTTCTATATTCACTCCTACATCTTTACATTTATGTTATAATATTTATTCATTTTAATTATTTAATATTAAAATGCTCCAACAATCCCCCACTCATTTTAATATTAAATTTTAGTTAAAGAGAGATTACCAGGCAAAGACAGGTCACTATGCATCATGAAGGTGTGCTCTGCATTGAACCTTCACTTAGTAAAACAACGATCTCAACTCTGGAGTCGTAGTGGTCTCCGACTTGAACTAGGATTGCTTTAGAGAAATTAAGTGTCACTGCTTACACATAACAACCCAGGTGTTGACATGAGCTTTTATAGCTAGCACTTTACGGCCGTGTGCTGATCCCGGTTTCATGAGTGTATTTGAGATTAAGTCCAAATCTCATAGGGAGTGGCCCCACCCCCACACTCACATAGGTGAAATTTTGTCAAGGGTGCTCCTGTAATTCTAACACCCTACTCATACGAGCTACAAATTTCATTGAGAGTTTTTTACTCAACCTCTCCACATTACATGATAAATGCACTTACATCATAGGAATGAACAATTAAAAAATTATTTGCAGAATAAATAATTAAAAAAAATAAATAGTGCATTTCTTAGACCATCGTATGATTCATTTTTTCCATTGAACCCAATTCTCAGGATCTCTGGTCCTTGGGTTGGGTATCCTCATACATGGCTCATGATTCTATGGACTTTAGTCCCATCCCCCTCGATGTATTCCAGACTCTATCTTTTGCCAAGGCCTTGGTAAATGGATCTGCAAGATTATCATTAGATTTAATATAATCCACAGTTATGATGCCACTACTCAAATAAGATCGCACGGTACTGTGCTTTCTTCTTATAGGTCTGGATTTACCGTTGTAGTAACGGTTTTTAACTCTACCAATTGCGGCAGTGCTATCGCAATGAATTAATATAGGTGGAATTGGCTTTTTCCAAAGTGGAATTTCATATAACAAATCTCTAAGCCAATTTGCCTCTTCACGAGCTAAAGCTAATGCTATTAATTTAGCTTCCATTGTTGAATTAGCAATTATTATTTGCTTTTTAAATTTCCAACAAATAGCACCACTACCTAAGGTAAAAATATAACCAGTGGTAGAGAGAGAATCACCTGACAAAGTGTTCCAATCGGCATCACTAAAAGCTTCAATCACAGCAGGGTACTTTTTATAAAATAAGCCATAGTTTTTGGTACCAATTAAATATCTCATGACTCGCTCAACAGCTAGTCAGTGATCTTTACTAGGCTTGCTAGTAAATCAGCTTAGCACTCCTACTACATATGCAATGTCAGGTCTAGTACAATCAGTAGCATAACGCAAACTACCAATGATACTAGCATAATCCTTTTGATTAAAAATTTCATCATCATTATTCACAGGAAATAAATGAACACTAGAATCAAAAGGAGTGGCTACACTTTTGTGATCATGAAAATTATATTTTCTCAATATTTTCTCAACATAATGTGATTGATCAAGAAATATTCCATCACATGTTTTTGTAATTTTCATGCCCAAAATAAAATTAGCCTCACCAAGATCTTTCATATCAAAATGGCTTTTAAGCATATTTTTTGTTTCATTTATAACATGCATATTTGAGCCAAAAATCAACATATCATCCACATAGAGGCTAATAATAACATGTAAATTATTCCATGATTTAGAATAAATACATTTATCACATTCATTTGATTTATAACCATTCTCAATCATGCAGGAATCAAATTTTTCATGCCACTGCTTAGGTGCTTGTTTTAAGCCATATAGGGATTTAGTTAGCTTACATACCTTGCCTTCTTGTCCGGGCTCTACAAAGCCTTTTGGTTGATCCATATAAATCTCTTCCTCTAGGTCCCCATTTAGAAAAGTATTTTTTACATCCATTTGATGAATTTTCAAATCAAAAATTACAGCAATAACAATTAACAATCTAATAGATGTAATTCTTGTTACCGGAGAAAAAGTATCAAAGAAATCAAGATCAGCTCTTTGTTTAAAGCCTTTTGCAACAAGTCTAGTTTTAAACTTATCTATTGATCCATCCGGTTTTAACTTTTTTCTAAGGACCCATTTACAACCTATGGTCTTACAACCTAGTGGAAGATCTACTAATTTTTATTAGAAATTAGAGATTCCATCTCATCATTTACAGCCTCTTTCCAAAATATAGCATCAGGTGATGTTAAAGCCTCTTTTAAATTTTTGGGATTTTCCTCAATGTTAAAAACATAATAATTAGGATCAAAATCCTTTTCAACTCTAGCTCTTTTACTCCTTCTAGATTCCATTTCAAAATTTTCTTGATTTTGTAAATGTGAAGTAGAAGAACTAGGTTGTGACAAAATATTTTCTTCACCCCCACTATTTTTCAATTTAAAAGGAAATTTTTCTTCATGAAAAATTGCATCACCAGATTCAAAAATTATTTTGTTTTCAAGATCAAAAAATCTATAGGCTGCACTATTAATCGCATAACCAAGAAAAGCACAGGTAGTAGCTCTTATACCTAATTTAGGCATTTTAGGGTCAGTAAGCCTTACATAAGTAAGAAAACCCCATACTCTCAAATATCCCAAATTTGGCTTATGTCCTTTCCACATCTCAAAAGGTGTGGTGTGTGACTTTTTATGTGGCACCCTATTCAAAACATGACATGCAGTTAAAATAGCTTCACCCCAAAAATGTAAAGGTGCACCAGATTCAATTAACATAGCATTTGTTAACTCAATTAAAGTTCTATTTTTTCTTTCAGCCACACCATTAGAAGCAGGTGAATATGGTGCAGTAGTTTCATGGATAATTCCCAAAGACTGAACAAACGAGTTGAATGCACTTGATTCATACTTACAGCCTCTATCACTTCTTATTCTTTTTATTTTTCTACCGAATTGATTTTCAACCTCTTTTAAAAAATCTCGAAATTTTTCAAGAGCATCACTTTTATTTTTCAACAAGTAAATAGTTGTATATTTTGAGAAATCATCAATAAAAGTGATAATATATCTATTTCCTCCACGAGTTAAAATTCCCTCAAATTCACATAAATCAGAGTGAATTAACTCAAGCAATTCGGTATTTCTTACAACATTTTTATGAGGCCTTTTTGTAATCTTAGCTTGACTACAAGTTTCACATTTTTCAAAATCTTTTGACAGTCTTGGAATTAATCCTAAACTACTCATGATTCCCACCTATCTACTATTTATATGACACAAACGAGCATGCCAAAAATTAACAGAAGAAAGCATATAAACTGAACTGGTAGATGCTTTATTATTCTCAACATTCAATTTAAACATTCCATCACAAGCATAACCCTTGCCCACAAATAATCCCTTTTTAGTGATTACATAATTATCAGATTTCATAGTTTGCTTGAAGCCAGCCTTGTTAAGCAAAAAACTTGACATCAAATTCTTCCTCATGGATGGAGTGTAAAGAACATCTTTCAATGTTAGCACGTGTCCAGAAGTGAATTTCAATTCAACCTCATCACTCCCAAGAACCTTGGTTTTGCTAGAGTCACCAAGCATAACAGTTTTTTCTTCTTCAAAAGGAGTGTACAACTTGAACCAATTTTTATCATAGCAAACGTGCCTATTAGCACCAGAATCTGCCCACCACCCTTCAACATATTGCACCATATTGATGTTTGTAATCATAGCCACTAAAAGCTCTTCGGTTACGTTAGCCTACGGGACAGATTCACGTTTCCGAAATTTGCAAAATCGAGCAATATGCCCACTCTTGCCACGAACAAAACAGGATCTATTAAATTGATCTTGTGAAGGGGGTCCTTGGTTCTTATTGTAATTTTTATTTCGGTTTCCCCTTCCTTGAGGTCTATTATTATTTTTAAAGGCTCTTTTTTTAGGCTTCAATTGACTATTTCTAGGAAAATGATTTTTGGGCATATTATTATTGGATGAAATAAGGTTTACCTTTGTGGTGGAATTACCATTGCTCTCTTGTGTCATGAGTGCATCTTGTCCTCTAGCCTCCTCCTCCACATGGATGCGTGTGATCAAAGTCTCCAAGGATATCTCCTTTTGTTTGTGCCGCAAAGTCTTTTGGAACTCCCTCCAAGATTGTGGTAGTTTATCAATTATGTCAGCTACCACCAAATTGTCTCCAATCTTTATGCCTTCGGATCTCAATTCTGCCACAATCATTTGGAAGTCTTGTGCTTGATCCACCATCGATTTTCCATCCACCATTTGGTAACGGAAAAATCTACTAGCAGCATACTTCTTTGCACCAGCCTCCTCGATATCATACTTGCTTTGTAAAGCTTTCCAAATTTTCTTAGCAGAATTGTAAGTTATATCATAATAATCATAGAAATGATCAGCAAGACAATTCAAAAGATAAGAACGACAATTATATTCATCTTTTGTATACTTATCTATTTTTTCTTGATGGAGACTATATTCTTCCTCACTCATCTCATCGGTAGGAACTTTTAATGGATTCTTGTCAGTGAGGATGTAGGAAACTTTAAGAAGACTCAAGTAGAAGAGGACCTTTCATTTCCACCTCTTGAAGTGGGCTCCCTTAAAGCGAAAGGGCTTGTTAAGATCTCCAACAGGCTCATTTGGTTTCTCTTGTGTAGGCTCCATATGTTGAATCTCCTTAAAATTGTTGGTGCAAATACAATAATAATGGAAATAATACAACGAGAAACTGAATAATACTTCCCATTTACTCACCAACGGATATGGTAATTATTCTGAATGGGCTGTCAAGTAGGAGGATCCAAGAGGCTGATTCATTTCCAATTTTGATACCTCCACTCTTCACCTCCCCCTTACGCACGTATCTAGCCCAATATCTGAGATAATTCATGTTAGCCCATTAATCACCACAATTAAAAAGAATAAAATAGTCTCTCTCCTTTTCAATGTGGGATTAAACATTTTCACTAACTCCTTATCTTCCATATTCACTCCCATATCTTTACATTTATGTTATAATATTTATTCATTTTAATTATTTAATATTAAAATGCTCCAACAGACATCGTCTTAAATTCTACTGCTACAACGAACTTTGATGAAAGGTAACAATGAACAATATGTAAGTAAACAAAAGAGTCATACGATAAAATCTAAATCGTCTTTACTTTTTCTATTCATTTCTTTCCTCTTTTAGATATGATGTTGCATTGAGCATCAACACATATGGAGCTTTGCATGTTTTGAGCTTTGCGTAGAATTGTGTTAAACTGAAGGTGCTTCTCCATGTATCAACCAGTCAGTGTAGACTTGAACTCTGCCCTTATACACTAATTAGCTATTTTGAACGTCAAGTAATGATTGCTAGTGCAAATTTTTTTTTTTTTTTTTCATCTGTAATGCAAAATTATCCGTCATTGGAATATATAGTAAAACATGAGCTCTCATCAATGAACTATTGTTGTTGTTTCATAGCTTATGTGCAGGGGCGGAGCCACATAGTGGCTTGGGGGGGCCGTAGCCCCTGCAAAAAAAAAAAAAAATTTCCCATTAGCCTATGAAGAAAAAATAAATCGGCCCCCCCAACATTAGACAGCCAGCCCCCCTACCCATTTCTCACCCATTCTCCCAGCCCTCAACCAAAAATTAAGAACACCTCAAATTTAAAAAAAAAAAAAAAAAAAAAAAAATTAACAGAGCCCAGCCCACGGCGAGCTAAGCCCACGGTGAGCCCAATAGATGACAGAGGTGGCTTGCTCACGGCAAGCCCACGCATTCTCAACCAAAAAAAAAAAAAAAAAATCAATACAGAGAATCAGAAAATACTCATCACGTCACTGGTCACGTCCCTGCCAGAGAAATCAAACCCCAATATTACTGCCCATACAGAGCAAATCACCAAAAGTAAATCAAACTCCAGCAAAACCAAACACAGACTCACAGAGTGACAGAGGTTTTTATCTTAAAAAAAAAAAAAAAAAAAAAAAATCCCCAATACACAAACCAAAACCAAACCCCAGCAAACCAAACCCAGAAACCGACGGTCACGTCGCCGGACGCCGCAGCTCGTCGTCGCTCGCCCCTCATCGCAGATCGGAGCTCACTCTGCGCCTCTGCCTCTGCTCCGGTGCTCGGTGCTCGGTGCTCGGTGCTCTCCCTCCGGCCCTCCCTCAAGATATTTCTCTCTTTTTCTCTCTTTTTCTCTCACTGAAATGAAAAAATGAAATGAAAGGTAATTTTCGCAGACGGCCGCAGATCGTAGATCGTCATCGGAGATCGGCTCTGCCTCTGCTCCGGTGCAGTGATGCTCATTGCCGGTTGCTCCCTCCGACAGTCCAGCCCTCCCTCAAGGTTTTTCTCTCTGACTCTCTCTCAGTCTCTCTCTCTCTCTCTCTCTCTCTCTCTCTCTCTCTCTCTCTCTCTCTCTCTCTCTCTCTCTCTCTCACTGAAATACTGAATGAAAATATGAAATAATGAAATGTTATTTATGAATATCTGATCTCACATCTCACATCTCAGCAAGTCTCTCTCTTTTGAACGGTCTCTTATTGTTATTGGCTGGCTTTTACTCTTTTTTTTTTTTTTTTTTTTTTTTCTATTTTTGTCTTTTTTTTTTTTCTTTTTTTTTTAATTTGGCTTTATCTTTTCCCTTTTTGTTGGTCAGTGTGTTGGTCTTTTATTTTTTGCGTCATATTCTTAAAGCTAAAAGAATTATGAGCAAACGAAAAACAATTGATACATTCTTTAAGAAAAAAGATTTTAGCAATTCAGAAATTAGGACACCTATGGTTGTAGAAACAAATGTTAATACTTTGATGCCTGATGAACAAATATGTGAAGAGATAGATCGTGATCCAGGAACATGTAAACAAATATGTGAATTTCCTATTAACAAACAAGATGAAATCCGACGAACTTATCTCATAATAGGTCCATACCAACCTGAAGATATAGTCTATCCATACAAAAGAGCCGTTTTTTTTGGTGATTAGGGTTTTGTCTTGTTGTTGTTTTTGAGAAAGAAAAACATTGTAACTGCACATTGTAATTTTCTTTGATTTTTCCTGCAACTCTGTGGACGTAGGCAAATTGCCGAACCACGTAAATACTGTGTGTTTGATTGTTTTACTTTTGGCGTTTTGTTTTCTCTATTTTTTTGTTTCTCACAGGTTTGGAATTTCGGTTGAATTCCCAACATGTTCAAGTATATAATGATATATGAAAGTTGATAATTTTGTATCCAATAGACTTAAGAATTATATTTAGTATATCTCTGTTACAATCCGGCCCCCACAAGTCTGTATTCCTGGCTACGCCCCTGCTTATGTGTGCGTCGAGAAGGGAGGGAACATACTAGAGAGCCCATTTTACATGGGAGACACGCTAAAAGGAACCTCAAAATTAGATATCAATGCCAAAAAAGAATTTGTGAAGGAATACCTGGATAGATTACAAGTACAAGGCGCCACGAATGAAGCAATCATATCCACCATGAAGGATTTTGGCATTCAAAGGTTTTTAAGAATCTAACATAATATGACCTGTTCAGCACTGTATTTTTCTTGAATCTAACAAAGTTATGTTTCCTGACTATAATATTAAAAGTTACGTTTATCATGAAGGAAACTTTTAGGTCTCATAGGTGTACGTAATCTGGTCTTTGGGTGATGTAAAGAAGAATTTACGAAACATTAGATCCATTCAAGCTTTGATCTGTTGAAGGAATTTACTGACCATTAGAATCCAGTTAATCCATCAGTTTTCTCATTGATCAGGGAAAAAAAAAACCTAGCTATAGGAGATGTTTTTAACGCCTTTGCAGAGATAATTAATTAGAAAGATGGTAGAAATTTAGTAAGGGTAAACCTATTTAAGGAATAATATTTAAGGTGCTATATCTAAGTTTTACCCTTGCTCAAATTTTGTGAATAATAATGAAGCCATTCTCTAGAAAATTAATTATTTGATCCCTCTTTTTAATTATATTTATTTATTTTTATTAATTGCTAGGGCAAAACTATATGGATGGTCAAACACCTACACATATACGAAGGCAATGGGAGAAATGCTTTTAGGACAATTTAATCAGAATCTGCCTCTAGTCATCATACGACCCACCGTGGTAACCAGTACATACAAATAACCATTTTTAGGTTGGATTGAAGGCACAAGGTAATCATAGTTTGTCATGAAATTATAGAAGCTCAGAATTTTGGGTAATTGAGGTTCAAGAAAATAACATTAAATTGATTTTTTTTTCTTTTGTCTTTTTCTTTTCGTGAGTGATTCATGTCTTGTTACACTTAATTTTCTTGTTACAGAACCATTGATGGAGTAATTTCTGCCTACGCTAAAGAAAAATTGGAATACTTTACAGCCCATCCGAAGTCAATCTTAGATATAGTGAGTTAAACTCATTCTTCATTCTTTATGCAGGCACATGTAGACGCACATCTATTACTCTTGCTTCTATGGTTGTGTTTGTACATTTACTCTTTTCAATAAGTATATATTCAATATGAAAATTTGAAAGTCGTGCAGATACCAGCAGACATGGTCGTAAATTCTATGATTGTGGCCATGGTGGCTCATGCAAATAAGTCTTCTCAGATCATCTTCCATGTTGGTTCTTCATTGAGAAATCCAATGAGATTATATACTCTTAAAGAATTCCTCTTCCGGTACTTCACTGGAAATCCGTGAATTGGTAAAAATGGGAAATCAATCAAAGTCGGGAAGTTGATAGTGTTTAGCAGTATGGCTCGATTTCATGCATATATGGCTATTCGATATAAACTGCCGTTGAAGATTTGTTTTTTACTTAGTAACCAAGATTATATACATGAAATATGAAAGTGTAAGGCATGTTAATTTGGTTCCCATATTTAGTAATAGTTTGTCATTTTCAAATTCATGGGGAAAAAAAGTGTAAAACACTAAGATAGGTGCCTATTTTTATAGGCACCAAAATTAATTCTTTGTACTCTGCTGAAATTTGAAAGGAGGAGTGGAGGAGAGTGAAAAGGGGGAGTCGATATTTTTTCCCTTACTTGCATGTTTTAAAAATTAAAAGAGAGGAGAGGAAATTCGATGTTGTTGATCCTCTAATTATGTTGTAGAGTTGGAAGGAAAGGAAAGGAAAATACATAAAGAAATTAGTAATTATATCATTCATTTATTTAACTATATACTTAAGAAATATTGAGGACAAAATAGGAAGTATATAAAATTAATTAAACTTGAATCGCTTCCCCTTCAAATTCTCACAAATTGAAGGGATTAAAAAAAGGGTTTGAGAAACCCTCCAAATCCTCTCAAATCATTTCTCCATTCCACAATAGTCTACTCTTGTCTCTCTCAATCCAAACTTAGTGTACGTCTTTATCACTTGTCTTTAGATTTAATAGAAAAATTGAGAACATTATACTGTGCCAAATATCATATCTATATCTATATAATAGCAGAAGCCTTAAGGAGGTGTTGCCACGTTAGGAAAAAAGGCCACTTAAAATGCTGCCATGTTTACCATTTATTCTTTAAAATACCGTACGGTGTGTTTGGGGAGACTCCTTTTTATCAAACGTTTATATAAAAACACCAAGCCGCTTATCAAAAATAAAAATAAAAAACGCAAACCCAAAAACCCAAACCGTATTTCTCGATCGAATTCAGACTCACCCTCACTTCCATCTCTTCGCTGCAACTCCAGATCAGAATAGCGTGTTCCAAACTAACAACCATACGAGAAAAGAAAATCCAAAAGGAAGCGAAAAAAAGAAGAAGAGAAACCTGAAAACCTCTATTCGTTCTCTGCAACAGTAAAACTGAAAATCTTTGTTCGCCCTCTGCAACAACAGGCGATTTAGAAGCAATCCCGTTCCTTCTCTTCAACAATAGACAATTCAGAAGGTAGGCATTTTTCCCCCTTTTTTTTGTTTTCTATTCAATTACTGTTTCTAGGGTTTTCAAAAATATATGGGTTTAGTAGAAGGTAGGCATATTCCCCCCCCCCCCCTCCTTTTTTTTTTCCATTCAATTACCGTTTCAAACAGATAGATAAATAACTAAGATTTTGTTAAATACTGTTTTGTGCACTACTCAATTAAGGTTTAAGGTTTGGCTACCTTTTCCCCTAATTTCCCATTTATTTTTACGATTTCTTGAGTTCTGTTTTGTTCGATTGTTGTATTGATTAAATTTAGTTTTTGTTTGGCAGATTTTTGTTTGCTTTGTAATTTTTTTGGTTTCCCCCTAAAACCTTCTGACAATTCACATCTGTTTCTCTTCTATTTTCTCCCAATTTGGGTGATTTACCAGAGGACTGCGTGGCTCTGATTCTGGGAATTGAAGTTGCCCTCGAATTATAAAGTTCTTCTTCAGAAAGTGTTCGATGATTGTACTTAGGTATTGCTCTCTCTATCTCTCTCTGTGTGTTTGTTTTGTGTTTGGGTGCTGAGAAAGTGTGTGAAAATTAAAAGTTTCAAGTTTTTAGATATGGTTTTTGATTGGTTGTGATGGGGTTTTCGTTTATTACGAAATAAATACAGCCCTATGATGGGGTTTTTGTTTATTAGGTTTTGAGAAAATGAGGGAAAGAAAATAAATTTTAATTTAGAAATCTTAGATTTTATTTTAATTAATTGAGAGGGGAATAAAATTATTTGGTTTTGTTGTGATAAAGATTTGGTACCTCCCTGATATGGTTCTCTGGCTTATTTCCTGTTTGGATTATTCATATTATATGATTTTCTTGATATGGATCTATTTCTGATGGATTTGTTGAAAAATTGGCTTTATGCAGAGAGTTTGGCTGCATAAAAGAACGTGTGGTGTTTGTTTGTCCATTGCTTCAAAAGGGTTAGCGATCACCGGGATAGATGATTGAAGATATTGGAATCATATCCCAACTGAAGAACCTAGGTGAGATTCGTTCAATTTTTTAACCCTTTTTTTTTAGTTTTTATGTATTGATTTTTCAATGGAAATGGGAGAAAAATTGTATTTTTCTTGCCATGTATGTTTTAGATGGACAATCGAAACTCCAGCCGACTATGGAATTCCCTTGCTGGAATTTGTCCGAGTAGGTTTTCTTTTTTGGTTATCTTTTCTATCAATTATGATTGAAATTTTAAAATTTATTGTGTGATGCTATCATAATTGCAAGTGGTTTCATAAATCATAATAACTTTATTAGCAAGTTTTCTTAAATGATAAATACGGGTCATTTGAAGGATGTGGTCATTTCGAAGGATATCCAATACCATTGAGTTTGTTTGGAAGATCTTAATGTTTAAGGCAGTTCGTATTGGTAATTAAATGACCATCATATTATTGAACTTGAAGTTATGCTGTCTTTGAGTTGGACTAACACATTTGATCCTTTAAAAACTAATTGCTATGAGAAGAATCATGACAAGCTTGAAAATCCTCCCTTCAAACTTTCCATTTTTCCTTTTCTTACATTGTTGCTGTGCTGATCTAAAAGTAGGCATTTGTAGTCTTTCAATTGCTATTAAAAGTATGAGGAAAATTATTAAAATGTATCAAGATGCTAACTTTTGTTTTTTGCTTGACTTTGTGATTCATTAGATTAATTAGAAAAGCTTTGAGAAATTAAAAAGCTTTTGTTGTTTTTTGAAGTGGTGCTTCAGTTTCTCAACAGTTCTTGGTGGAATATATGCTTGGACAGGGAGCCATATACTTTAGCATGGTTGGTTAAAAAGGCCGGTTTAACCTCTCCATATCATTGGAATATGATAAGAAATTTTAACTGGTTGGATAAAAGCCTATAGGTGAGATATAAGGAAAAATCTATTGGTTTTTTATGGTAATAAAGGTACTGACAAAGAAAATTTCATGGATTTGCAGGATACTTCCACGGACCCTTGGTGCAGCAAGGTTGCTGGAGGCATCATTAATATTGGGAATCCTATCTTCCATGCGTTAGAGAAGGGACTAAAGAGCAAAATAAGAAGGGTGTTTTAGGCTTGCCTAACAACCATTGCATGGCTTGGATGTGAAATAACAAAGTGCCCAAATAGTATAAGATATTCTGTATGTGAGATCTTACTAAATGAAATTGAGCAATTTTTGCATCCTGGATCAGAGCTTGAAGGCAGGCTTCTAGCATGTCTTTGCATCTATAACTATGCTTCTGGCAAAGGCAATGCCTTTTACGTAAACATCTCTATGTAATAACCATTTTGCAGTATCACAAAGCACAAAAGATTTAAGATTTATCTCTATTATATATGCAAATGATCATTGACATGAATGAATACTCAATCAGCAGTTAGGACAATTCATGAAATTTTATGTTGGGTTTATGCAAAAAAACTACACCATTTGTCTTCATAGCACTTTCTTTGAGAATTATTTTCCACATTATGTGAGAATTACATTTTGCTTATCACCAGAGGAACAGCCCTATCATTCTGTTAGATTCTGTATAGCATATACATCATATGCTATGGAAGCCAAAATGGAATAATTTTATCCCCAATGTCCAAATACCCTGAATGAGAAAATTATGTTGAAATATTGTCTTGAACTAAGCTTTTAACTTAATAGATGTTGGATTCTCTCCAATAATCGGCTTCAAGGACACATGCCCCTTAATAGACTAAAGTTGACTCTTCTCAGGAATTTTGTATTTACAATGATAAATTTTCCCCCACATGTTAATGCAAATTAGTCATCCTTGACTTATAAGACCCTTGGCTACTATTTGAGAAGAGCTACTAAATTAATTTAAAAGGTCAAGAAAACTTAATTTTCCCTTTGTATCTATTATTTATTTTGTAACTCTTGAAGGATAGGGGAATTCTAACTGTTTTTGTGCGCTCAATCAGCAAATAGCTTGAGAAACTTTTTGAAACAGACAAATTCATGACTGAGTGAGTGCAGGTGCTATTGGTGTCCTTCAAAGTCTATTAACCAATATAAGAAGTGTTGGCTTTAATAGGATTGATCCCAAAATTCTTTGTCAAGTCAGGTACTATGCAAATATGACATCAAATTGCTAGGATGAACTTTTCACTTTACATTATATTTACATTTGAATTTTAAAGGTACTTCTATAGTTTATGCAAGGTAAGGAAAGGACTACATGCTTTTTCTTAGTATCATGTATCTTGGAAATGTTTATTTTGTTAGTGAAAAAAAGGGCTTAGATGTGTAGTTGGGTAGTTTCAAGGTAAAGTTTAATATGACATATCAAGTTATCATTATGGAATCATTAGTCTTTCACCGTTGCTAAACCAAAGATTTTGTCATCCACTATCATGCACATTAAATTAAGCAAGTTTTATTTAGATTGGGAGATGATGAGATATTCTTGAGGTTGGTTTTTATTTTTATAATTAAAATTGTCTTATCAAAGTTAGTGCTAAATTTGATGTCTACATCTCTTTGATTTTTTTTTTTTTTTTCCTATTAAACTTAGGTTCATGGGTTCAATTTCTTTAGCTGAAGAAGTATTAAGACAAAGGATGTGAAATGGACAACAATCTTGCTTCTCCACCAATTTGCTTCCAAGGAAGGATGATCACACCATTCTCTTTAGCTGGATTTTTTTTCAATTGCTAGAAATATCTCTCCATCATAATGGATGTTACAGTTTTAGTTGTTTAGAATAGGCTTAAAAGAAAATCTATTTGTAAGACAACACATATTTTTATGGATAGCATACTGAGTGTTATATACATTTTAAATTTGAAATTCATACAAAGTGTTATTTTTTAAAATTTATAAATTCAATTGCATTAGCTACATACTTAATTAAATTTATTTAAGTAGACTTTTGAAACAAAATGTTTCTCCAAATATTTACCTAAAAATATTTGAATATAGTTGCTTTCTCGGATTCTAATTATTTTTATGTACAAAAATTTATTTGTAGACTCTTACAAAATTTTCATTATTTTTATTTTTATTTTGTTGAAAATAAATGTACTATTTTTTTCCAAGAACCCAAAAATACATGTATTTATGTAATTCCCATGCATTTGCACAGGTTTAAAAGCTAGTTTGATTAATGGGGCTCGCCATGGTAACTTGGAACGTCAAGGAAGGTATGTGTTGTGTGTGCAAGCACGCATATATATATATATATATATATATATATATATATATATATATATATATATTTATATAATGTTTAATTTTCGCAAGAGAAATGTGGTCAAGCCTTGTTTCTTGTGTATATAAAATTGAAGTTGTTTGGCATTTGGTTGACCTTGTAATATAGCTTTAGATGTCTCACAATTGTACACATTATTCTACTCTATATTTTTAAGCAAATTTAAATTCTATTCTAAATTTGAACCCTCCATTAAAATCTTCTATATTGTATTTTCTTTAAAAATTAAAATATATAATTTCATATACAAATACAATCATAATAAATGTCTAATACAATAATATATAGTTCCATTTACAATAATAAATATATATATTTAACCCAGACCCTACCATTAAAATACACAATAAAATATCAAATAAATAAATAACACAAACACCTCTCTCTCTCTCTCTCTCTCTCTCTCTCTCTCTCAACACACTTACATATTCTCTATGCTATAATATCATTATTTTTATTTTCTGACTTTATTCTTTAAAGTTATTATGGTTAGCAAATGAAGTGCTTTGCCAGCAGTACTGTCGGGACATGTATATTGATAGTAAGAGGAAGGTCGAAGTAGGTATGCGATTGGTTGAACTCTACAAACCATATGTATTCTTTACAGGAAGGTGGGAATTATTTATTTTAATGCTTAATTTTTCAGTCGTGTTATCAATGTGTCAACAGATAATAGCTTTTTAATTCAATACAGTTTTGATGATTCCAACACTGAAAAGCTACGAGTGGCAGCAAGAGAGAGTGATGCCGATATGCATTTGTTTGACTTTGATCCAAAATGTATTGACTGGGGAGACTACATTATGAACACTCATATTGACTGAGGGATTATATGCCTTTATTTCTCAAAATGGTGTGTGTTTTGGAATTTTCTTCCCCAATAAGGAAGCATTGGTTGCTGCCATTCTGTTTAGAAACAAACTTGAAGTGGATTATTAGTTCAGAGGTTTACGCACATTGTACTCATCAACGTATATGACATATTCAAGATTATTTAGTGTTTATGATTCAAATTATGCAAGAAATAAATGAATAGATGTGAGAAGCTGAATAAATGTAAGTTATAAATGAATTAAGTGTGGAAAGGGAGTTAAATGGCTGTATGTGGAGTATATGTATCTCGTGCATTTGCCTATTTGTAACTGGGAGGGAAAAAATTGCCTTCCTCTCTCTCCATTATGTCTTTTATTGCGAATGTGAATATGTGTAAACCCACTCACTTGTTTTCTTTTGAACGGTTTTGATTTTTAGCTTGTGACATTTTACCCAAATCAACCATGTCATATTTGATTATTTCCCCAGAAAATTTGGCTATATTGTTGTGGCTATTAAGTATTATTGATAAAAATCTAAAACAGAAAATATTTAAATCGTAGAGAGAATTCTAGACTGAATGGTAAGCTTCTTATTGCTTAACCAAGAATGAAAAGGTATGTTTAACTAATACATTACTCTAATTTATATACAACTGGGCAGAAGAAAGATAAGAATGAAAAGAAGTGGAAAAAACTGTTACAAATCCTAACTAACTTACAGAAAAGCTAATCTACGAATAACATTAAGGCACGTTGTACGTTTTTAGACCCCTTAAACACAAACATATTAACCTAGTTATTTAGCCAAGTGATTAACTTAGGCAAATTATTTAGATCTAGATTAACACAAGTAAATCATATCATTGAAACAGTGCGGAAAATAAAGAACACAACGATATGATAACTCAAGAAAACCAAACCAGTAAAAAACCTGAGGAGGATTTAACCTATCTATCCTCAAGGTAAAACAAATCCACTATGAAAGAATTAAAGTTTTACAAGAGCGACTTAGACCACTAACATCCTATTGCTACCTCGAGTAGAAAACTTACTACACGACCACGTTATAGGTCCGAGTCCACGGATTATTTCTTTCTTAGATTCACAGCAACCACAAGTACTTCCACTTGTGTTTTTCTTTAAGCTCTTTATGCAACAACTGAAACAATCACCAAACTCTCGAGATCAATCTTGATCTTGATAACCCTAAGTATGTATGAAGGCAAACACCTCTAGATCTCACAAGAGATTCATACACATAGCATAAACAACAACAATAAAACGTGACTAGGGTTTTTCCTTTTATACTTAAGACAAAACATAAAACCCTACACGTCATATGATCTTGAGCTGAGTTGGAAAATTTTGTAGAAAAACAATCTGCACGAGCTTTGATCAATTGAGTCTAATTTTCGATCGATCGAGCCTTGCAGAAAGTGAATAGTAATTTTCTGCAATTACTCGATTCCAACTTTACAATAAACATACTTTGAGCAGCCTAAATCTAGACTCTAAGTTTTGATCATGGTTTGCCAACATTACACATTAAAGTTCTAATACAATTAGATCCTAAATCCTTAGAACCTAACACGCGTGTCAATTAGTTGCTTTAATATGTTATGGAACCGGTGTGACTAGCACGTGCTCAACTAATCTTCCAATACAACATCATTTAATCTCACTTTATTTCTTCTTTCTTCTTAACAGTCCCCCTCAAGACCACGGCTACTTCTGATGTAGGAGCTACTAGTGAGTCTTGGAAAGGTTTTGGGTATTTGATAGAAGCACTAAAAACATTCAACACACCTAATCTTTTTAACAAATTCATGAAAGCTGGCAAGCCACTTTAAGGTGTTTGGTTCTTTCATGAAATACTGCGTTGGCTGCTATGTGCAAAGCTACCTTATTATCACAATAGAGTAGAGCTGCTTTATGATGCTGTGTCTTGAAATCTTCAAGCAACTAGAATAACCAAGTTATCTCACAACATGTGGTTGCCATTGAACAGTATTCTACCTCAGCAGAAAATCTAGAAACTATTGTTTGTTTCTTAGACCTCCATGAAATCAAACTATTTCCCAAGAAAATACAATAGTCTGTTAAAGACTTTCTTTTGTTTGGACATCCTACCCAATCAGCATCACAAAATGCCTTCAATTGAAAATCTGAGTTAGCTGGATAGTAAATTCCCTGACCAAGAGTGCTCTTTATCTACTGCAATATTCTCTGAGCTACCAACATGTGTGGTTCTCTAGGTTCACTCAAAAACTGACTAAGCCTATGTATTGCATAACAAATGTCTGGTCTAGTCAAGGTCAAGTACATCATCCTCCCAATTAGCCTTCTATATTGTCCATAATAAGTTTTCCTTCATCATTGGACAATCTCAAATGTTGCTTCATTGGTATCTTTGCTAGCTTACAACCAAGCATACCTGAATCTTTGAGCACCTCCAAAGCATACTTCCTTTGATTAAGACTAATCCCCTTTTCATTTCTTGCTACTTTAAGTCCCTAAAAATACTTCAAAGCACCAAAATCTTTGATTCCAAACTTACTATCAAGCAACCTCTTTAACTCAGTCGCACAATAAGGATCATTCCCTGTGATAAGAATATCATCAACATAAACCAAAAGGGCTGTGAAAGATGATCCCTTTAAGTGGACAAAAAGTACATAATCTGGTTTAGATTGTATGAATCCAAATTGTACAATGGTTGCAGATAGCGTGGCATGCCATTGTCTAGAGGCTTGCTTCAAGCCATAAAGAGATTTCTAAGTCTGCATACTAGAGGTCTATCAATAGCCAAATGACAGTCCCCCTTGCTATGAAAACCCTGAGGCAATTGCATATAAACTTATTTATCAAGATCACCATGAAGAAAAGCATTATTAACATCTAGCTAATGCAATTGCCAACGTTTTACAGCAGCAATAGACAATAAAACCCTCACAGAAACAAATTTAGCAACAGGAGAAAAAGTCTCTGAATAATCCAAACTCTCTTGCTGAGTATAACCATTTGCCACTAATCTGACCTTATACCTTTCCACTGAGCCATCTAGATTGTATTTGATCCTATAAATCCATTTGCAACCAATAGGTACCTTGCCAAAGGGTAAAGTAACAACATCCCAAGTGTGAGTTGATTCTAAAGCAGTGATTTCTTTATCCATAGCAGCTCTCCAATCAGATGATTGAACGGCTTGGTGAAAAGATTCAAGTTCAGTTGTAGAAGAGGAAGCAAGAACAGAGGAATGGTGAGAAGTACTAAGATAAGCATTAGAGACATGATGAGCAATATCATAAGGACCACTAGCTGTAGGTTTTGAAATAGAGTTGCAAGAGTAATCTTGCAGATAAGAAAGAGGTTTATGAGACCTAGAGGATTTTCTAAGAGGATAATCAGAGGGTGGAACAGGAGAAGAAGCTAATGGGAGAACAGATGGTGAGGCTATAGAACCAGAATTAGGACATTCAATAGAAGGTGTGCATACACTAGTATCTGCAGAATTTGCAAGTGATAAAAGAGGGGAATCTGGATCTGGTAATGAAAATGGAAGAACAGAAGTTGGGAAAATAGGAATAGAACAATCTAAATCAGAAAAGAAGGAATCAAAGGATCAGAAGAGGGATCATTTGAAGTTTCATTAGCAGAAGGAGGTAAATCTTAGTGGACGCCATTGATGAATTTTCGAAGGTAAACAAGAATGCAAAGAAAACTTTGGAAGAGAAGGAAATTTTGGAAACTTTTGGGAACGGACACGCTTAAAGCTCTGACACCATGATAAAATCTGAAACAGAAAATATCTAAATCGCAGAAAGAATTCTAGACTGAATGGTAAGATTCTTATTGCTTAACCGAGAATGAAAAGTATATTTAAACTAATACATTACTCTGCTTTATATACAACTGGGCAGAGGAAAGATAAGAATGAAAAGAAGCGGGAAAAACTGTTACAAATCCTAACGAACTTACAGAAAAGCTAATCTACCAATAACATTAAGGCACGTGTCAATTAGTTGCTTCAATCTGTTATGGAACCGGTGTGACCAGCACGTGCTCAACTAATCTTCCAATACGACATCGTTTAAGCTCTATTTATTTCTTCTTTCTTCTTAACAATTACTAAAGCCATTGTGAGAGAGAGACACACACACGTAGAAACAAGAATGGGGGGAAGCAAAGGTACTTGTCAATTAGGAGAGATGACTTTTATAGGAGGGAAAATTACGAAAATTAACTCCTTTTTATCAGGAAATTACTGAAAAGAATAAACATGTATATGTACCGAAACGTTATGGATTCATTGGCCAAACACCTTATTTTTCTTGGTACGCCCGACATTGACTGATGTAGCCTAATATGCGAACCAAGATGTTTCAAGTTTCAAACCCTTGTATCGAATCTCATATATGTAAGAAAAATACTAGTCTTATCAATCAATACAATATAGTATTGATAACTTTGTATTCTAACCTTATAACAGTATCATTCATATCCTTATAGTCTATTTGTTTGGGTGGAAAAATAAAATGATGAAAAATGAGAGTTTTCTATTATTTGGTGTGATGAAAATGAAGAATGATGGAAAAGTGGGTGGATGGAATTTTCCATCCATGCCCACCAAAAACTATTCTTCCAAACTGGGAGGAAAAAGTGGAGAGAGATTGTTTTGTACATGAAATTTACTATTTTATTTTTTGTAATTTTAATTTTTTTCTATTATCTCTTTTTATGTAATAAGAGTATAATATTAAATTAATTCAAATCACATATTCTATCATTTCACTTTTCTATCATCTTTATCAAATTTATATGGGAGAAAAATTTATATATATATATATATGTATGTATGTATATATATTATCTTTTCGCCATTCAAACATTTCTAGATTTCTATTTTTAATAATCAAAATGAGTTTTTGTTGTCAACTAGTAGTTAGAACTTAGAAGTGGTTACTTATCAAATGCCAAATTGAAAGCTGGCTTCTAGAAAACCATACCAAACACAGCCCTCAAAATCCGCTAGTTTTAGTTTCCAAATATGTTGTGAATGTGGTTATGTGGTAAATGAAGGTGTAAGACTTAGTAGTGAAATGTCAAAATGAGGACGATGGCAATTGCCTCATGTTAAACATGAAAAACGTGACGTTATAAAATTTGTACAATTTTTCAAAAGAAGCGGACACCTTTAACTCAACTGCCTCCACATTTCAGTATAATTCCTTTCGAAGACAAGTAAAAGTACATGAATTTTTCTATAAAGATTTTCCATGCTAATTTCACCGACTTATGCCTCTCTCAATGGACCAGACAATAGATGGCCCAACAACAAATAAAGAAAGCCACCTAAGTCTACTCGCGGTTTGTCAAAGGAACCCTATCCGTTTCTTTTTAGTCAAGAAAGAGTTTTGAAATAGAAGGGATATAAAAACCCATACACAGAAAAATAAAAACTTACAACTTTATATATTGGGAAAATTACAATTTACCTCCCTAAACTATACTTTATGTTATACACTTTGCACCCTAAAATTTTTGAATGCTTGTTTTGTACTATAAACTATGACTCTTATTATACTTTGCAGTTTACACCCTAACATTAAATTTGCTATTAACTTAGTTGAAAATTCAAAGTTTAAAATCCAAAGTGTAATTAGAAGTATAGTTTAGGGCGGTAAAGTGTAATTTATCTTTTGTTTTTAAAGTATTGAAAAAATAGGCAATTAGGTATCTTCACGTGGTGCTATAATTTTCCATCCAAGTTAACTATAAACTTAATGCTAAGGTGCAAAGTGTAACATGAACCATATAGTTTAGAGTGCAAAACGTGCATTTGAAAAGTTTAGGGTACAAAGTGTAATCAGGAGTATAGTGTAGAGTGGTAATATGTAATTTCTCCTTATATATATTACACTACCTAATAACTTTTAATGAATAAATAATTTGAAAATCCAATTATTGGATTACATATTCAGATATTCTCTATATTTTTAACACATACCAAATTTCATATTAATCGAATATTATTTACTATTTTATCCAATACCCATATTTCATCATAATTTTAAATTATAAAAACTTGCACTTTAAATATTTAATTGATGACCTAGTTATTGATCTTTGATTGTCCTGAAATTTGGCAAGTAAGGAGAATATGCGAAGATAATGTAATTTAATGGTTGATTTATTAAAATTTGCATCCAATAAAGAAACATTATATATACATAAATATAAATATAAATATATATATATATATATATATATAGTTTGGTATGGCTAAAAACAAAAATCAATGAAAAGTGGAAAATATTTTCTACTATTCCATTATACTTTCACTCCCTCCATTCTTTTGTGCTCCCACTGCCTTTACCACCAGTATCCTCAAAATCACTATTATTGTTAACACACCACCACAACCATTATTGTGCCATCACACCATTGTCACTCCTATCATTGTTGTCACCACCACCAATACTTCCTCTGCCACACCATCTTTGCCACCTCCAAAACTACCACTTGCGTTACCACTATGCCTACATGGACTATATATATATATATATATATATATAACAAATGAAACATATGTATATCAAAAATTGAAATACAACTTTCATTCAAGTCCAAGTGACGGTTGAATAAGAGATCTGTGATTCAATCCTCGCCTACACCAAAAACTGATTGGTGTCTTGATCTAATGATAAAAAGCTATCATTAAGAGTGGATGCCATAGGTTGAAACTCTCTCTAAAAAAAAAAAAATCCAAGTGACTGCTAACCCCTAATTGCATGTAATACGGCTTGGTTTTTCTATTGCTAACCATAAGAAAATTGTCATGCATCAAGGCTATAAAGTGTGTTTTGATGAGTTATTTTCTGCCTTTCACTAGCTTATTTAGATTAAAAATAAAATTGGTTAAAAATAACTTTTATCTAAAAAATATGAGATTTTAAAAATAAAATATACGTAAATCAAATAAATTAAAGAACAAAATTTAGCTACAAAATTGGTTACTCAATAAAATAGATATTACTACATATTTTGAAAATATAACCGTTGAATTGCATGTTCTTTACACTCTTAATATACATGTTAAATTTTGTGTCAATTGAATATTATTTACTATATGTTCTATAAGCTTATAATTTATGTATAAATTTAAATTACAAAAACTTGCAATTTAAACAATTTATTGATAACATAAATATTGATCTTTAATTTTATAGAAATTTTGCAAGCATGGAAAATATATGAAAAAGATGTAATTCAACGGTGAATTTGTCAAAATTCACCTTTAATAAAAAGATATTGAGTAAGGTTGTAACCTAAAACTACAACTAATTTTGTAGTGAAACTTGGTCCTAAATTAAATAAACTAACTTATAATAAAGTGCTAATTTCAAACTACACTTTTTCAAAATATGGTTTTATTAAATTCATTTTTTGAAGAAACATTTATTTCAAACAAATTCATTTTTAAAAGGATGAAAAATAAACTACACCAAACATTCATCAAACAAGTGTACCACACAAGCTCAAGTTAAGACAAATAGACTCTCTATATGAGATTGAATAGGACTAGAAGCGGGAAGAGTCCATTTCATGATTTTTTTTTTTTTTTTATAATTTTTAATATATAGGGTCACATCATTTAAAATTTGATCCAGTTAACGAGTGCAATGGTGCATTGATTAAGGTTGATTTTTTTATTACAATCGATAAGCTTTTTTGGAAAGTCACATAACATTCAATTAATAAGATATTTGTTCTCATCAATATATATATATATATATATATATATATATATTTGTTTATTAGCTTTTGTTACTTTTTCCAATGCAATAAGGCTCGCTCAATTATTTCTTAGTGAAACGTATTTTATTATTTATTTACTTTTGCTATTTCTCAAATTAGTAGGACCGTTTGATTTATTTTTTATTTTTTTATTTTTTTATTTTTTTATTTTTTTAACGAGTGCATTCAAACACCCATCTAATATTTATAATATTTAATCAAAATTATAAAATTGATGCATCTTAAATAGGAAAAAATATTTTGTATAAAATGATACTATGTTATCTGTATCAAAATTTACTAAACAAATTATATATGTGCAAAAATAACTACTGATTGATACATGTTTTTTATTTATTAATGAGGTAATTATTTTTTACAAATATATCTCCTACTTATTGAATTTGAAAACCACTGTCATGGTATATTTGATACTAAAGGTCCGTTTGGATACAGTTAAAAATTGAAAACTGAAAATACTATAGTAAAATAATTTTTAAATGTGTAAATAGTACCGTGGGATCAATTTTTAATGAAAAAATTGCTAAAAAGTGATGTTTGTAGGTCCCGTGAACAGTGCATAAATGCACTGTTCATGCAAAAAGTCAACATTCACGGCTAAAAAATTTTAAAAAAAAAAAAAAAAAAAAAAAAAAAGACTAAAAACACAAACGCAAAACGCAAATCATCTTAATCCAAACGCAACCTAAATATATCCCTTACGGAAAAAGTATCTTCATACACATGGGAATTGTGTAAGATCCGATTAAGTTGGTCTAACATATATCAAAGGACCACTTTAGAGCCTTCAAAGGGTAACCATCGACATTCTATAAAAACAAAAAGGGTACCCATCGACATCGTACTCAACTAGCTAGCGTCATTAATTGTCAACGTCGTGCCCATTTTTAAACGGCTCAACTTGTAAATGGACCATATAGGGTCCGTTTGGATACAGCTGAAAACTGAAAACTGAAACTGAAAACTGAAAAACACTGTAGCAAAATAATTTTTAAATGTGTGAATAGTATCGTGGGACCCATTTTTAACGAAAAAGTTACTGAAAAGTGAAATTTGTGGGTCCGTGAATAGTACATGATGTGCTGTGATTGGCTGAAACAAATTGGAAAAGTCAAAATTTGTGGTTACTGTTCATTGAACAGTATATGAACAGTAACCGCAGTACTCAAAAACGCGTGAAAGAAAAAAAAAAAAAAAAAAAAAAGGGGGGGGGGGAAAACGCAGACGCTGAGACGCAAACGCCCTATCCAAACACCCTCATAGTATACAGCAATATCTCACTATTTCAAACAACGATCGCATTATTTTCTAAAAGCACTATTTGTGTGCTATGTATTTCTCAATATTTAAAACGTGGATAACATGTCAAAGTACGACTAAAAAGTACCAACAAAGGTCGGCCAAAAGTGTCCACAGCTACTCCCTCGACTCTCATTGTCACATCATCCGAAAAAACATGGAAATGTGCACTTTGAAATTACTTTCAAGCACGCAAATTGTACTGAATATTGGATTTAGCTCACTTCGACTCTTTCCCATGTTGGGGGGAACAGGAAGATCAAGCAAAGAGACAAGGGTTGGCCCATGAGACAGATGGGAATTCTTATCCTTAACCTAGAACAGAAGGCTAAAAATTGAGAAAAAAAAAAAAAACGAAAGAAACATATGTTTCGTACAAATACGAATGACTTTTACGGCCGCACTTCTCGAACCTAAAGCTAAAAAACCAAAGTCATGTTCCTTATATTACATATTTTATTAGAGATTAAGTTCCCTATGTTACATATTTTATTAGAGATTAAATTTTATATGGATGTGATTGTAAAATTTAAGTTTTACATCATTCAATTCTAATATACCACATTATTTTATCACATATTTAAAAATAAGTATAATTACACTCAATCAATTCTAATATTCATTTATAAATCCAATCAAATTGAAAGTTTATTAAGGTATTATTAGGTGTCATAAGATGCATTGAATTTTAAGTAAAAATCTTATTTGACAATCTCTTATTAAATGATGTAAAACATGAGTTTTACATTTCATCCTTACTAAATTCGAACTCATTTTATTTTATATATATAATCTTTCAAATTGATGTGTCTTGACTCTTGAATAAAAAAAAATGTTTTAAATATTTATTTATTAGATGTGTTAATGGAACATTGTCAATATCAGTTTGTAAGTTCTTATGTAGTAAGGGCATGTTTAGTAAGCTGTAATAGGTATTATAATGTAATAGTTATTCTTATATTTTAACTATTCTTTAGTTTGGTTATATTGTTATTATAAGGAATAGTCAGTTCTTATGAATTGTCATTTCTTATAAATAGCTATTTTTCAAAATGAAGAATAACTATTTTTTTTTAAAAGGGTTGTGTAAGGACACGATTTGGAACGACCCAAAACGATACTGGGTTCGCAAGTAAAAAAGCCCAAACAATATCATTTATAGAGCGTGGATTTGAAAGGCTAGGCCTTGATCACGAGTCGGTGGTTTTCCGGGGTGTTCATACATAAATAAAACGTGTACATACATCAATGAATCGTGTACGCTCTGGGAGTCTTTCTCCTAGAGGTGGGCCGGGAGGCTCTGGTTTTGGCCATTTTTCCCAGCCTCCCCTTTTGGCGTGTTAACCGTCACATTATATAGCCCTTCTCGGTTGATCTTAGCCTTCCACTTGTTGGTCAGGCAGGTGCTAACTTCTCTACCCGTCCCATCGACTGTCCCATCTTGCTTTCTATTAGTTGCGACGATCGAAGTCACTCTGACCAAGCGTCTTCTCTCATTAACACGGTCAGGACGCCGGTGAGTTCATTAAATGCGGAGAGGACGTATTTATCCTGAACCAGTTCCGCACCGTACCCCCAACGTGGGTCCCATTCTACTTGTATCTTCTTCTGGGGGCTTCTTGGGGATAGCCATCATCGAGACGTTGCTATTCCCCTTGAAGTCCTGTAGTGCCGAGGACAGGGTCGTCCTCGGCTGTTCCACTAGACACACTGGCCTTTCCCCATTTGTCCTCGGCACATACCCTCCTCGGCATGGACCCTGAGCCCTAATAAAGTGTGGGCCGGATCATAATCTCCTAGGCCCCACAATAGCCCCTCAAAATCCTGCTGTCCGACCTCTTGGTTGGAGAGGAGGATTTTGGTAACGCCAAGCCTTTATTACGGCTCGTTTAACTCTGTCTTTCATTAGTATTGGCGTCCCTTCATCTACCCAGGAAACATACCGGGCTATGGGACATTCCTTTGAATTTATTCGCAATGCGTTCCTACCGTTTGATTACCTAAAACGCGCCTTTAATGATTTCCCTTTACGAGACCATTTAAATTCGACGGTTATCGATGGTGTGGGGAAGTGGAACGGGTATATTCTTGTTTATCGCTTTTCATGGAGATTCGGGCAGATTAAATGCCTCCCGCTTCGTCCTTCATATAAAAATGAAAGCAGGAGGTTACCTTTCTCTCACAGAGACATTTCAACATTTTTAAAGTCTAAAAACTCTTAGCCTCGCATAGAATTTCTCATATCCGCTCGTTTACACTTTGAATTATGATTCGTCCATGATAGGAGGGGGAATGAAGAGACCATACCCTTCTCAGAAATGCTACGTTCTTGTGAAACTCAAACTGGCCCGGTCAGGGCAGGGATGGCAGAGACTCAAGATACTTCTTACCTTCCTTTCAGCCAAAATCCGAAGCAGGGGCTCGTCGCATCAACTTCTTGGCGCGACTGAGCTGGGGTCACCCATTATCAGTACCAGCTGCTCTCTCATGAGCATAGCTAACATGGCACCAGCATGTTAGGAATCAGGACTGACGCAGGGACAAAGTATCCCTGTTTCTTCCTTTCTTCCTTCACTGGTGCCTCCTTTTGCCTCCCTTTCTTCTTCTTTCTCATCACCAGATCCATCCTGGTGCTTTTACTTCTTCCTCTTCTTCTCCTCCTTCTCCTTATCCATCAAAGAAGGTCCTCCTCTCAATATGGGTGCTACTGGGGCAGAATTTGGAGAGACTTCGGAGCAGAGTTTAAAAATATTTCTGGTCATGTGTCTGTTTGTTTTTTTTTTTTTTTTGCAATTCGTTTTCCGTATAGGCTTGTTTAAGCCCTTCATCGTACGCTGTAATACGTTTCTATATTAATAAAAGTCAATACTGTTTTATTTGGTATATTCTACCTCTTCTTTCTGAAATGATTATACCGTGAATAGATGTACTACCACATGACTTCCATTTTTTACTTTTATATTCTAAACGATGCTTGGGGCCGAAATCTTTGTTAACAAAAAGACCTTACTTTGCGCTTGTTGAAACTATCTAACACATTAATGCTGATCGAAACAAATGATACTTAGGAAACTATCTAGCATAATAGCGCCGATCTGAACAAATGATACTTAGGAAACTATCTAGCATAATAGTGCCGATCTGAACAAATGATACTTAGGAAACTATCTAGCATAATAGCGCCGATCTGAACGAATGATACTTAGGAAACTATCTAGCATAATAGTGTCGATCTGCACAAATGATACTTAGGAAACTATCTAGCATAATAGCGCCGATTTGAACAAATGATACTTAGGAAACTATCTAGCATAATAGTGCCGATCTGAACAAATGATACTTAGGGCAGAAACCCTTACTAAGCAAAAAGAAAAATATGTTAATATGAGCTTATTAGAGCTGTCTGGCATAATAATGCCGACCTGAAAAAACGATACTTAGGGACAAAAACCTTATTAAGAAAAGATGATATTATGAATTTATTGAAGCTATGTTGCATAGTAAGACCGACCTGAATAAGGGTTGTACGCCCCAAACTGAATGAGGTGATGGCTGAATACTCGGTGCTATGTAAAAAGTAATCATCCAAGGATATGTAACCCAAAAATGAGCATCCCCTATGGGTCGCTGAATAATAAGGCGTTTCGCCATTTTTCCTAATAACCTTCACAGCCTTAACCTTTTCTGGTAGTTGGTCCGAGGACTGAGCAATTTAGAATTTTCTTAAGTAGTTGGTTTCCCCATAGGCTTGAGTCCGAGGACCATGCAATACCTTGATTCTGTCCAAAACTTGATTTTGATAAGTAGTTGGTTTCCCCATAGGTTTGAGTCCGAGGACCATGCAATACCTTGGTTCTGTCCAAAACTTGATATTGATAAGTAGTTGGTTTCCCCATAGGTTTGAGTCCGAGGACCATGCAATACCTTGGTTCTGTCCAAAACTTGATATTGATAAGTAGTTGGTTTCCCCATAGGTTTGAGTCCGAGGACCATGCAATACTTTGGTTCTGTCCAAAACTTGATTTTGATAAGTAGTTGGTTTCCCCATAGGTTTGAGTCCAAGGACCATGCAATATCTTGATTCTGTCCAAAACTTGATATTGATAAGTAGTTGGTTTCCCCATAGGTTTGAGTTCGAGGACCATGCAATACCTTGGTTCTGTCCAAAACTTGATATTGATAAGTAGTTGGTTTCCCCATAGGTTTGAGTCCGAGGACCATGCAATACCTTGGTTCTGTCCAAAACTTGATTTTGATAAGTAGTTGGTTTCCCCATAGGTTTGAGTCCGAGGACCATGCAATACCTTGGTTCTGTCCAAAACTTGATATTGATAAGTAGTTGGTTTCCCCATAGGTTTGAGTCCGAGGACCATGCAATACCTTGGTTCTGTCAAAAACTTGATATTGATAAGTAGTTGGTTTCCCCATAGGTTTGAGTCCGAGGACCATGCAATACCTTGATTCTGTCAAAAACTTGATATTGATAAGTAGTTGGTTTCCCCATAGGTTTGAGTCCGAGGACCATGCAATACTTTGGTTCTGTCCAAAACTTGATTTTGATAAGTAGTTGGTTTCCCCATAGGTTTGAGTCCAAGGACCATGCAATACCTTGGTTCTGTCCAAAACTTGATATTGATAAGTAGTTGGTTTCCCCATAGGTTTGAGTTCGAGGACCATGCAATACCTTGGTTCTGTCCAAAACTTGATTTTGATAAGTAGTTGGTTTCTTCATAGGTTTGAGTCTGAGGACCATGCAATACCTTGGTTCTGTCCAAAACTTGATATTGATAAGTAGTTGGTTTCCCCATAGGTTTGAGTCCGAGGACCATGCAATACCTTAGTTCTGTCCAAAACTTGATATTGATATCTATAAGTGGTTGGGGGAATTAACCCCTCGGTTATGGCACGGGACCTTGGTTTACGGGGGATTAGCTCTTCGGCCAAGCCCTTAGAACCCTCCGTGCTACTGACGCTACGAAGCGCAGCCCCTAATAAAGAAACATAGCCCCTGGTGGAACTTTACACTAAAACAATACAATACAACTGGCTGTTTAGAAGTGACAGGGGGATTGTTTCGACCAACCACCTGTGCCAACGCACAAGCCTTCCCCACAGACGGCGCCAATTGTAAGGACACGATTTGGAACGACCCAAAACGATACTGGGTTCGCACGTAAAAAGGCCCAAACAATATCATTTATAGAGCGTGGGTTTGAAAGGCTAGGCCTTGATCACGAGTCGGTGGTTTTCCGGGGTGTTCATACATAAATAAAACGTGTACATATATCAATGAATCGTGTACGCTCTGGGAGTCTTTCTCCTAGAAGTGGGCTGGGAGGCTCTGGTTTTGGCCATTTTTCCCAGCCTCCCCTTTTGGCGTGTTAACCTTCACATTATATAGCCCTTCTCGGTTGATCTTAGCCCTCCACTTGTTGGTCAGGCAAGTGCTAACTTCTGTACCCGTCCCATCGACTGTCCCATCTTGCTTTCTGTTAGTTGTGACGATCGAAGTCACTCTGACCAGGCGTCTTCTCTCATTAACACGGTCAGGACGCCGGTGAGTTCATTAAATGCGGAGAGGACGTATTTATCCTGAACCAGTTCCGCACCGTACCCCCAACGTGGGTCCCATTCTACTCGTATCTTCTTCTGGGGGCTTCTTGGGGATAGCCATCATCGAGACGTTGCTATTCCCCTTGAAGTCCTGTAGTGCCGAGGATAGGGTCGTCCTCAGCTGTTCCACTAGACACACCGGCCTTTCCCCATTTGTCCTCGGCACATACCCTCCTCGGCATGGACCCTGAGCCCTAATAAAGTGTGGGCCGGATCATAAGCTTCCCGGCCCCACAGGTTGTATTAGTTATTCCTTAGTAAGTGTAATAATTTCAAAACCTAATATATTTCCAAATAAACAAACTTTTCATATACATCTAACAATTATAAAAATAAAAATCATAAAAAATAACACATATCTCTCTTAAATTTAAAAAATAACAATTTTTAAGGAGATATAATTGTATGAGTAAGATATTTCTTAAAATAAATCTTATTTCATTCTAATGTTATAACTCACGACCAAACTTATGAATATGTTTAGTTATTACATTACAATACATTTTATTCCTAGTAATTCAGTATACCAAACATACCCTAAATTTTGAAATATTTTTGAAAATTTCCAAGAAATAAAAATCTATTGACACTAGTTGTTGCAAAAGTAATTAGATACTAGCATGATTTTCCTTGGAACGTGATAGATATATATTTTATATTGAAATTAAGAAAAAAAAATTATAAATTATATTTTGAACTCTATATTTGTGAACAATTCAGTTTAAAATTAATAGTTTCAAAAATATCAAATTAAACCATAAAATTTAAAATGTTACAAATAAAATTTTTATAGTTTCATTAATTTCAAATCAATTTTTCAATAAAAAAAAATTTTATTTTTAAACTCCCAAATTAATTGCATTAAATCAAAAGTTTAGTTTTTAATGAAACTATAAATTTTATTTGTAATGGTTTTTTTCTTCAGGATTTAATTTGAAATATTTTTAAATTATAGGTTTAATTTAAACTCGCCCCTAAAATATAAGATTTGAAATATAACTTCCACATAGTGTAAGGACACGATTTGGAACGACCCAAAACGATACTGGGTTCGCACGTAAACATGCCCAAACAATATCACTTATAGAGCGTGGGTTTGAAAGGCTAGACCTTGATCACGAGTCGGTGGTTTTCCGGTGTGTTCATACATAAATAAAACGTGTACATACATAAATAAATTGTGTACGCTCTGGGAGTCTTTCTCCTAGAGGTGGGCTGGGAGGCTTTGGTTTTGGCCATTTTTCCCAGCCTCCCCTCGTATGGATTGCTTACTTTTCCTTTTATACTAGCCTTTGTTCCTTATCCTTCGTCCACGTGTAGGGTCGACTTTTCAGGACTGATACTTGTCCCATCAGCCCATACTCAAAGTCGTTGGAGGTGGTTGTAAAAGCTGAGGAGTATGGCTCTGTCAGGTGCAGAGTATTGAATGGCAGTAAGGGCAGCTTTCCCTGGTCGTTATACTTTCCAGCATACCCCCCTCTATTGACTTAGATATTTTTAGATTTTTTCCAAGCTGTTCTTATACCATTTTTACCCTTCCTTTCGGTGAAACCTCGGACATGCCGAGGACTGAATCGTCCTCGGCCGTGTCCCAAGACTATTTCGTACTTGTATTACCGAGCCTGGGCTATAACCTTCCTCGGCTCGGGCCTTGGGCCCCGACGGATAAATGGGCCAGGGCCACACATTACTAGGCCCCACATATAGTAATAGCATTATTTTAAAAATTGGACTAGATTGATCAGTTTAAACATATCCAAAATTGGTCTGGTTAAAATCGGAAAAACTGACAAAAAATTGGTAAAAACCGAGAACCGGTCTCCATTTTGGTTCTTTGAAAACTTGAAAAAAAAATTAAAAAATAAAAATAAAAAGAACTGGAATTTTTATTTATTTATTTATTTATTTTTGTATCTCTCTCGCTTATACATATAAGAATTTAGAGCCTAACTATTGCATGTGTAGTGCAAGGCTTTAAACTCACACACATCACTATTTTTTTCTCAATATGGAAACTTACCCACTTAATTTTCTTTTGATAGTTAAACTCATACACATAAACATGGATAGAGGGAAGGGAATTTTTTTAGTTTCCCTCTAAGAAAGGAGTTGTGATTGAGAAACATTACTTCGTTTTGTGTATGAGATTTAGTTTATAAAGATTTAGTTTCCCTCTTTCATTATTTTTTTGTTGTTGTTGATATAGTACAATGCTTTACTGCTCGTTTTAAATCTTTATAAACCTAGGAGAATTCCTCCCATTTTCTATAAGTAGGATGATTGACAAAATCAAAAGAAATTGCACTTTTTTAAGTGACTAACTCTTGTTATCAACAAGTGCCAAAATTTGGTAGCTTTGAAAGTGTCACAACATGAATTGTATATAGTCAAAAGTTTTTTTGATTTTTTTTTTGAGAAACAAATATAGTCAAAAGTTAGATAAGATAAGGTAAGACAATTGTTTATAGGTAGTAAAATTTGTAAATGACCATTTCATAAGAAAGGATGCATATTTTCCTTAGCATTTCATCCTTATCTTTTGGTTTGCCTTCTTATAAGACAACTCTTACTATATATTACCATACACACTTTTGTAAGAGAGCAACGAATAATAGAACTATAGATTTTCATAGTTTTCTATGTGTTTGTAAATATTGATTGTTTTCTTTTCTTTAGAAAGATAGGTAGTTTTTTTTTAGGGGGGGGGGGGGGGGGGGTGTTGTTTGAATTATAAAAATTGGACACTAATCTCAAGGGTTGGCTAGCTTAGTGGTTCCTGAGGTTTCATGATATCTATAATATCCAGTATCTTGGGGCCTCTCCCAAGGAATTCCTCTCGGTAATAACCTAGTATATGTGAGATGGGAGACACTACAAAAAAAATGCCACAACTACTAACTATCATTTGCATTTCAATTCATTGGTAATTAAAATTAGGGGGGGGGGGGGGGATGATTTTATTTAAATAAGGAAGGAAATTATAATTTCTTTTGAGTAAAACATAGTATTTTAGGTGCAATAGAGTAAGCTCCCCAATTAAATTCAAATACATGATTTTTGGTTCTAATTAATATATATATATATATATATATATATATATATATATATATATATATATATTTAAGAAGAAAGTTGCATATATTATTAATAAAACTCAGCCAAAATTAGCTAAAGTAATCAAATTAAGGTGTGGAAGGACATCCTCCATCAACACCGATAAACCACTAACATTTCTAGTATATCTTGCTATATTGTGAACTATAAAGTTGCCCTATCTACGTGTATGGGAGAAAGTAATATCACAAAAGGCCTCTGCAAGTATCTTGACTTTGCCTACTAGCTGACTATATGAGGCTTCTGAGGGCTTTGTTCACTGTCTCAAAATCACTCTCCAATATAATAAAGGTGAGCCCATAGTCTCTAGCAAAGCAACGAGCTTAAGCAGCTGCCAAGCATTCTACATTATCAACTGAAGTTGGGAATGTTAAGGGTTGTTTGGATTTGGTTGTTTTCATCACTCATCACTGAGTTTTCATCACCCATAACTCAAAACTGGTGGGTTCCACGACAGTAACACTTGTTAGGATTTGTTCTGAGTTTTTGTTTTGATTTGTTCTGAGTTTTTGTTTTCGTCACTCAATTCTCACTAAATTGAGTGATGAGTAATGGAAACTAGAAATAAGTTTTTGGTGTTTTTGAGTTAAGAAAACTTAGTAACAATGGCAGTTTGATAATTTCTTGAGAAACACATTGGCCCATGACAGAGAGTAGTCAAATCCACCTCAGACCTT